>JBBPCX010000154.1:24501503-24515344 GCA_037974365.1 Hydrocynus forskahlii
CTTAAAGCCCGGTATTTTTATAACTGAAAATTCAATTAAACGAGGCTGTTGAGCTCAGTCGCAATGCAGTGTCTGTTTTAACCAGTGGGTCACTACAATACGACTCCTCCTGAAGCCCCTGAATAAGATGCCCCGCCCAACGAACAGTAAATTATTGAACTGTAACAATTGGTGATTACCCATACATTTTACTGTATTTTTATTACAAAAGTTACAGTAAATTACTACTGTATTTACCCTGCATATACAACAGTGCATACCAAAGAAAACGCCCGTGCATGAATTACAGTACAGTCTATACTGGGGTAATATCGGTATATACATTCTAGCACTGCAGGAGTTCAGTGTAAACTGGACAGTAGGAATATGGGTTTTCCTTTACATTTTCATTAAGGGTAATGTATTAAACTGAGTTTAAAATGAAATTAAAGTGTTTTGGGAGCATATTTGGGGACATATTTAGGGTTTACACTATAAAAATAGGCATTTTTTGGCATTTTTTTTTACCACAACACCACACGTTTTTTCACTATACGCGGGTGCTCTTGGTACGTAACCCCCACGAGAAGCAGGGGGTTACTGTACTAGCATACATTCACATTACCATAAATGTGTTCTCTCTTTTAAATAAATCAACTAGGTCAGTTGAGACTGTGCCACCACTGGTGTGCATGGATGCTAAGACATTATCGAAGTGCTTCCAACAATAAAGGTAGCAATGTTCTCCTTTAATATATTGATCGAAAAATAGCTGTACCCCACTGTGTGTATGCATGTACTCAGCTTCTTTCTATTTAAATCACCTAATGATAAAAAAGGCTGTAGACCTTAAAGGTATTGTGTAGGTACTTATAATGTCTTTCCAATATTAAGCACATTCCACTGTAGCCTTCCTTGGCTTTCTGACCATGAATTTACATTATGAGTTTCTGTTTAGTGCTTTACTGTTGAGTGGGCTGCTCAGTATGCCACACTAATTGAAGCAGCAGAGTTTTGTGAGGGGTTTGTCATAGACTCTCTGGAGATCTATAGGGGGCCAAAGCACTTAAAAAAAAGAGCCCTTTCCTTTGCAGTAATGCTGCTGCTTGGCACATGTAATCATATTTAATTGCAACACTGAGAATTACAGGGTCTCTGCCACTCCCTGGGTGCTTCTAAAAATCCCCTTCCAGATTTTCTCCTGCTGAATGAGGGGGATCAACTGATGTTGATTGCACCGCTTTTCATGTATGGAGTCCTGTTTTTTGTTGTTTTCAATTATGGTTTTATTTGAATCACAGTGGGGCTGGCAGGCTGATGCTGGATCAGTGTAGGGGGACTATTTTTTTTCCCCGTCACTGAAGCAGAACATGAGGGAATGCTTTGACTCATATTGTCCTTCGGCATTCATCCCAGAGAATGGACAGCATAAATGGATAGCCTGCTGGTAGTGTGGTTGGCTGCCTGCCTGTATGTAATGATATGATGTTTCTTTAGGGACTTTGACTCAGTTTATGCTGTTGTTTTCACTCTTCAAACTGAGGAGGCTTCAGATCCACTGGAACAGATGTAGGACTCCGTCTTCACCTGCTTCGTCCCATGGGTCAATCAATGGCCTATCCATCACTCTGCAGGAGAAACTCCTCACAGTTGCTTGCAACACGTCATGTTTAAGCACATGGCATACATCTGTCTACAAGTATTTCTATAACATAATTTATCACCCATTCATGGGTGTTTTAATCAGTCCACACAGAGGATCAGATATGAACCTATTATATGGAGTAATCACAGGCAGTCTGTTGCTGTGTGCCTACAACTTAGCAGATACCTAACAAATAGGTGAGGGCAGGGAAAATGGCTAAAATGTCTCATAGATATTTTAGATAGATAAATAAATAGACACCTTAGGTATCTATTTATTTATCTATCTAAATATAATGTCCTCATATTCAGTAAGCATCTGCCAATTTTGACAGGCATCAGACAGATATTTCAGAATGTTCCTCCTAAAAAGGGGTTTCTCATTTTTTTTTACTATAAATGTTCATGTGAGTCACAGAATTCACTCAGCAAATAAAGATCCTCCATCATATTTAACAATTTGTATTGGGTGCTCTTCTCTGTAGCAATATTTATTTCTATGCCAAACGCACGTTGAGTATTAGGAGTTAGAGAGCTCAATTCGTGTTTTCTCTGACCATTGATTAAAGTTTTCTTGTATCAGTTCCCTGAATTGTGCAAGTCAACAGACTTTTTTCTTGCCGTAATGGAATGCTCTTAAATCTTTTTCATATTGATGGATGACAAAGGGAAATGGGCCCTGTGCCACCTTATAAACACTTAGGCTTAACCTAAAACAATAAATTTAACACAGGATAATTAAATAACACAGGAGCATACTTTATTCTCATTCAAATTCAGTTTGTGACATTTGTAATTTTGTTTTGATAATGTATTTTTCACTATCGGTTATAAAATACCTCAAATAAAGGTAAGAGGTTGTTTTTTCAATATAATGTTGAGATAATATTTTCAATTTCAACTTTTTCAATCATCTTTAGCAATGGTGCCAATAATTCTGGAGGGGAACTTATTTTACTCACCTCCTTGTCTGCTCTGAGTAGGCTCATCACCTGATTAGCAGACCCCTCCACTTTAAATTCACAAAATGTACAGCAGAATGCCCACATAATATAGTCATAGCACTGTGATGCGACATGTGTTGATTGTAATATCATAGTGAATTTACCCAATTTTATTTTGACCAGGCCATTAGAATTTCACTGGGCAGAAATAAATACAGACTTAAATGGACCAAGCCTCTGCAGATGCATGTCCATATCCTGTAAACATTTGGTGTGCCTGGACAGCTCACTTTGCATAAATGACTAAACACTGTCATTGATAAATGGCTCAATTTCCAGTCTCATTGTTCTGTATGTCTGCAAAAGTGACAGAAATCAAAGGACAGCAGTCTGTGGAACAGATGGCTTTAAGGTAACCCTAGACACGGCCTCATTATCTTTAGTCATTTCTTTGCTAGTGCTACTGGTTTACTGTAAGTAAAGGAAGATATCTTCACAGCATGGAGTGAGCTCTGATCAACATCATTGATCCCTTTGTACCATTGAAGTTGCATTCAGGGAGGAGGACATTAGCAATAACAATAGCTATCTAAGACCCTTGTCAATGAGATACACAGTATAAATTAATGTGGAAGTGGTGAATGACTGGCAAGTTTGCAAGATAAACAGCATGTTATTGATCACTGATTTGTACTAGGCAATGGCTTCCCATTGTCCTTTAAGAACTGTGACAGTAGATGCATCATCTGTGCTTTTGATGGATAATGATGGCAGCCCACCCGTGCTATCCATACTACAATCTCTCCATGTTCTGCCTTAGAATGTAGCTTTCATGGTGGAGACCTGAGGCTGAGTCATTGGGCAATTTCTGGAGGGCATATAATAGCAGCTGGTATCCGAAGTTAATAGTCACCCAAACAATACAAACCATTTCTGTTAAAAAGTGTCAGGAAAACTCTCAACCCACTGAAACTGTACCTTGATTGACTTTAGTGAGGCATTACACTGGCATTCGTCTGACGCTGTTTAACGCCAGCCTGCACCTCAATGTGTAGTTTTGTGTATTCACCTGTGGGGGCAGTAATTATTCTCTCCAGATTGTTTACATGTTGGACATCTTCATTAGTAGTTCTACACTGAAAACATTGTAGTTCTACATTGAAATTTTTGTTAAAACTCATTAAAACTCGACATTATTGTTTTAAAAATCCTCCTGACGGCGCTGTAGGCAGGAGAGGATTTCAGCAGAAATTGACGCCAAGAAGATGTTGCATGCAACATTTTTTTGATGCCATACGAACGCACAGCCGACTGAGCGCCGGGGCTGAACGCCCGTGTGGATGCTTCGATTTGCTCCAATGAGCAGATAAACGGTCGGTGCTCAGTCCGCACTCACCTGGCGCCATGAACGACCGAAAAACGCCTGATTCATTTTATGAAGGGACCGTAATAATTGGTTAAGTCACGGAACATGTGTCAGCATAAGCCAATCAGAGGCAGAGATTGCATTGTGTACTCAAGCGCGTGCACAGAGAGAGGAAAAAAAACACAACTAGCTGATTGGCTGACTTTTCTGTTAATGCCCTAGAGCTGGTACTCATAAAGCTGTCCTAAATTACAATACTACTTAAACAACATGTTAATAAGGATCTAGACTTATTTTGAGAGTGTTGAGAGACGTTTTGCTGATGTAATTTTATGGAAACTATTTGAACTCTTTGAGTGACTACTTATTTCTAGTAACAGGTAAGGGTGGGACAAAATACCGATTTGGCGAAATATCGCACTATTTTAACTCACGAACGAGTCCCAGTATGCTCTTTCCCTTTATTGGTTGTTTAACCACTACTGCAGAAGTCCGTCAGGGGGTGCTCCTCATGAGAATAACAGTAAAGAAACAACACGAGAGACAAAATGGCGGAGTCAAGCAGCGGGGAAAGAAACAAGTTAAGAGATGCACCAGCAAGTTTAAGTCCAAAGTGTGGGCTTACTTTGGATTTTGTAGTGTGGACGGAACAAAGCTAGATAAAGACTATGCGGTATGCAAGAACTGCCTTGGCATTGATTTTGCAATAAGCGTGTAACTGTAAGGCACTTAAATTTGTGTTTACACTGATTTTGCACTGAGTGTCACTGTTAAAAAGACATTTAAAAGCAGTTGATTCTTAACTGATGGTATTTCAGTAATTTCAGTGCAACATAAAGTTAAAATTAAAAATACATATATAGTTGTTTTTATTTAAAAATTTGTTTTTATTAAAAAGATATATATGTATATATATATATATATATATATCTTGTGCAATATATCGATTAGCGCAGCATCACCATATCGTGATATCGGTATCGTGAGGCATGTATCACGTATCGTATTGTATCGTATAATGAGGTACCCTGAGGTTCCCAGCCCTAGTCGCAGGTACCTGCAGCCTATCCCGGGGTCAGTGGGTCCGAGGCAGGGACTCACCCTGGGTGGGGCAATTTGTATTTGTATGGCTGAACATTTTTGGATGGACTATGCTCAGTGTATTTCACTAAATGTGTTTTCTTATCTCAGAAATGTTTAAAGTGGTGGTATTACCCTTTAAAGCAGTTTTCACTCCATTACAGCTGAAAAGGTTTTAGGCACATCTCTGCCTTTCTGTGGATCCACTGTTTGCTGCCCTGTACTGGATCTTTGTGTAAATACGGGTGCAGTGGCAGATGTTTGACCCTGTGTTGCACTGACTATGTTTTTGGCTTCCAGCCACTGTATAGTCTAAAAAGCATGTAATCTGTGTTTATTCTTGAATCATGAACATTCAGTTTAAAACATTTGTTTAGCGTGTTTGAGTTCTACTGGTTTGCCTCTTTGAGCACTGACATATTCAAATCCTGCTGCTATACAATATGGCACACATACACATTTTTCTGCTGCTTGAAGGTAGATTTGCTTTATTATAGGACCCAATTAGGTCTCTCATGACTATGCCTGTCTATTTAGAGCTGAATCTGTCTTTGCCTTGCCAATACATGCTTATCCAAAGGGAATTCGCTTTAAAATATGTTAGTCTATTTTTATCCATGACATTTACCAGACACAAGATGATTAGTTTAGGATAGCTATGCCCATATTTGGAATGGACTTTGCAGAAATTCTATTTATTGAATAATTCAGGCTCAGAATGCCTAAGGATATTTTGGTTAGTTGAAATGGATTCTTAGATGTTAAGCCCAACAACAGCATATTTGTATTCACTTGGGGGAATTGTAATTATTCCAAAGCACAGGACCATTTAGGATTCCATCTTCTCAGCTTTCATTTATTTCCTGCAGCTCAACATTTCATTTGTGCTTGACAATTGTGATTTATTCATTCAGCCATAAATGAAAGAATCAAAAGATGGGGAAGAAGGGTGGGATAATCTTGCTAAGTAGTATGTCTGTCTCAAACTGGATGTTTGTTTCATCTTTAGATGAACTCTTTAACTTCCCCACCTTCACCCATTGGAGTGATTTGGAAATCTGTGTGATCTGCAGCTAAATTGCCATCCTCCTCTAACTTAATGATAATAATCACAGTCTCACCGTATACACAGAATGCTGTAATTTTATATCTTTAGTGAACAAATTAGAAACCCGTTTAAAAAGTGGACCCTGCAGTCCAAACGCTTTTAAGCCAGCAAGGGAGTTTGAATATCTCCATTCAAACAACATTTTCTTGATTATCTAAGTAAAACCAGATTACCACATCCTCCACAGACAACAGACTTAACATTTTTAAAAATGTACTTATAACCCTCAACTCCTGTCCTGGAGGGCTAGTGGCCAACACAGTTTGGTGGTTTTCCACCTCAAATACACTTGATTTAGTTCATGTTTTAATTGCTTGGTTTACTTGGTGTGTTTCAGTAGGGGATTAACCAAACTGTGCTGGACACCAGCCCTCCAACACAGGAGATGAGCACCCCTAGGTTAACATTTACTAATTGTAACATTTTTATTATTATAAAAATGATCAGACCACATTTAGGAGCCATTCAAGTACCCACCTGCACCAGACAGTATCCAAAAATTGTCTTCTCTCAATCATGGTTACAGTCATCCCAGGTCTTTTATCTTGCTCAGCTTCAGCTCAGCTCAAATTGTGATTAACATTCATGAATGATTGGTCTTTGTGAACACCGTGATAGCCTCATTTCATAAGCCATTTTTTTCATTTTTAAAGCATTTCACTCCAATCTGTACACAAATTGACAGCAAAAAGGCACATAGATAATCCAAGTACATGAAGTAATGCAACTGTCAGTCCACCAAACAACTCCCCACTTAGAGCAAAATAGTGTAAAAATGTAGACTGAGTCAGAAATTACTATGTAAATGGTCTTACAAGTTAAAGACAAGGTAACACCTTGGCCCAGACCTTTAGAAAGTGTTCCTACTTCAGTTTCATCTTGAATAAGTGTCTGCTTTATTCCCATTCCCTCTTACCTGTGATTAACATCCCTGTCCTTATTGTTCATCGTTCTGCCAAAACTCTGGATTGTTATCTGGATTGCAAGTGACAGAAAAATAGATTTTAGGCCTAAATGCTGGCAGTGTTGGAGATTTCCCATTTCTAAGATGGATTAAGATAAATTTCTTGGACATTAATCCTGAATGGTACTGGAACATGAAAACCAGGCAAATGTTAATGAGTCATTTGTAGGGAAATGGAAGTCCTGACTATATCCGTACTTCACCAAACTTGACCTTTTGACTGTTACACTCAGACAGCACACTGCTCTTTAATGGCTTAAAAATTGAACAAAATACAGCCCGATCCAGCCTGGGCTCTAGATATTATAGGTCCTGCACATGCAGCTGTATTCCATGCTGCTTATAGGTAAATATGGCTCAGTGCCCTGCAAGTCATCCTCTTCAGTGAACCACAGGGGTTCTTGTTGCAAAGAGAGAGGCTCTCTTTCAAATCCCTGACAAAATGAGCATATGTTTCAGACATGCTGTGAAAGGATGCACCTAGCTGAGGAGAGCTTAGTAATTGCATTTTCAGTTGGATAGAACATGCTGCCACAAGATCCAGGGGAGCATTGCACTCAATGGATGAACAGAAAAAGGGAAGATGGGTAGGTTGAGAAGTCTTTTTTCCTGATATGTTGCTAACGTTAAGAGTGAACAAAGAACATTTTAAGATGCTTCTTAATCTAATACCAGTTATGGGAGTGCTTGTTTCTAAGCAACAATGGGTCCCTGTGTTCCCACAGCATTCAAAACCCTTTGTTTTGGTAAGTGCTTCTCATTAAGTGCCATCTCCTTTTTTTCCACACTATTCGGATGACTCTTATTTCTCTTAAGGAAAAGGCATGTTTTTGCCATGGGGTACATGCTGTTGTTCCCCAGAGGGATGCATATCTGGTTCATGGCTGCCTGGTTTCTGACCTTGTGCCTGTGCCTCTGAGGAGGTAGCTGAGCCGCCTGTCTGTTTGGATTGAGACACTCTGGAGACCAGTGCTTTCCCTGGCCTAAGGGGCTAGGTTGTAGTATAGATTGATGATGTCTGGGGGTCAGCAAAGAGAAGGTCTTTATCAGGTCAGAGTGGCTTCATGGGGCACAGCCAAAGCAATGCGATGCCTAACAAACATGACCCATATATCAACACGACAGAAGGACTTTTTATCTGAGAAACCTAGATGACAACACTTTTTTTTGCAGTAAAGAACAAAGCTGAATTTTATTCCTTATTCTTAGTGCATCCCTGTTTCTAGTTCGTCTACACTAAGTTACGCCATTGCTTGTGTAACATGGAATAATGATAGGTAATACTTTCCGCATTACCTAGATCCTAGTGTGTATATATCACTGTAAAAAGGAACAAAGAGGCTTCGAAGCATTTTAAAGGAAGAAAGTCCATCTCAGGAATGCTACAGGAGTCTACAACACACTGAGTTAGTTTCTAGCAAATGATAGATGGTAAACAGCAACTTCTACATAAAAAGGTATTTTGTAGAAGTCGCTACAACTGGTTCTCTGAGGGGGTGCATGTGTTGCCACTTAAGACTCAGCTGCATTGGATTTAGATAACATTTCTGAGGCTTTGTTCATCCTGCCCCAAAATCCCAAGTTTCCAAAAAGGATTCGTTATCTTCACTGTCCAAAAAAATGTTTCTCTCTGTCTGTGTCTCTCTCTAAAGAGCA
This sequence comes from Hydrocynus forskahlii, assembly GCA_037974365.1. Taxonomy (NCBI): domain Eukaryota; kingdom Metazoa; phylum Chordata; class Actinopteri; order Characiformes; family Alestidae; genus Hydrocynus; species Hydrocynus forskahlii. Next base: position 24,510,245 of record JBBPCX010000154.1, read on the forward strand.
GAACATCAAAAGCAGGTTTTCTGGATTAGGTCTATTTCCAAATGCAGGATCTTGCTGCCATAATAGCTAGTGAGTTACCAAATATCATTGTTGCTTAGTTGCTTCATTCATATCACCACATATCACCATCAAAGATATAGAGTGATGTCTGTAAATAATAGCAGTGACAGATTTTTTCTTGTATTGTGTATGTATACTGCCACAATGATTATGAGGTTAAAATGCAGTCTCTGCTTTAATTTGTGCGTATATACCCTGCCGTTCCAAAGTTGAGTGTTTGCAATACAATAAAATCAAAATTGCAGAAAACTGTTTTACATTAAAATACTACTATGTTAAAGACAAAATAAACCTAATTTGTTAGTCCTGTGTAATTTCATAGGTTTCAAATAGCTAGCAAAAAACAGCAAATATGTTTAAATGATTAGTAATTGATAGTACTGTTATTAGTTATTATTATATACAAATTATTTTTTAAGTCTGCCCAATTGTTATCTGGCAGAGAATTCATTCAGCACAAGAACATTTAACCAGAATTTCCAGGTCCACAAATTTGCTGAGTCATAGGTTCTGACTATATTGCTGTAACAGGTCCTGTCACCAGTCAGAGGGTCTTCAGGTATGTTCTGCCAGCAGGAACAGGAGGGCAGATAAGTGGAAGCACGGCAGGATGTAATGTCTAGCCTGTCCCTACAAAAGAGGAGTTTTTGTTGAAGCTATCACAGCAAGCCCCAGAGCGTGTATCTCAATTCAACACGCTAACCAGTGTGCACGGTGCAGTATCATGCTGTTTGATAGCAGATCTTAAAGATTTTTCTTTTAGTCTTTCTCAAACTGCTGGAAGGCCAACTTGTGGTTTTCATATTACCGAAGGCACTTGCCCTATGAAGGCTAAACCTGGGTCTGAGAGTAGTTCTGTTTTGCCGGACTTCTCTGCTGTACATTATTTACCTCAGCACTTTGATGTCAGGATTTCCTGGGCAAGATCAATACTGAATCAGCATCCAACATTCCTTTTTTGTAAAAAAAAAAGTCAACCTTTTCTTTTTTACCTTATTCATTTATACCCATTTATACCCCTACTACTTAGGTGGCTACCCTGAAAAATCTTGCCATCATGATCGATTGCTGTGCAGAAAACCTTGTGGCCATGAGCCTGACAAACTCAGGCGGTTGAACCAGGAGTCCTCATAGCCATGGGTAACTCAAGCAGCTGACCTGGGAAAGCTCTCAGTCATGATGCAGTCTGTCAGGTTGTCATCCATGAAAGCTTAGCAGCTATGAGGCCAAGTAAGTCAAGTAGCTGGCCCAGGAGGCCTCATGGTTGCAATATAGAATCACCTAGGAAGCCTCAGCAGCTATCTCACTTGATACAGTGCCGAACTTATTAGGCAACGCAACAATATCAAATCTTACACACAAACAATGCAAAACAGTACAAAAAACAAAGCAAACAAGCTATACAATGCTAAAACTATAAATGATAAATGAACACACTTTTCCCTGGGAAGTAAAAGAGACCTAATATTCATTTCTCATACAATATTCCTCTCATATCTTAAATATAAACATGCCATTAAGACCTTGTTGGAGTGACTCTGTAAATTGCTTATTCTCAGTTTTTTGCTTGCTCCCAATGCACAACTTAACAATAAGAAAGTAGTAAAGGATAATAATAGGACCAGTTTGAGAATTGCTGCTATAAAAAATCGTCGTTAGGTTGTGAGGAACCTTTCAAAAGTTCAAAGGACCTTCAAATTAGTGATGGGCCGATCCACGTTTTTCCAGTTCCGATCCGATTCTGATACATGACTGCCGATACAGATACAGATTCCGATATAATACATCTTTTTTACTTTAATATTACCATTATTTTTGTTGAAATTGTGCTGTTTGTTAGTAAGGTTACATCACAGAATAAATAAACTACTAAGCACTTATTAGAAGAGGAAAAAATATGTACACAACTACAGTGAATTTAAAGGCATTCCAAAGGAATTTATTTACAGTTCACAAAAAGGTAGCAGCAACAGCTGTAAGATTTTGTAAATATCAAAAACACAACAATCTTGGCTGAATCATTTAAATAATTAAAGTATTATGTCCATTTTAGCAGCAACAACTGGGTAAAAAATGTGTAAAACTAATACATTTTAAATAACGTGAATTCGGAGACACGACAGGGCATTGTGTAATCTAACCACTTCTGTATTTAAGGTGGACCGGCCGAGTTACGAGATGCCCACCTTAAGCCTCGTCGTGTTTTGGGAGATAGAGAGAGGAGGAGAGAGCAAAAACAGAAAATAGCCCCTGAAAGAGGGAGAGCTAAGAGTCTTCTATGATATTCCTTTCACTTTTGAGTTGTCTGCTGTAAATTTGTTGCCTTTTTGTAAAACGTCAGCAACCGTCTGGTGCCTGGCTTTCCACACATTGCAAGTAGCTGTCTTGCTTTTTGGCATTTCCAAACTGTAGTATCTCCAAATGAGCGACATTTTGTTCAAAACAAGGCTCACTCAGAGTGAAGTTTCCTCAGGTTTATCGTATGGGGGCGGTGACGCATCTCGTATTACACAGCGTCGAGTTTTTAGGTGCAGAGCAAGCTGCGAACTGGAATACAGAGATCGGGGCTGTCCAACAGATATCCGATATCGGATTTAGGCTATATCGGACCCGATACCGATATCATATCAGATCGGGCCCATCTCTACTTCAAATGCAAATACTGCATACCAGTTAATCTGCACTCACCAACTCTTTGCAGATAAGACTGGAGACCCATTGACTGTGCATAATGCTTGGACTAGGGAATTCAGATGGTAACGTTTGGACAGTCAACCAATTATTAGCTATTGATGAATTGACTGGACCATTTTAGTTCTAAAAGCACGTAATTACAGCAAAAAGAGAGTACTGGGAAAGAACATGTCAGTTATTTTGTGGCCATTTAGATGGTAAATCTTTTTTTTTTATCTGATAATGGAAAGCCTTAATATCAATACAATTTCCTTGTGTTTTATTCATATACCTGAATAATGGTTGCCATTTTGAGAAATCCCTTGCTCAATACTTAACAAATGTCGCCAAATACCTGTCTTTGTCCTAGCGTTGCTGATAGTGATAAGGAAGTGATTGGGGTTTGAATTTCACTAGTACACATGAATTTTGCATGGCAGCTTGTGCAACCTGGGCCTTGTTAAATTACTCCCTACACACATGTTCCCACAACAATAATGGCACTTTTAGTGTCAGTGCAGCATTTCTTTTATGTTCTTAAGCCTGAGTTGGGATGGTGCTGACTCTTTTGTCACCAGGAAAAATGTTAGCATTTTTAAAACCCAAAGCCAAGAACCTTGTGGCATGGTTAATGACTGACCTTTTGGATGAGTGTTTAGGGATATGTGTGAGAAATGAGGCTGCCAATGAGGCAACTAAGACATAGCCTGACCTTCAGTGCATTTGTAAACCTTGGTTTGTGTTTGTGCCTGGCTTTCCCTCTGTAATGGACATCTGTCTGTAATGTGTCACCAAGGACAGTCGCTCTACAGAGACTCCTTGTCGGAACCGGCAGCATGTGCTTTGGAATGTTCTGACAGAAATGTTCTGACAGATATTCCAATGGCCTGCCATTTACTTGGCTGTCCATTTAAAGCTGCCATCTCTTTAAAGCTTTAAAGAGTTTTGGCTCTAACGTCACCATATCCTCCTTATCATTTTTTTACCTTGAGGTCCACCTCTGATGTGGGCAAGATGTAAGTATGAATGCATGCTTTGCTGCATCTGCAACATGTGCCTGAAATAAAATTATGTAATAATTTTAATTATATTAACATCAAACATAAAGAAGTGCATTTCAGTAGCAGCTAGGTTGCTTACAGAACCTGTTTGCTGACCATGACCTTGTACTGGCTCTTGTTGGTCAGTTCACATATACAGACACTATGGACTGGGGTGGACCCTGGATGGGAAAGTTCAGCAATGTTTACATCAAATGTTTTATTTTTTAATAAAATAGTGTTTTTCTTTAATATAGACCATTTAAAAGCAATATTATTCAAGTGTCTTAATAGCAAACAAACAAGAAACAATTGTAAGCATTCCTCTACTGATTCTCCTAATTAACAAATTGGAGAAGAATTTAGACCCCTGTTCGATGAGAGCTAACTGAATTAATGACATGTTAACTTCCTGCTGATTGAGATGTCCTGTTTAGTTAGCTTTTAAAACTGACTGGTGGCTAAACGTGACTGGTGGCTAATCCCAAGCATCATTATTAAAAATTCAGGAAACAGAAATACTTTAGAATGAATGAGGCAGTCAAAAAATAAATGTACCCATTACTGGGCATTAAGAAATTCTATCAGAAACTGATCTGTACATGTGGCTCATATCTGTGGTGACTACTATTGGTATGGTACCATGTGGACTTATCTGTAGGCTTTGTCTCACTAGCTTTTTTCCAGCGAGATTTTCAAGCAAAATTGCATTTATTTTTATTGATTGCAGTCAAGTCCATACAGTATAAGAAGTGGTAACAAAAACATTGCTTTATGTGGTAGTAAGCAACTGAGCTGGTTTATTATGCATTCTTTTCTAATTCAGTTAATTATTAATTACAAACATCATCAGCATAATCATTTGAGAGAAAAGAAAATGCAATATTTTCATGCATTTCAGAGTTTCTAAGTATTTGCTATGTCTCTTTTTACTTTAATGACAATGTTCACTTCAGCTGGCATGGCTTCCACAAGTTTTAACTGCCAATAACAAAACATCATTCGACAACTCAACACACTTGATTCTGTTACATCAGCTAACAGATGGCTGTGCTGGCGAGCATCCTGCTGAATTTTTTTTTCATATCCTGAGAGAGAGGTTTAAGTGATAAGTTATTTGATATTAACTGTATGTTTGATTTTTATATTTCTATACTGCCCTACAAAGGCAAAACACCTTAACTTACCAGAGTGTGAAAATGACTTCAAAGTTTTTTTGTTGTCCAGCCAATTGTATGATAGGTTCCAGCACCACACGTCCCTCAACCGGCGTCTCCGGTAAGGTCTCTCTTCCCTGGATGTTTTACCTCCGTCAGCGAGAGCGCTC
>JBBPCX010000154.1:24515444-24527993 GCA_037974365.1 Hydrocynus forskahlii
TGCCTTGTTTTCTTTTCGTAGTGTCGTGTGTTTGTGTATTGTTGGAAATAAAAGCCTGCATTATGGAGATCCGCGCCCGCGCCTACCTCTCTCCTTCCCGGTCCGGACCGAATATCGTGACAAACATAACCTTCCACCTATATTTCTTACATTTGACAGGCTTGATCTGGCTGTGCCAATAATATGTAGACACCCTTTCTCAAATACCATTTACCCTTTTCTGAGAAAACGAATATGCTCGTACCACATGTACAGACTGAACGGAATAATTAGAATAAAACCCCAGATTTTGGTTCAGGAACTCTTTTCCAAGTCTAAATCCTGATCTATAACAACCGAAAACGTTTAATCCAACACTGCTGTCTTTGCTGCCTGATGTTGTAAGGAACTAGTCTCTATGAGAAGAAGGCTAACCGGCACATTTATATCGTGTATGGGCTTGCTGAAAACTCGTGATGGATTTAAACAATGGCTTGTCTTCTCAGTGGATGTTGTTTTCCATGCATTTTGACCAGGTTTCAAGAGAGGGTAAGCAGCGATCTAGGTTATATCTGCTGGGTTGGTTTGTGTGCATGGTGTAAATGTTTTCTCCTCGCCGGCGAGGTGTCTCTTGAGGCGTCCCCAACGCTACTCGCATTGTTTTCTGTCAGTGAGTGGAGTGTCAGAATGGCAGGCAGCTAGCCACCCTGTATGACGCGAGAAAACTTGTACTACTGGTTAGTAATATCCAGGCTTTGATTTATGGTGTCTTGCAGCTGGCACACCATCTGTCATGTGTAGGCTATAGTTTGTGGGTCAGGAACAGTTGTGTTTTGTGTGTCAAGTAACCTAGCTAATTCATCCCTAGCTGAATTAAAAAAAAATCTGATGTAGATTTCATATCTGAAAATAACCGTAACTTCAGTGCAGCAAACATTATCTTTACTTCGGTGCATGGTAAAACAAAGGCAGAATGCCTTAACTTCATTGTGACGTAATTCCAGTGTTCTAGAGTGCAGCGGAACAAAACTAAAAGACCGCAACTGATGTTACGGGATTCTGTCTTGGATTTCCCTTTGTTTTTGGAAGTTACGGCAAAAACAACATCTCATTTTTACCAGAAAACAACTAAATTGACTCAAGATATTTTTTTCTACATGATAGAACTGATGTCCATTGTTCCAAAAATGGTAATAACTCATTTTCGTCCAAAATTGATGTTACGGTCTTTTGGCAGTATATATCTCCACCCCTCTTTTTCCATTTGCTGAAACAAATCTAAAAGAATAAATCTTTCGCCATGACACGAAGTGCTGGTTAAAAGAGCCATTAGAGTGGAAATGATCTTAAATGTTAGATGTTTTTCTTAGATTTGACAGACGCTTCTATTGACAGGCCAGCATAATAATAATCCCCGATGTTTTTAATGCACTCTGGTGGAAATTTTTATCTATTAAGAATAATTCCACTTATAAATACATTAATTTTTTGAAGAAATCTCTTATTTAATGCACTTATGACTGTTAGCTTAATTCCTGCTGAGTAATGAGTGCTTTTGATCTTCGGACTTCGACCAAAGTATTCCTTCAGAGACACCACATTTTACCACATGCTATTTGATGTGACATTGATTCCTATAAAAACAATAATCAAAACAACTGTTATTAGTGGGAAATTCATGATAGTTTAATAGTAAATAATGCCATGAAACATGTAACAATATCCAGATTAGTATCATTTAAAGCAATATTTTTAAGGTCATACTGGTCTTTGTGGGAGCTGGGGGATAGTGCACTCAAGGCTTTTTTTTAGGACCGTGGGGTAACACAAAACAAGCAAGTCTGAATCAAGGGGGTTCTTTTATAACATCAATTTAAAGAACTCTTATTTTGGCTTTTTTTTAGGAGTGGACTATAGACAACCCTACATCTCTGTCTACTTGCACTTCCCTACAGCCTACAGCCTTCTTGCACTTCCTCTGTTTCCCAGCTGATTTTATGCCTCTCTCCCTCCCTCACATTTCTCGCCCCTTCCTCTGATTTCCCTGAGGGAGACCCCTTGAACTTGGCCACCAATGCGCTCCTGTTCTTTAGACCTATTACAGAGCAGCCATCCTGGTTCAAAAGGAAGCGAAGCATATCCTGTTGAGTTTTTTCAGTTTTGCTAAGGGTTTTTGTAGCAAACAGGCTGGGGAATTGCAAGAAATGAGTGCACTTTTTTGTTTGTTTATTTATTTATTTATTTGTAGATTTTACATAAGCCTCCTGTGTTGTATTGTCATGCCTGTTTCTCTCGAATGAGTTTTTGTGAAAGCCTTTTTATGTCAGTTTCGAATATACAGTACGTGCAGACAGCTTGTAACAACAGAGATATTAATTATACCTACTAAAGAACTAGGGCAGGTCTGATCACCTGTCATTGCAGTCATGGCACTGATGCTTCAGCATTAATATCACAACATGGCAGACAATTCCATACTCATAATTTAATACTTACTATCAGTACTTTATTTAAAGTGCTCATTTTAGAATTATATTTTTTTCTGCAAACAGGGCAAGAATGTTGTGCAAGAACATGTTTTTGGTTCATAAAAGTCACACAAATCATGAGCCCTGTGGTGGGCTAGTACCCCGCTCAGGGTGAATTCCTGCCTTGTGCCCCTTGTCCCCGGGATCCTGTAAATTACTGTACGTTTAAATAGTGTAGGACAAACACAATGGGTCATTAAAGTTTCTTTGTCATTTATTGATGGATACTGTCCTCATTTTCAGTAAGGGGTTAATTAGTAGCCCACTATTCTTTGTATGTGTGTGTGAGTGTGTGTGTGTGCACGAGCAGGAACAAAGCCACCGTGAGACAGTCACCCACAAAGCAAAAGCAGTGCTCAGCTTCAGTACACTTTGAAGTCTGTATCAAAGCATCAGAAAGAGAGTTTAGGATTGATAGCAAGCTTTTTTCTTACTTTCTTTTATGTGGCCTCCCTATGTCATGGAAAACGGAAGCATAATTTCACTGTCACAAAGATCTGTTTGATATTGTGTAGAATGTGGTGCTTCATATACACTGCATTTCAAGCAAAGGGTCGCTAAGGTAATACACATGATGTGTTCATGTGTACACACCCTACAGCTCAAAAGTTTACAGACACTTAGCTTTCAAAAAGGACTCCTTAAAAACAAAAGCATTATATTCTTTTTTGACTTGCAACACAGTAAATTGCAAACATCTAACACCTGCTTTCATAAATATTAACACATATAGCTTTTACATCATACAGAGACTGTACAAAATTATGGAAAACCGCATTTAAAACTAATTTTATCAGAAGCGCTCACCATATAGGTGCACTTTCTAATTTTATTGACTGTAGACCTCTACCTCAAAGTCACTGCTATCAATGGACAGGATCAGTGCTGATTAGATGTTATCTAGATCATGGGTCATTCTCAACACAGTAGTGACACTGACCTGACATGATAGTAGCATGTTAGTGTGTGTTAGTATTACTATAGCGCTGAGAATGGCCCATTACCCAAATGGTATATGGTCCTGCGGTGGGCCATTTCCATTAAGAGATCAGTTACAGGCTGATGCTAACTTGTGCCGCAACAGAACTGAAGCAAGTAAATTCAGACCTAAAAGTTATAAGTATTCACTTTAATGAACAATTATTGTTTATTTTTCAAGTTTAAGCATAAAATGTGGCCTGTGTAAAAGAAATTATCAGCAAATAAGCAGAAATTGTATGCTTTATGTCCATCTGTTGATGCACTTTGAACACTTTATTAGAAACATCTACATTTTTGGAACACTCTCCAGGCATACGGTAATAGACTATAGCAATGTCTTTTAACATGTGTCATCTACTAGTCCGTCATTAGTGGCTGTTATTTTCACTGTGAAACTCAAGATAACATATTAGACCGGGGTTGTTCTAAGTTTTGCATAAGACAGTATGAATTAAGGACTCTCACCATCCATCACGCAAGAGTGGGGCTGGTGGAGGAGTGCCTTTTAAATAATTCCAGGAGATGGAGTGAAAGCAGGCACAGAAGTGGGGAGTTTACAAGGAGATTAAGTGGAGGGGAGCATTAAAGATGTCAGTGAGATGGATGTGAAAAGACATTGCTGAAATGTGCACCGCACGCTGTCACTTAATGAAGCAGGTTGGGTGGAACTGTTGCATCAGATGCATTTAAATACAGAAGTGATCAAGGCTGATGGTGCTTATGCGCCAGGTTGCTCATGCGCCACTAGACTGAAGGAGTAATGCAAGATGGAACGAGCCTGTCAAGGCCCAAAAAGAGGGCGAATAGGGGATGACTTTTAGATGAAAGGCGAATAGAGATATTTGTTTTTGTTTTGTTTTTTTACTGGGTGACACATGAGTGATGAATGATTGTTTGAACTCAAACATTAATATCATAGGGTATTCCTGTAAAAGTATTACTATAATCTTTCCAGGATCGTGTCATCTTGAGGGTGACATGTACATATGTACATAATAATAATAATAATAATAATAATAATAATGATAACGCTAATGATAATGCTAATAATAATAATATTATTAAATATCATATTTTGGGACAGTAAAGTCACACACTGGCAAAAAACAAAAAACCTTGTCTGGTTTGAGGGGAGGTTGGAGTCATGCAAGGATCTTTGTGGTTTATAAAAATAACAAATATCATAAAGTAAAAAAATGCCCGAAAATTGGGCATTTAGTTGTTTTGTTACTGTTTTCATTTTACATCATAAGCTGATTTCATGTTATGGCAGTTCATAAAAAAACTGTATTTGTTGTGTAATCTTACAGTAACACTCAGGCTGTTTTTATCTCAGATAGAAAAGGGCTGTAATGATGTTCCTCCATATGGGAACTCCATTTCTATTTCAAATAGCAAGACTGTAAACAAATTGACTTGCCTATTAATGCCACACAGATGACTTTGGAGCAATCAGATGCATAAAGGTAATGATACTACAAGTGGCATGGAGTAGCTCATAGTGTCTGGTGCTGTGTATTTGTGGACATGTGAACCTGCATGTGTCTTTGTGTAAGGTGGTTGTATAACTGAGGTTGTCAGTTTTCAAATGCAGTTTATAATGAGGTGATAGTATGTGTGTGAGTGGCAGTGACTACTAGAGTTATTACCTTCATTTCTGCCCATGTAACTAGCACAAAAAATAGCACTATATTTCACTATAATGCTAATTTCTGCTAGCCCTGCTATGGGATTTCTAATAGTATGTTATTATTAATGCAGATGTACATATTTTGGCCATTCTTAATTTGATATAGATATTTGACACTTGCAAAAGAATTGTAACAGACTCTACGATATATTTCATCTTCTGGTTAGTAATTTGACTCTTTCAGTAAAAAGTCCTGTTAGTAAAAAGTCCATACAGCATAAATCAAAAATGTAATTTATAATTCATGTAATTTATTTTACTGTATGTCAAGTAGAAATATTATTAAATATTATAAAATATGACACTAACATATTTTAATTGAAGTGGACTGATTTAAAAATTCACCAAAACTTTCAGTATTTCCTGTACAAACCTGCCCAAAAAGCAATCACACTTCTTCTCTAGGTTAGAATACATAAATGCTAATAATGTCACACCTGTTACAATAATACTGGAAGAGCTACTTAGCTAATTAACACTAGGTAATTTTGAAATTAGCTACCTTGCATTAGCTGTGGTCCTGCAGAGCCCAAATTTTGCTTCAGGTATGTAATAGCTGTGTTTCTCAAAGCGGTATTGGACAGTAAGTCATAAATCAAGGATATCTGGTCCAGCTTTGGTCCAGATTTTGTCTCCAAAAAGATTAAAAGAAACAGCCTGCCTGATCCTTTATTTGTCAACGAGAGACATTTTCTTCAGCTTTGACTAGTCTCTGTACTCTGAATACCTGATTGTGTATAAACATGAATTTTGATGCTCTCAGTGCAACTGATAAGAGGCTTACAAGGACCTCAGACATGTATCATTTCAGCAAGTTTATCAGTAAAGAGGGGGATGATAAGGCTGTAATTGATGACTGCAGCACGTAGCTGTGTACTTCAACCAAAGCCATTTGATATATTTAAAGACATCTGACCTCATTTATCGTTATTTCTTTACATAAAGCCTTCTAAAAGTTTATAATAACTATCTACTGGGCTTATGCTGAGCAAAAGAGTTTCCTTGGTTTTTCTGATTTCCAGGTAAAATTGGAATGAAAAGAGTTCTTCTTTTCAGCTTGAATTCCTTTATATGTTGCGAGGACTGAAATTTTTAAATGCATTATGAAGACTATTTATTTATTTAGTAACTGTAAATGAACATTTCATGTTGTTGATTGATTTTTTCCTTCACTATGGTTGGCCTATGTTTATTTATTTGAATTTAATTTGGGAAACAAATAGTTAATTACTAGTATATGTAATTTTTTTTGTTAAGTATAGGACCTCAGTTTACCATTGATTACCGTGTCATGAGCTGGCCTCGTCCGGACAGAGAAAAAGAGGCACAGGCGCAGACTTCCATGATACGAGATTATTTATTAGGACATTAAACACGAACTGAGAACGAACAACAAACAGAAACAGGCACAGGGGCCAGACACGAGAAAACAAAGGACAAAGACCGGGATAAGGTGAGGTAATGCTCCACACCACATCTGGGGACAAAACACCTTAAATACCACACCAGGGGCTAATCAGCCCTCAAGTAAACTATCCCCAGCTGTGGTTGGAGGACAGTTCACAGTCCCACTGCAACCCCCAGCAGCCGCAGACCGGAATCGTGACAAGAGGGAGCACTTGAAAAGCAAACAGGAAACACTCTGGAATTTTTGCTATTGCTGACAATTGTGTCTTCTTTGTTTTCCCTTATGTGCTGGTCTTGGCTGACTGATTCACTATGCTTGGTTTAACATCATCACACAGGTAAGTCATATCTATAATGGTTCCTTGTCTGTTGCTCTGATCTCATGTGATTCAAGCACACTGTATGATGGCAACACTGGCATGCTATTTTCTAACTGGCTCTTCATAATGGCACTGTCTTTAAAAGGATGTTTCAGGACTTTGTAAGTGCAGACCGCCTGGCTGGTTAGGATATAAGAGAGAGGATGTAAGGAATGTAAGGAAACTCATTGACTGGAAATATATTTGTAATGGAAAACAATAGGTAGATGTTGCAGTACCTCTTCATAGGCTTTTATTATAACTCTATTTTCAGTCAGCAATTTTTCAGTCAACTGGCAAGGCCATGTGAAATTAGACTGTTTTGCCTCATGCCTATAGTTCAGTACTAATAATATGTCTCATTTCATTGTTTGTATTCATTTGACATTCGCCCTTGCAGTTGACGGCCATAATCAGAATGCCCTGGGGGCTTAGAAAGCTTTTGCATATTTTTTTGGTTATGGAACATCAAATCATAAAATGTCATTACTGTACATTGATACATCCAGTAATGGTGCTTTTCAAATCACTGATTGCATATCATGTATGTTTGCTTTTCATCAAAGTACCTTATTGCTTAGGAACTTTTTTTAAGTGTAACTTACAAGTTAAGGGAAAACATACAATTGTATTATTGCCAGCCAGCAACATATAACATGTATTTACCTTATCTAGAGTGTTACCTTCAGTAAAGAGCCCTGGTAAAGAGCTGCCACTGTTTACCATCTAACAATAACGTTGGTAAACCTGCACCTCAAATATAATGTCAGAGGCATATATAGAGCTTGCAGAAAGCCTACAGTGATGTTCCCTCTTATTAAATTGGTCCCACACACTATTAATCAAATGTGATGGGCCTGTTGATTCTAGTGTTGTTTTTAGTGGCCTGTCTTAATTTTAGTTTTAGTCTAGTCTTTGCGTCAAGCTGTCATTTTAGTTTTCATTAGTCTTAGTCACGTCCATACTCTTTTTAGTCTAGTCAAGTTTCAGTCGACTAAAAGTCTGAGCATTTTAGTCTTATTTTAGTCAAAATTATCCAAGACAATTTTTGTCTAATTTTAGTCAATGAAAACTGATGACATTTTAGTCTAGTTTTAGTCAATTTAACCCAGTCTATGTAGTATAAGAACCTAATAGAATAGACAAAATCTAAATTTTCTTTTAGTCAAGCCCTATTTCACAATTCAAACAAGGTTATCTAATTATTATTATATTATTGTTACCTTATAGACTCAAGAATACTGTACATCCATTCCAGAAGACACTCTGATTTGAATTTATGATATTTATTTTGCCCACCAAATATGTTAGTACACTCACATCAATTTAAATAAAATAAATAAATAAAATAACATCACATCACTAAAAGTGCAAATAAAATGAAAATGTGTGTGTCTATTGCCATAAAACCCACATTTGTAGGACCGGTAAAGTCTTCACCTTCAGTGTGTTGGCCTGAAGTTACCTGAATATCTTTTTTATTCCTGAACAAATTTAGTCTACACAACTAGATCAGAACAGTTTAGGATCAGCTTTTTTTGCATGGATATGGGAACGGCTGCTTATGTAAATGCTGTGTGTGTGTGTGTGTGTGTGACTGTGTGTGTGTGTGTGTGTGTGTGTCTCATTTCTTTCTTGCCCTGTATGAAAATGTATGTAAAATTACAAAATTGCATTTTGCTGGTTCTCAGAAATCACAAAGCCTTCTCTGAAGGCCTAGGAGGCCCTGAGGGATTCCCTCCATTATAAACAAGCAATAAGCGATAAACTACAAGACAATTGATGCAAAAACAGAAATGATACATATATTAGCTGTAACTTTTGTGGATGAGGGGAAGATACTAAAAACAACTGAAGTGACTTGTTTTGGTGATCAGTAGTGAATATGGTCTGCCAGAAGAAAGGGGCCGAAATATAAGGTGTTCTGGATTGTTTTCAAAGGCTCTTGATGTACCTGATGTGCAATATTTTTCTGCATTCCGTTTAGTGTGCGAGTCTATGTTGCTTTGCCAGAGAATGATGCACAATGTCAGAATTCTTTAGATTGCTGATGGGAAAAAAAAAAAAATGTATTTTTGTGGCATGCCTGCTGGACCCTGTCTTGATGTACACCTTAAATGGAAACAATTGCAAAGGTACACTCCAACTTACTAGTTTATTAAGAACTTGGGTGACTGGTGATTGACTAGCATGCAAAATGACCAATTACAGAACATATCTGCTACAAGTTGCTTCCAAAAATGAAGCTTGCTCACAAAAACAAAACAAACAAAGATATATTGTTATTTTCTGCCTACCATGTTAAACTTCAGAAATAACTTAAAATGGGTTAGGCAGCTGCTTACTTCAAGCATTTAATTTAATAATCAGTCATTTGTTTATAATAGGACTTGTAAAATTCAGTGTGTAGAAGCATCGCAAGCTAGAGGCACTTTAAATTGTCTGCGAGAGGTGTGATTCGGAGAGCTGTGGTAATTTAAGCTTTTTGTTGTCTTCAGACAGAGATGGAAGCTTACTGACATACAATGAAATACAGTTTTTTGAATTACTTTGTCAACTGTGATTTGTTCGCCACCCTATACCCATCAGTGGAAAGAAGATTATTCAGTATGTATCAGGCAAAAAATGTTATATTTATCTGCAACAGATGGGCAAAAGTGTGTTATTGTATATAATTACAGACCATACTAATAAAGTTCATCCATATTGTACGTGTACCTGATGGTCAGTGCATATAAATGCCAGGTAGGTGTGCCTAGGAAACTACCAGCAGTATATTATGTAAGAATTTTTTTTAGCGTTTAAGGTCATTGTGTATTTACATCTTAGTGTACTTCCAGTGCTCTGCTAACATTTTTGGAATTACTTTTGGAATAATAGTAATTGTTTTCCAGAATGTTTCTTTTCCTTGCTACAGTTTGGTTGGGTGTGCAAAGAGTGTGGCTGGCGCATTCTCAAGCTTATTTTTAAAGCCAGGCTCTGGATCTGTGCGCCTGATTTAGTGGCAGGAGCCAAAACCAACAGATGGGAAGAGCAAAGGAAGCGGTGGTTTAGAGTTTTCCCCTGTGTAGCATGCAGGCCTACTGTGCCCATGGAGACTGACCACTTGGCTGTGCATGTGCCCATTCACTTGCCACCAGGGGAGACCAGGGGAAGCAAAGAAAGAGAGGGAGAACACAAGCTCAAAAGGGAAGGGGAGGAGGGAAGCAAGGGCCAGTGAAAAGCCTCCACCAGGTTGTTATGCCCAGCTGGTTTCAGATTTGTAACCCTTGGTCTTTTTGCACCCACAAACTCTGTAGTTTTCCAACATCTATTTAAGTTTCCGAAAGTTTGCTGCGAAAAGTGATGCTCTGTTTCAGTTTTTCTCAGTCTTGGAGAAGAGCCTTAATCAGGCCTTAAATCCAAGCATAACTCAAGAACATTTGGTCAACGTTCCACCACAGCACAAAGTTTTGAATCCACACCGAAAGGGTGTCTGACAGATTTCTGTCCTAATCTAGCTATAGCCTGATTGTAAACTCATTCATTTCAAACCTGACCATAGCCAACGGAAGTATGTTCAAACCTGCCTGCATCTAGACAGTATTCCGTCTGAGCCCTGTGTGTGGTGTAGCCTGACATTATTTTGTCCCAACTCAACTGAAACCTGACAAAATAATGTCCCAATTTGACCTAAGCATGCTGTTTAACCTCATTTACAGTATAAAGACATGCATGAAAGGCCTTAAATGGCC
Organism: Hydrocynus forskahlii; assembly: GCA_037974365.1. Classification (NCBI taxonomy): domain Eukaryota; kingdom Metazoa; phylum Chordata; class Actinopteri; order Characiformes; family Alestidae; genus Hydrocynus; species Hydrocynus forskahlii. Next base: position 24,526,123 of record JBBPCX010000154.1, read on the forward strand.
CAGTGCACAACATTAGTTACTCCAGGGTGCCACTTGAAAAATTGTTCATGGCTTTAAGTAAAAAAACACTAAAGAAGGACCAAAATCAGAAACCAAAATGTAACATTTGATCTGAGCCTGAAAGATAATTGATAAATGCTGAACAACATATATTTTAATCATTACATTTACACACCCTTGCTTTGCATATTTGTGTTTTCCATGCTCCCAGTACACCTGATTGAACTCATCTAATTATGTACGTTTCCCGAAGCATACTTTCACACTTATCAAATAACAGCACAGTCTGTTCTTGCTATACACACAATACTCAGCAGACATTTCTCCTCTTAAACATGGCTCTTGCAGAATAACTGGCTTGTGTTCCAGAGTACTCCAGTACCCGGGCTTGAGATGTTTCTCTTCTGTACACTAATAGGATGATCATACCTGCCATGCATTAATAAACCCAGCAGCCGGCCCCACCGAGTAGAATCCATTAGAGTTTTAATCAGGAAATATGATTGCTTTATTCATCGTCTCACTGCACCGCTCTGCCGCTTAGGGATTTGCTGCCACTTTATGACAACTAGCTCTAGGGGGAAAAAGACAGAAGAGTGGAAGAAAAAGATGGAATGAGGAAAAGAAGGGGGATGGCAGACAAAGAAAATAGTTTAATTATATCAAATCACTCAAACCTAGCAAGATGAGAAGAAAAATCATCTGTTTTTACAATCACTATGCACCATCTGAGAGAATACGAAGGTGAGCTGTTAAATCAGTGCTAGTTTGTTTATCCTGGGCAGCTGCTTTGGCCTAGGGCTTCTTCCTAATGGTCATAAATATGGGATCTCAAATCCTAAGTGAAATAAGCATGACTGAGACTCAAGATCTGCTTTAGTCTTCTTGGCCCTATGCTGAACTCCCTGCATCTGCCTAGCCTTCAGTTCCAGTGACTCCCCCTTTCCTCCCCCGCAACCCTCTACCCCAAATGGTTTCTCATTTGTTGTCATATCATGCCAAAATAATCAACTGCAAATGTTCCTCCCGGCTCCCGGGAAGCAGCCTTGTCACTAATTAGAGCTGTTTTGTGGGAAGTTAAGAATTCAAGGGACATATTTCTCCCTGGTGGGGATTTTCTCATCTGGTTCCCATTGTTATTCTTGTCCAAGGCACATGGTGATGGGTTTTTATCTCTCCCTCTCTCTCAGATTCTGTCCCTCTCTCCCTCTCTCTCTTTCTCTCTCTGTCTGTGTGTGTCCCAGCTGAATGCGTAAGGCTTTTTTTCTTCCCTTCTCTTCTTTCAAACTGCCTCTCTCCCCTCGCAACAGATTCCAAGACTTCTCCACTCTTTGGTTGAGTGTGTTTAAGTACAGGGCTCAGCATGGATTTGAAGATGGCTCACTGAGGGCTCAGGTCATGCCGTATCTTTCTTTTCAACTTAGTGAGTTGGGTCCGGGGTACCATTCCAATGTCGTAGTAACTGTTTCAACAGGCGTGTCCTGTCAAAAGCTCATCAAAAGTTGGTGGACATCCCTGAAACAGTTGAAGCAAGTCTTTATTTATCTTTGGAAGTGTTTATAACATGAGAGTAACTGGGGAAATGAACCTTCAGGATTTTCTCAGTTCTCCTTGAATGATAATGTATTTATAATGGAGTAAAAGGTAATAGGTGAGTTTCAAGTTAAACTTCCCATCTGTATATGTCCTTTATCGGGCAATTCAGTTTTATATTTCTGTACAGAACTTTGCACAACAGACAAATGGGCTTCAGAAAGGCCAGAGTGTTGACCCTGTCAAAGGCTTTAGACTTTGCGGTAACACTTTATAATAACTACACCCTATGAATCATTAGTTAAGCATTGGTAAATAGTTAATTAATCATTTATAAA
>JBBPCX010000154.1:24533512-24556560 GCA_037974365.1 Hydrocynus forskahlii
TTATAAATGATTAATTAACTATTTACCAATGCTTAACTAATGATTCATAGGGTGTAGTTATTATAAAGTGTTACCGACTTTGCCAATGACAGTCCTTGAGTCGCATGACAAAAGAACTTTCAAGCAATACTGGGTAAAGAATGTGCTGGCAAAAGGGATGAAAGAACAAAAACAAGAATGAAAATCAATTTTATGTTCAACATATGACAAACAAGGCATGTAGTTGTTTACTTCAGGTTTTCTCATATCATTACAAAGGGCAAATTTATGTAATTACATGAGTAAAAGCTGAAATAAATGCAAATGTGTAACTGCATACATTGCACTACTGTAATCCATCTGTAACAGTGACTACATTTGCAGTTGTTACATTTTTGTAATGTTGGTAATGTGTAACTATGCTCTTAATATAAAGTTGGACTGTATATTTTTATTTAGCTATTGTTGGTTGGTACAATTCATATTTGTTTGCTGTTTACAATTTATGCTGTAATCATTGCAGTTCTGAAGGTAAAATCTGCATTTGTCTAAACAGCCATTGATTATAATGGCCCATTGACTTGGAGTGATCTACAGAAGCACTTGAAACTTGAGTAACCTTTCTCATTTTTAGATTTTAAGTTACGTATTCATGATTTGTAATATGACGTTCAGTTTTTTTTTCAGTGCTGCCTTGGCCAGGGCTTTTTTTTGTCAATATGCTCCTTCAAATGTGTTTCCTGCCAATAACTGGATTTCAGTCTTTATGGGGAGCAAACAAATCAGACTAGTCAGTTTTTTTAAATATGTAGCAGTTACAAGTAAACTTTTTCTTGTATCAAGAAAACTGATGTTGTCCTGTCTGTTTTACCACACATGACCGGTCACCCCTTGTTGTTCTTTAGTAGCTTAACATAAATAGTAAATTATTTTACTTGGATTATAGTAAATTAAAAAATCAATTTCCATTCTGCCAGCAGTACCTGCACAAGGTGGATATAGATCAAACCCAGATAAGTCACAAGACCTTTAGTTACAAATCTGACCTCTGCTTCGAAAGAAGGGCTGTCTGACTGACATGCAGGACAACCATCACGACAATTAATAGTTTTAGTCCTAACACGCGGAGGCAGGTGACTTTTAAAACTGTGTTTTCCATTTGGACAGATTAAAACCCATGATCAGATGTGTGGATAGGCATCAGGCTCTGAAAAGTTCTGGAAACCTTAGCGTGCAGTGGGTAGGTTCGGACCTATCTGAGGCTGACACTAAAGTCATAAACATGGCTTGTACATAATCAAATTAGATGTTCTGTGTATAAAGCTGGTAAATAAAGAGATTATAAGTGATGATTATAGACTTTATAAGAGATTATAGACTTTAATTTAGATCCTCCCATCTTCTGCTTTCTGATTTGTGCAATCAAATGAAGAAATGAATATGAATAATCTAGCATATCTCATTCCCTAAATACAAGGAAAACACCTGCTGTTGATTTACCAGGTTGTATTTAATACTTTCCAGTGCTTTCCAAGAAAAGAAATTCATTAATCCTTATTTTGTTTTCCACATGCCTTAGCTAGTACAGACAGTGGATATAGAATGTTTCCACACCATTTCAGAATATTAATCTTCCCTAAAGCCCCTAAAGAGGAGACAATAAAAACAGACCTTTACAGGTTTTATTATATAAGCAGTACCTTTCAACACCCAAGAAGAGAGAGTAGAGTTAAATAAGTAAATAAACAAAAATAGAATGGCTGGGTCAGATATGAGAACACTTCCCTGAGGTAGGACTCTTTTATTTGAGGCTTTCTTTTATTTGAATCATAGCCTTGAGTCTTTTTAGAGACATCTCTACCAATGTTGCACACCTAGAGCCTTTGAGTTTTCTTCTGACTTATGCTTTTCCAGAGCTTTATCTTGGACTACTTTTAAAAAGCCCCTTCTTTGCCTGTGGTGCATTCTTTACTGTGAAATGCACTTTCAAGCAGGTGATTTTATTCTGAACTAATCACAACATCTGCAGATGATCCCAGGTGGGATACAGTTCTTTAGGTCTATGTTTCTGTAAGGTGATGCAAGGTCACGATTGCAATTGTAAGTTGATGTTTGCTATATAATCAGGTGTTTTACTACTCTAATTTTGGGAATGTCTTAATGAGAGAAACCTGTGAATGAAAGAAACCTGATTTTTTAATATGATTTTATTTTTGTACAGATATATTTTATTGATATTTTAAAATGAATGATATTTATGAAGGTAGCTATATTGATCTAATTATAGATAATAACAATAACAATAATACTGTATAAAAATTTGGCCTGTACAATACTTACAGCACTTTTTTTCACCAATATGTTAAATTCAGTAAACAATTTTTTAAATTAGATATTTTGCTCTAAAACTTTTTAAATGAGATATTTTGCTCTAAATATGTATGTTCCCTGTGATTTTCACATTCATTAATCATGTAATTTGATTTAGGATTAAAAAAATCTGTCTATAGCGTTACTTATACACATATTAACTTTTTGTGAAGCTGAAGAATAAGCTTGTGCAATTTGTGTGTGTATTTTGCTGTAACCTACGTTAAAAAAACATACATTTATAATTATAAACATTAATCTAACCTCAACGGCTTACATCAGATACATTACCAGGATTGTTGTAAGACTACCACAATGACAGTTTAGTCTAGTTGGCAATAAGTGAACTGAACATACAGCACCAGTTATTACACAGTGTGTAATAACTGGGTGCTGACAAAGTGGCTCCAGCATGTTAGACTTGAAGTGAAACAATGACCATGAGGTTAAAAATCGAAATGTCACCAGCATGCTTGGGCATGTTTATCTACACTCTTTAAAAAAGGTTCCTTAATTATTCTTGGGTGTATAGTTATACGTAAATATAAAAAATAAAAATAACTGATGCAGAGTTGTTTTTTTTTTAAACTGATGTTACTGATGCAGAACCTTTATATTATACAGATTTTAAAAACTTTTAAAAAATGTTTCTTTACACTTACACATCTCAGGTTTCTTTAGGAAAGGTGGGTGTCCTGTGGAAGAGTGTATACTGGGTAAAGAACATTGAAATCCCAGCAATATGCACATACTCTATTTGAGCATTATTTTCAAAATAAAACTTTTATAAGAGTCAAACTGACATAATTTTACGTTTGTATATATTTTGACTAGTTTGCAACAGCTCTCTTGGCCATTTGTCACACATGAACACACCACAGCATACAGTATGAACAGTGCATTTAACCCATTCACCTGAGTGAAGCAATGGGCAGCTGACAGTGCAACACCTGGGGAGCAGTGTGTGGAAACGGTACCTTGCTCAAGGGTACCTCAGTGGTGCCATTGGCAAACGTTGGGATTTGAACCCACAGTGTTCCAATCACAGGGGGTATTTCCTTACCAACAGGCCACCAGCTGTACATTCAACTCCATGATTATTAGCACCCTTAGTAAAGATCAGTGGCAAATCACTGGGCTGTGCCCTCAGTACTCACTCAAGATGGCGGCGTGAGTAGACTGCGTGGCGACCTATCCATGTGACTCAAAAACGGTGCTAAAAGTTTCATGTCTTTGTCCTAGTTATAATCTTTTTTTTTTTTTGTCCTAGTTATAATCATTACTCATTACTTCAGGGTTCCAGTGCCACTCATGTCCACATGTTTGACGGGGAAAGTCTTTCTTGCTACCGTAACTACAACAAAACAACACTGGACGCGACAGTCTTGGAGACCCTGTGGGAGCTTCGCCTGCAATGAGGAGCAGGCCGAGACCTCAGAGCCGCCAGCCGACAGAAGCTCACCTGTAAGCGGTGGAAGCATGGCAAGCACCCGGAAGCACAGTGAGCGTGCAGGCCTCTGTGCTAGGCAAAAGGCTAACCCAAAAAGACCCGCTCTCCTGTGTCTTTTGCTGGCAAACACAAGCTCTCTGGATGACAAGATGGACTACTTAGGGGTCAGACACTTCACATGGAAGGACGTGAAGGACTGTTATTCTTTAATCTTCGCAGAAACGTAGCTATTTGAGGGCATTTCTGACTTGGCAGTGCAGCTAGCCAGACGCTCCCTGTTCCGCGTTCCCTGTTCAATCACGTAAACCTCAAGTCTGCGCTGCACAGATTCTACCAGCATGTGAAGTTTGCAACCAGGGGTGAGAACTGTTTAGACCATGCTTACATATTCCATATTTATCAAATTAAGTTAGTACAGTATTACAGTACTTACAGAATAAAATGCAACCCTTAACTGAAGTTCTAGAAAGACCTGAGGTTCCCCCTCAGGCAGAACTCTGTCAATTTAAGGCATAGTTTGCTCAGTATTTGTAAAAGTGTTTAGATAAAGCAAAAAATCTTAAAAATGCCAAAATCTTCCAGCAGGACAGTCATCCAAAACATAAACAAAACTATTAAAATGACCGCATGATCAAAATTTTGTCCAAGTCAAAATCAGGTGGCACTAGACCTTGGAAGATCTGAAGAGATTTTGTATTGAGGGATGGTTTAATTTGTTGCTCTGTATGTGTGACGCCCATGGTCAGTGGCCGCTAGAGGCCACTATTGTTTCAGTTTTAGTTTAAGGACTTCTACTTGACACACATGGGAGTTTGATTATAACAACAGCTGTTTTGTGTTTAGGTTTGTGTATTTAAGTTTCCTTTTAACCTGGTGTAGTCCGTTCACTCTCACCCTACCATTTGTTGTGTTGGCGTCTTATGTTTTGGACTTCGTATTGGCCCTCAAGCCTGGTTTTTGTTTGTAGTCTTGTTTGAAATAAAGAGAATCAAAGCCATGAAGGTCTGCTTCTGTGCCTTGTGTCTGGACGTAACACAGCAGAGCGTGACAGATGAACGGACCTACAAAACACGCACAGCAGACCTTGCCACAGGGCTGTGGGAACCCGTGGTCAACTCGGGGAGAAAGGGGTGCGAAAGCCAAGGAACTCAGGAGCTCAGCACACGTGACATGGCGGCCTGTGGTGAAGCCAATTGGCTAGCCCCTCCACCAGCGAGGAGGAAGCGGGCATGGAAGACCTCCGTGAGCACCCAAGCGGGTGCTCTTTCGGTCCTCCCGCTGGCTCCGAGGATGCTGATGCAAGAAGTCGAAGAGACGCAGAGCCCGCTAGACAAGCTCGAAGGGCTGGTTGCGAATCTCGTCGCAGCTATCGACCACCAGCAGCTCTGCAAGGACACGCTGCCTGTCCCGTCGCTCCTCACGGCTCCAGTCCATGAGGCTCCAGGCCATGAGGCTCCAGTCTATGATGCTCACGCGCCAGTCCGTGAGGCTCCCGATCCAGTCCATGAGGCTCCAGCTCGTGAGGCTCCAGCTCCAGTCCGTGAGACTCCAGCTCCAGTCCGTGAGGCTCCAGTCCCTGGCTCCGGCCGTGGCACCCGCTCCAGTTCCTGAGGCCCTGGCTCCGGCCGTGTCTCCCGCTCCAGAGGCCCCTGCACCCGCCATGGCACCCACTCCAGTTCCTGAGGCCCTGGCTCCGGCCGTGTCTCCCGCTCCAGAGGCCCCTGCGCCCGCCGTGGCACCCACTCCAGTTCCTGAGGCCCTGGCTCCAGACGGGACCCATGCTTCTGCCCCAGAGGCCCCTGTTGGCGGGGTCCTGGACCGCCTGATGCCCCGGTGGTGTGTCTGTTGAGGGGGGGATGCAAGCTGCGCCCAAGGACTTCCCCCAAACATTTTTTGGGGGCGCTAAGGGGATCCACCTCGGAGGAGACCTCTGAGGGAGGCATGACCGAAGGGGGCATGCCCGGGACAGCCTTGGGATGGGCACTCGAGTGGGGCTTTTGTTGTCTGCCTCCTCCCCTCCACCGCCTATGTGTTGGCCTAGTGGCCCTTTTGGGCACCCCGGAGTGGCGCCATTGGGTGTACTGTGACGCCCATGGTCAGCGGCTGCTAGAGGTCGCTATTGTTTCAGTTTTCGTTTAAGGAAGAGTTTGATTATGACAACAGCTGTTTTGTATTTAGGTTTGTGTATTTAAGTTTCCCTTGAACCTGGTGTGGTTGTCTGTTCACTCTCACCCTACCTTTTGTTGTGTTGGCAGCTTATGTTTTGGACTTTGTATCGGCCCTCGAGCCTGGTTTTTGCTTGTAGTCTTGTTGGAAATAAAGAGAATCAAAGCCATGAAGGTCTGCATCTGTGCCTTGTGTCTGGGCGTAACACAGCAGAGCGTGACAGTATGCTCCATTCTCATCAAGCATTACTAGTGAAGACTCTTGGCTATTATATTGACAAATGATATTGCATAAAATACTTACATGTTTTTCTTTGTTTGTTTATATAGACAATGTTTTGCAATGAAAGGTTACATTTTTCTCATATTGTTAGTGCGAGATTAACCTAGTTAACCACAGTCGCAATTTACTAATTATCAATGGTACATTCAAGTTTAAGGTGAACGTAGGCAGCCATTATGTCATTTCAAAGACAGTGAAAAATTAAATTGATAAAAACACTGCATAATATGTATATTTTCAACTTTATACTGTATTCTCTGATATGAAATACATTCTATAAAGTCACAGCTTTGTTTTCAGCAATTATACTTAGGGTTTTGTTGCATCAACAGGTTTCTTAGTTCTCTTAAATTCCACTTTATATTTTAAAGGTCTAAGAGACACTGTAAAGTGGCTGGGAAATAGACTTTCTACATTTTATTAGTCACATGAAAGCAAATGACAAGCCAGCATTAAAGCACCAAAGCCCACCCGCAGAGGATCCTTTTTACGAATGTAAATTTGTCCCTGAGAAAAGAGATGCTTAGGGCGCAAGGCATTTGCCTTCAGACAACTCAACTCCCTTTGGGAAAAATAAATTAATTTACCCCTTCTCATTCACTGACTTCCTTTATTTATGTATGTATGCATGTATGTATGTATTTATGTATGTATTTATTTATTTATGTATGTATGCATGTATGTAAAACAGTTCATTCTAGTATGGTGGAAAATATTTTTGCTTGTTTTTTCTTTTTTAAGAATAACTTTTTTGTCAGCTAAGAGTAGTTAAGTATGCTTTTAGCACAGTCTGCGTTTTTCATATTTCATATTTTTCCCTGCTTTTGGGCTATGTAGTATATTTCTTCTTTGCTCCGTATCTCTTTTGAAATGGCAGTGCAGTCGGCATGAATTCACAATATGGAGATAAGTTTTCCATTTGGCAAAACAAAATTCCAGATTATCTTTGTGATGGGAATAGCTGCCATAATATGATGCATTTGAATTGTAGATATGCCATTTTACAATACATTTAGAGAGCTGAGATATCCAATAAGTGCGTTTGCCATTTTGATCAAGCAGAATCTTCTTCCTTTTTTTGCTGAACACAAAAGTCAAGGGAGAGGATTTTGTTGGAGATATCTTGGAGAGATGACAGAGTGACTGGAATTGTAAGATGTGCAGTATTAAGCCTCATGGCCCAACATAGGATCTGTGCTTACTCATGAGACATGAGATGGTACACCTCAGCAGAACTCCAAGCCTGGCATCCAAGGATTTTTTCTGATCCTTTTCTCCTTCTTTTCTTTTTTTCTTTGTGTATTTCAAAACAGTTATTAGCATTAATGTTCTCATAATTAGTATTATCCTCATTTGTATTCAATTACCAGGATTAAAATGTTTGCTGGCCTAGACTAAGGCAATCACTTCATTGTTCATCAAACCTTGGAAAAATGAATGTTTCGAAATGTTTCTGAATGCCAAAGAAAAAGTGTCACTTCATATATTTAGGTTACAAAGAGGCACTGCAACCAAAATGAAAAGTTTAACCATTACTGTCTGAGCTGTATCAATATTTTTTATTTAAAAATTAGGAGAAAAAACCCTGTGGTTATCTTGAAAATGGGAAGAATCTTTGAAAAAAAAAAAACCTTGTGGCTAGGAAGCTGCATTTATCAGTCATATTAACAGCTATCCTCTGGGGGGGAGTCTTAATAATGATATAACCTTTTGCACACTGGTTATTGTAGTAAGCGATGGATGGAAAAATTTGCATTTTTCATTTTATGTCACACACACGCAGTGGAGGAACACAGATGTCCAACACTGAGCAACTTTTATTAAAGTTCTCTGTAACATTAACAGTCAACATGACAATTAAACAAAACAAAACATAGGCTGAAACCTTGAATGTTCTGATAAATTTAAGTGTACAACAGAAAGTGGGAACAGCTTTAGCCGTGGCGCCACTCAGCGCCCTCTGGACTGGACGACTCTTTGCAGTGCTAGCGTGAGCCACGTTAGCTAGTGGTTACTGTACTTTAACACCGACTTTGACTTGCAGATTGTGCAGGTCACCGTGCTGTTTGTGTGTCTAGAGTGAAGTATCTCATGTGATGTGTGTCTGTCTCCTCTGCTGCCGTGTCTCTCGTCTTGTTGTGGTCTTATGTTTAGATTCCACTCACGCCAACGTTACTGCCCTTTTCATGAGGGGATTATAATAATTGGTTAAGTTGTCAGTGTAAGCCAGTCAGAGGCAGAGATTGTATTGTGTACACAAGCACGCATACAGAGAGAGGAAAAAAACACACGACTAGTCGACTTATCTCAGGGGGCGTCGACTTGTGCCTCTGAAGTCGACTAGTTGACTAGTCGAATTTCTGTTAATGCCCTAGTTGTAATAGATGCTGTCTTCTGAAATTGCTGGAGCACAAAATTTAATGGTTACCCTTTTAATTAGGCCTAACAGTTCATGTACATCATTACCCAAAAAAAATACTCAACAAACTGTGTTTTTGTTACAAAAGCCAAACCCCAAAACCCAATCAAAACACAAACATACTTTCTCCTGAGCACACCGGTAGCTGAAACTCATAATTAAACAAACTCCAACCCAGTGTGCTCAGAAATTACACAATACGAAAACCCGGGCGGCCTGTAGCAGCCGCCAACCGTCACAGTCCACAGACATGACATTATGTATTTTGCAGCATATCATACCTAGCTTGTGCTTTGAGATATACTTCAAAAGCTACATTTCCATTAAGTGCAAATCCTTTAAATCAGAGAGCCAGTGTCTGGAGATCGTCCACGACACAGTGAAGTAACCTCACTGCCATAACTCCTCAGAAAGTTCTATCTTTTGTCTCTAAAGTCTTTTGTCTATAAGCACAGACAGTATAGAGTAGCTCATACACCACTAAAACTGTGTCCTTCTGGACAACCGTTTACAACATTTAGCAGACGCTTTTATCCAAAGTGACGTACATCAGTGCTTATGTAGTCTACGTCTGTTCTTCATACCTGTAAAGCTATACTAAAATCAACACCTGCTTTTTACCAAGTTACTGCCAGCTAAGTTACACACCTTAAAAGTCAGAGGTTAATACACAAGTAAGGAAAAACAGTTAAGAGTGTGAGGGCCTGAGGTTTTTTAAATATAAAGAAAATTATGTATAAGAGATAAGTGAGAGGGCTGGTTGGTCACCAAGGTGCTCCCTGAAGAGGTGGGTTTTCAGACGATGTTTGAAGACAGCGAGGGATTCCACAGACCGGATTGCAATGCAAGAGGGAGTTCGTTCCACCATTGGGGTCCAAGTCTGAAAAGAGTCTTGATGCATGTCTTCCTCTTCTTTTGAGCAACAGAGGTTCAAGACGAGCAGTGCTTGAAGCTCTGAGAGGACGAGAAGTGACACGTTGCTTGATCAGAGCTGATAAGTAAGGAGGTACAAGTCTGTTCTTGGCCTTGAAGGCAAGTGTTAAGGCAGGGGCGCCCAAACCTGTCCAGAAAGGGCCGCTGTGGGTGCAGGTTTTTGTTACAACCAAGCAGGAGGCACACCTGATTCCACCTCTGTAATCAGTTGGTTTTGGTTTTCAGTTACTCAGGTGTGGCTTCTTTTTGGTTGGGACAAAAACCTGCACCCACAGCGGCCCTTTCTGGACAGGTTTAGGCACCCCTGTGTTAAGGTTTTGAACTTAATGCAAGTGGCCATGGGGAGCCAGTGAAGGTTTCGTAGTAGAGGCATATTGCGTGAGAATTTAGGAACATTGAAGACTAATCTTGCAGCTGCATTCTGAATCGGCTGAAGTGGTCTCGTTACCTTCATTGGAAGTCCAGCCAGTAGAGAGTTGCAGTAGTCCAGTTTAGATATGACCAGAGACTGGACAAGTAACTGCATAGCTTCAGTGGTGAGAAAGGGTTGGATTTTTCTGATGTTGTAAAGAAGGTATCTGCTTGTCCTGGAGAGGTGGTCAACATGTGACATGAAGAATATCTAGCATGACACCAAGATTTCTTACCTTCTTTGAGGGGACAATAACACAGATCTCAAAAGAAACTGTGAGGTTGTGGCTTGGTGAAGGGCTCCCTTTAATGAAAAGTAGCTCAGTTTTGCTGGGTTTCAGCTTGAGGTGGTGGGCTACCATCCAACAGGAGATGTCAGCCAGACAGTCTGAGATGCGGGTCGAGACCTGATCATCACTGGAGGGGAAGGAGAAAATAAGTTCAGTGTCATCTGCATAAAAGTGGTAGGAAAAGCCATTTGAGGCTATTACATCCTCAGGAGAACAAGTATGTAGAGAAAAGAGAAGTGGTCCGAGGACCGAGCCCAGCAGAACACCAGTGGACAATCTTCGCTGGGTAGACTGGGAGCCATGCCATGCTACCTGGTACTTCCGGTCATCAAGGTAGGAAGCAAACCATTGCCAGGTTGTGCCCAATATCCCAAGGCAGGAGAGAGTAGCCAGGAGGATCTGTTGGTTGAAGGCTGTAGAAAGGTCAAGAAGAATCAGAGCAGAAGACAGGTTGGCTGATCTAGTTGCATGAACTTTGTGTACTTTGTGAGGTAGTATTCTAGCCCTAGCGTGCCTGCTTCAGGAGAACTCAAGCCTTGTCTTGCCATTTTTGGACCATTTGAAAATGTCCCTTTACGTTCCATTTTATAAGAGATGAGCCAGAAGTCTAAAATAGCTTGGAATAATGACTTGGTTGTTTGAAAATGACTAATGAAAACAATAAAAGTACATGAGCAAGATTAGTAAATTCTGTCTAAAAGCAACCCATACATCTCGGCTTCAGATGACAATGAATCGAGCAGCTTCCGTCCTAGAATAATACTGTCGTAGTTGTCACAGAGTGATGAACTATTGTAATATTCCCTATAAATGTTTGATCAAATGGTGCTTATCTTTCTCCATTGACTTGTCTAACCGTGACATGACATCTTTAATATCACCTTCAGTTCTGTGGATACTGCACTCTCCCAAGTAAGTCCTAACTCGCAACAAATTATTTAATACTTCATAATGGTAGCCGAGACCTTATTGTGTCTCTCAGTTTGTCATGACGACCAGAAATCCTTGCTGCTCTTTTCATGCTATGTCACTGGCTTGCATCATCTGTTTCAGCAGAGAACATCGGCGGAGGTACAAGCACTTTAAGCCCATTGACAAGCATTCTGTTTGCAGGCAAAGGGAGGATATCATATTAGTTCAACTGAGAGGATTTTCTTTTTGGCTGAAGCCTTGATGTTCAGTTTATTATACATTTTGTAATAGCTGATCATTTTTGCAGCTTATCAGAATGCATTGTTGATTAAATGAGAGGAGGGGAGCAGTTTGGGGTTAGTCATGTATTTATTTACCAAGGTTCCTCAGTGCCTCCTAGATTTGGATTTAAAGTGACAGTGCATTAAAAATACATAGGCACACCTTTAGGCATTGGTGCTTCCAGAGAATAGTGCAGTTGCCAAAGTTAACCCAAAAGTAGAATAAAAAAAAACCTTTCTAAAACACAACTACTAAAGTTAAATTTAGAATCCAATGTAAAGTTTTCAGCAAAAATTAGTTTTCACACAGACTGGACTACAAAGTGATCAAAGTGAGCAATAGCTCACCTTTTTCATGGAAAAAAATTGGCAACATCCTGAAGTGTTACCTAGATATGAAATATGATCAATGTCTTTTAGTATCAGCATGAAGCATTTATTGTTATGTTTCAGTTACCATGGTGTTAAAAGTCTATAATTGTACCAAACCTACTTGATTGTGATAATTTCGGTGAAACAAATAAATAGTCTCCACCTGGGCCCTGCTGCTTTCACAGATCTGCTGATCGGATGCCATTTGATGGTGACAGCAGGGCTCTGATGGTGAGCATGTTGGGGCAGTGGCTTCAGGGTTCAATCTCAGCGCTCCCACAGCCCGGACCCTGGGTGTACACAAACACACATACCAGTAACAGGATGCGACAGCCTCCTTCTGCTGTTTAACATCCAGTGGCAGGCTTCATGAACTCTGCTCAGCCATCACCCCTATTCTCACTTTGTTGTGTAGAGGTGGAGAATGCCATTGTGTCTGGGCTTCATATCACACATGAACTCTCTCTCTCTTTCTGTTTGACTACCAAACTAGACCAGGTGCTCCTCTGCTGTTCATTTTATGCCAAGTCTTTGGAAAATGATAATAGCAGCTCTCCCGAAGAACCTGTCTACTCAGTCACCCAAATGTAACAAAATTACCTGAATAGAACGTAATGCAATGCAGCATGGTCAAGTGAAGATTGATCCTCACACTGCGACAATGTTTATGAGATGGGTGACTTACAGGCATGTACCACAACTGATATGACAAAAATGTCTGTATAAAAGCAATGTAGCATGGTTATGTACTACAAGGTAGAGAGTTTTGTGCACTGCAACATCTATTACATATTTTTATACAGTGTGAGAGAACCCCTGGTGCACTTACAGTCATGTAACACCACACCTGTGCACAGATGGTGTGATGAAGCGTGTGAAGCTTGAGCTGACCTCCAAGCTCTTCTTCCTGGGCAAGGCTGAACGGAGCCCCACTGAAAGAAACAGTTTGAGGGTAACAGAGGAAGGGCTCAAGCCAGCCTTGAGGGCCATCTGTACAAGTGCCCGTGTAGCACAATGAATATCAACCACATGAGCATGTTAGGTTAAATATTCTTCAACAAAAATGACCTTGAATTGTTGCGGTTTCTTTTCCTCAAGTCTTCTGTAATTTTTCTGTAATTTTTCTGTAAGTAAGAAAGCAATTCTGTGATTTTTAAGGTTTTGCACATTTTTGTTATTATCTAACACTAATTTGTCTCTTTGACTAATGATCAGGGCCTTAAAAAGATGAGCAATGAAAGACAGGCGTTGAGCATGGATTAAGGGTGTAAATATTGACTGTAAAAAATAGGAACCACCAGTGTACCGCATAGGCAACCTCACTCGTCTCAGCAGTTGAGCTGTGACGGGTAGGAAGGTGTAACCATCCAGTAGCACAGCCAGTCTAAACAGTCTGACTCAAAAACGACTCAAAACAGAGCAAGGCCTCTAATGCCCCAGGGGCATGGCTGCCTGGAATGTCAATCATTACTGAAGACACATGAGTAAAGCTCCAGTATAATCCCATTTGATGAGGAGAAGGCTGTGAGTTGATTCTATTTCATAAAAGAAGTCATATGATCACCATCTGCAGACCTTGATTTATTGTGCTGATATTGTTATTTATTTTTTTGGTAGTTGGGAATCACTAATTTGTTCAAATTTGAAGGGCCCATATCCTTCCTACATATTTATCTTGCATTTTTCACCTTGGGTGTACTTCTGAAATTTGTGTGGTTTTATTCAAAAACAATTGATACATTTCACATATCCATTTTCCTACACCAACTCCAACTGACTGCCATGTAATGTGTATTATTAAAAAGGCAGACCAGGCTGAAACTGTCCTTTTAACTTCAATGTGAACTTAGAATTCAACAGCCTGTTTTTGTTCCTGCACCTTTGAAACTGACATCTGTCCTGATTGGCTGTTCTGTATGTTGCTTCAAAAAGCAGACCAGACTGAAACATTTCTTTTAATTTTAGCATGAATGCCCAGGCTAACCTGCTTTAGACTGAATAGGAACACATATGTAAATACAGTATTTTTGTTTTTGTGACATCTTGAAAAATTAAAACTGGCAGTTTTGACTACTAAATTTGCTTATATGGACTGCATGGACTGGGGAGTGAATGGTACATTATGAAACAAAACATAAATTGCTTGTTGCATTGCATCAGTAGTTTTTTCATCATTCATTGTAACTGCCATTAATGCATGTGTGTGACCAGCACTGGCCCAGTACACTAGCCCAATTTCAGTAATTCAGATTTTTTTTCATGAATAAACCTGTCTACAGCCATGATAATTCTACATCTTACTCTTATACTCTGCATCTTATATCTTGTTAAATGCCATTATCAATATGATATCCTCATGATTACTTGTTAATTATGACAATTCTATAAATCAGGCCAACACCTCAAGAATGGTCACAGTTTTAATAATATTGTTGTATAGTGTTAAGCCCTTTGAGGTTGTAACTGGACATGGTTATGGTAGTGTGAATATTTTGGTTTACAAAACAACCAGACTGTGCATTGTGTATTTTAAGAATAAGTCTTTCAGAGTACAACAGAGCAATGTCTACTCATTCAGGTTCAAGCATTGGGTCTTGAATGGGTCTCATGGTGTCAGGCTACACCCCTTCACAGGAAATTGCCTTGCTCCAGGCTTGTGTTGCTTTAGGCTATGGTGTACACATATTTAAGTCTGTGTATAAACTTACTCCACAAGGACAATGTAGGCTTTGCAGAGCCCCATCTGGTATAAACACAATGGAAGGCAATGCATTCAGAGCAGCCCTGCGCACAACACTTTTGTTTATAGAAAATATTAGGCTCATTCACTTCTGTGCCTGGCTTCTGAAAACCTGCCACCACTTAAGAAAAGCAAAAGCCTTTCTCAGTGTTCATCTGATTGCATTGAGAAATTCAGACCCTAAATTAGGTTTGTACTTATATATACAGTGTTCAGGGCAGACGTACTACAGACGCTATCTGTAACTGTTTAAGTCAGTTATTACAAGGTCCCCTTTGAACAACAACCTGACACTAAAAGGAAAACAGCCCCTGGCAAGTTCTCCATGCAATTAAGATGATAAACTTTCCTGTGTCTACAGAGATGGCAAAATGCTTGTCAAAAGCGAGGAACACTGATCAGAATAAACAGGCCAGGTCCAATTTAAGACTCCACAGACATACGAAAGTCACCTTCAATCCATGGCCACATTTGCATCCTGTATATTCAAATCACCTTTTCCACAAATTACATTCCAGAAAGGCTGGGCCTGTTCTTCTCTTTCATGTGAAGGTACTTGTCAAGGGAAGGCACTTAAGCCATGGGATATTTCCTTAAGTAAATAGCACAAAACTGACAGGATGTTCTAAAAATGAACGCACTGGCAGCATGACTTATCACACGATGGTCCCAGGGATGATGTGCAAGAAATGGGACATGTTGGGACCTGCTGGGTACTTTTGGCATCTACTGACAATGATGAATGCCTTCTTGAAACTATAAGTGATTTATATTCTGTTTTTTCCTCCCAAACAATTGTTTATTTACCTTCATGTCATTTTCTTACCTCATGATCTATATATACATGGTGCTTGTTCAATCAGTTATTCATTTTAAACACAGACCTTTGTTCCAGTGCCCAACTGTTATAATGTCATATACTGTATGAGCAAACACCTAGTACTGCTGCCCACAGGACAGCATTGGATGCGAATGCTAACTAGATTGGATATTCTGGCGATGAGGGGTATCCATATTGTGTATATGTGGAAAATGCTGGACTGGAAATCAGAATGAATCCTTTCTAAATCTAGCTTCAAATAGCATATTCTCAAATTTTGTGATGTCATGTTGATAACTAATATAGTAGATGTTTGCGTAATTTGAGCATGATACCCTGCTTTACGGTACTCAAGTGAAGTGCTCCAATAGACATAGCCCAAGTAGTTTTAAAGAAGAAATATAGGAACATGATTGTTTTGGATGCTACTCAAGCATTGGTATGTGTCTCTAGATGGGCCATTTAAACCCTTGCTTACAGTAGCTGAGTCAAATCAAGGAACCATGGAGAACGCACACAAACACATACAAAGCACAACCATAATCACCCACCCACAAGTTCAACTTTCTGTCTTGCTACTCTGCAACATCTCTTTCATTTGTCCTCACTCTCCCTATCCCAGGAAGGCTGCCTCACTTTTTAGTACCAGTGATACAAAGCTTGGAAAATTGGTGGCTTACTTCATAAAAATGTTTTATAGGCCCTGACATTTTAATGATGTTTACTAGGTTTGGGAAAATGCATGAGAGGTACAGAGGCATTTAGCTACAGTCATGAGAGACTTCCATATCCTGTCTTTCTGGTTTCTATTGTAGGTACCTCAGTGCTTTATGACTTTGCTACAAGATTGCTGTTTATCTGTTTTTATTTTTCTGTTTGCAGTCATGTGCAAGATGGACCAGTGGTGTTGTGCTCCACCACACCCTCCCTCACTGTAAAGTGTGGGATAAGAGCTATTAAACACTGACTGCTTTAACAACTTTTTCTCATTTATACCGGATTCTGCCGCATTACTTGCTTATTAAACTCACATCATATGGATTTCAATCCTGCTGTGAATTAAATGCTGTGTAATGGCGCATTGCTCTAAAGGGATTTCATTTCTCTCAATCATTTTTACGTATGTTAAGAATAGACATAGAAGGAAGTATGCAATATCTGCTTAGCATAACAACCAGATGTTAAGATAAGATAAGATGAGATAAGATAAGATAATCCTTTATTAGTCCCACAAATGGGAAATTTGGATTGTCACAGCAGAAAGCGGACAGTACAGGATCAGAGCGTACAATGTAAAATGTACACTATACAAACAATCTGGAAATATAATGCATTGAAAAATGATAAATGTATATATATATATATGTATATGTAAACTCAGATAAGTACATATATGTATGTACACGTAGAGTATATGTATGTATATATTGTAGCATGTTCAAGTTTATGTTTTAAGTAAAGTTGTATAGTTAGGAAATGGGATGGAGTTGAGGGGTCTTGAGAGGACAAGTTTTGGAAGTTTGAGAGTTGAGGAAAAGTTCTGTTTGGCGTGGCTGAGGCCGACAATAGCTGTTATTAAAATTACTGAACTGCAGCATCATGTCAGCCTCTGTGTGCAGGCTGCTACAATATGTACAGAGTGGATATATAAATATATGTGGAACACTGTAGATATATGTATATGAACAGGCATGCAATGGAGTGACAGGCATTGACAAAAACAATAATAATGCACCAGAGTTGCACATTATAACTTGCACATTATAAATTGCCTGTTCACCCAGTAATAATAGTAATAATAATCATCGTCATCATTATCATCATCATCATCATCATCATCATATTCCACCCAAAAAATTGCACATGTTGCCTCAGAAAATTGCACTCAAAAGAAATATTGCATATAAGAAACTACCATGGTGTATTGGATGTGTGTGTTTGTTAGTCTATGTGTGTGTGGTCAGCTGTACAGTCTGACAGCAGTTGGAAGGAAAGACCTGCAGAATCACTCCTTCCCACATCGTGGATGCAGCAGCCTGCCACTAAAGGAGCTGCTCTGTGCTGTCAGTCTCCTGCATGGGGTGGGAGATGCTATCCAACAGGGATGACAGCTTGGCCACCATTCTCCTGTCGTTCACAAACTCCACTGGGTCCAGAGGGCATCCTAGAACAGAGCTGGCCCTCCGGATCAACCTGTTCAGTCTCTTTCTGTCCCCAGCAGAGATGCTGCTGCCCCAGCAGACCACTCCGTAAAAGATGGGTGATGCCACGACAGTCATAAAAGATCCTCAGGAGCGGCCTCTGCACTCCAAAAGACCTAAGCCTCCGCAGCAGGTACAGCCTGCTCTGCCCTTTTTTGTAGAGTGCATTTGAGTCCAATCCAGTTTATTGTTCAGATGAACACCCAAGTGCCTGTAACTCTCCAGTCTCAATGTCCAGACCCTGGATCTTCAGTAGGTGCAGTGGTGGATATTTGTGCCTGCAGAAGTCTACCACCAGCTCCTTGGTTTTTCCAGTGTTGATCTGGAGGTAGTTCTGCTGGCACCAGCCCACAAAGTCCCTGGTCTATACTCCTTGTCATCCCCATCAGTGATGAGGCTGCCCATTTCAGAGTTATCAGAGAACTTCTGCAGGAAGCAGTTGGTGGAGTTGTGGGAGAAGTCTGCAGTGTAGATGGTGAAGAGGAGCAGTGCCAGAACTGTTCCCTGCGGGGCCCCAGTACTGCAGACAACCTTGTCCGACACATAGCCCTGAGTTCTCACATACTGTGGTCAGTTAGAGAGGTAGTTCATGTTGTGAGGTGATGGTCCACTCCTGTGTGCTCCAGCTTGATCCCTCATGGCAGGATGGTTTTGAAAGCACTGAAGAAATCAAGGAACATGATTCTCACAGTGCTCCTGGTGGTCTCCAGGTGAGAGAGGGAACGATGGAGAAGGTAGATGATAGCAATGCCAAGCTGGTAGGCAAACTGAAGAGGGTCCAGTGATGAGCTCACCAGGGGCCGAGGCTGCGCAAGGACCAACCGCTAAAGGGTCTTCATCAGGTGAGATATCTTAGCCACCGGCCTGTAGCTGTTGAAGTTGGATGTGGGATCTTCGGCACTTGTGACACACGAGGTTTTTTTTGTTAGAAATATCTACTTTTTAGCCATGTGATAAAGGGGTTTCCAACTGACAGATTTTTTTTCCTGAGAAATGTGTTTGCTTTCTAATTTTAATTCCCAGCAGATAAACTGTCAAATTTTGGGGCCAAAATAAGTGGTTGATACAATAACAAATAGTGATACAATAATGAAGGGCTGGAAGTGTATTTTTCCACCTTTCTAAGTAATTTTGTGCTTGCCAGCCACCTTACAATGCTTACTAGCAAGCCTTTATTGATATTATCAAATATTATAAATCACAAAAGTTGATTTCCTGCTCTCAGATTTCTTGCAGTGGTCTAGAAAAAAAATAAAATAAAAATGTTATTGACCACGCATTAGGGCCACCAGCTGTGTTGGAACAGAAGTGCAAAAGTTACTACATGTATACTACATGCCTTTCAGTAAATATACATTTTACCAAATGCTTTGAAGATAAGCTTGTCCGGAGTGAAGTACCACTGGGGATGGGATGTGGGTGGTGGGGGTGTCCTAACCCACCAGAAGGAACAAGGGCAGTGGTAGTCTGTTGGAATCCTAGCCATGGGTGGCTATGGCAATGCCAGTGGTAACAAAAGCCAGAGCTAATTTATTTATTTATTTTAAAAACAATTTTTTAAATGTCATCATAAAGTAGAATGATTTAGGCCTTCAGTTGGTTCTTTGCCTGTAGATTTCCCAATGAACCATTTGTAGGTTGTATATTAGCCGTACCTGAACTGGAGCCTCCAGATAATGACCGCAGAGTTGACTGTTTTCCGTTCCTATTTCCTTCCAAATATCATTCTGCTTCTATAAATGCTATCATGGACTTGTCTGGTCTAGCTGTTTTCTATTTCAGCAAAATTTCTGTTAACAGTCAATAGGGGCTTATTTGTTTCCCTTTGTGGGCCAGCTAACAACTGGTGCACATAGAGAGGTAAAAAAAAAAAAAGATAGTAATTAATGTCTAAAATTAATGCTGGAGGCTTGAGCTATCCAAAGGAAAGCCTACCAGCATTTATATTGGACCAGCATTTATATTTCAGCTTTTGTCTGCACAGCTGTTGACCACCCAACCAAAACAATGACTGACCCACTGGGAAAACTTTCCTGATTATTATAAACCTTAAGACTTCCTCGAAGATGTTTTCTCCTCTATACTTTTTGTGTTAGTTCTTCTGTGGTTGTGCACTTAACTTCCCTACACCATTGTGTTGATGTTGGTGAATGTTCTTCCAGTGATGGAGACAGATGTTGGCTGGGCCAGTGGAGGCTTTGGCTCTAGTGGGGAACTAGGAGGAGAGATGTAGGAGAGGGGAGATGAGGCAGAGCAGACCACTGGGAGCACTGTCCCATATACAGGAGAGATGGATCCTCTCCACCCGGCCTGCTCCATTAACACGTCCACAACTGGACCCATAAATTACCCCTCAAGGCTTTTTTATAAGCCCTGCTGAAACCTTCTTGGCTCCCTCCCGTGTTCACATCTCCAGCTGAAGAGATAAATCATCTTTCTCACTCTCTCCATCTCCCTCAAGATGTTTTTTCACCCCTACCTCCCAATTCTTGTCTACACTTTTCTCTTCCAAAGTCCCATGAAAGGACTTTGGATGAAAGGACTTTGGAAGAGAGAAGTGGAGACAAGAATGGGGAGGCAGTGGGGAAGAGGAAAATAGTAGGGTGGCTTGGCTGGTCAGTGGAATTCACTGGAGTGCGAAAGCTGGGATAGTTGGATCAATTTGAGAGAAATGGTCTGCATAATGGAAGTTTGGAAAAAATGGCCACACAAAGATCCATATTCTGAAAAGACAGTTGAAGGGCTGGGGGTTAGTGGGGATACATGAAGAACCTGTGGCAAACTTGAGCATGAAGAGTCTTGTACTCTGCTGGATGTTTATTCTGTCCCATAGGAGAACATAACAAAGACATCCATGTTGTACTATATTACTTATGAGATGACCCATTGGAATTCACCTGTGGATGTAATTCTGAGTATTTAGGCCCACCCTTTCACCACACCCCACAGCCCCCACTTCACCCCAGCACCTTTCCTCTAACTCTGTCCAACATCATCTGTCCATGATATGGATAAACACTTGGCAGGAAGTGTATTTAAAATGGAAAACCAATCAGCCTGAATACGTTTTCAGATACACCACCTTCTTCCCCACCATCGCCTTTGTTGTGTCCTCCCCAAAAGAATTCATTGAACACTTAATGGAATAACTACTTTGACAGACCTGGTTTTAGCCTATTTTGTACTTCAGTTGAAAAGTATAATTGGCGGACTAGTGTGATAATTATTATACATGAGCCTTTGTGCTCCGCGGCCCTGGGCGTACGTGACTTCAGGAGCTTTTCTTTAGCCCTTTGTTACGTTCCTTAATAAGGATTTCTTTCTTTTTTGCTTACCTCATATCTTTTCCTGCGAATTATGGAGGAATGAATAGCAAGGCTAGAGATTTATGGGAGATAGTAGCTATTTCTCAAGACCATAAAGGTTGACACTATTCCCGGGCTTTGGAACGCTGGGCCGTGAGAAGAGCTCATTTAAATGAGAATCAAAGACTTTGCCCCAGTGCAGAATAGCAAGCCTGTCACTAGTTAATCACAGTTATGTTCATGGTTTGTTATTCCATAAGAATAAATTTTTTCCTTCTGATGTTTGAAGTATATCCAGAGCCCGTTTTAGCTCCTGCTAAATAGGCACCAGTGCTTTGTGTTTGACTTATATGTTTTCCTATGTGTAAAGTAAAGTAAACTATGATTTCCATTGTCTGCGTTTGACTGTTTGTCCACGTCAAAAACCTGCATGGGCCTTAATGCCTTGTTTGATTTATATCATAGGCCTCCATTATGAAAATAAGTGCAGATAATGGAGTAGCAAAGAGGCTTTGAAAAGAGGTGGAAAGGGGGTGGGGTGCTCTGTTTTTCATGCAGAGGCATTGATTGCTTTGTGCATTTTATCAGGGGTGCAGCGCGAGTCACAGTCATGAGAAGTGCTGTTCCGAGGCCCATTGTGTTTGATGAAGGCAGCCATGTTCTTCTCTCCAAACAGGCAAATGAGATAATATCAGCCATTACATTTCCCTCAGAAGTTAAATAAAACACCCCCCCCCCCCCCACACACACACACACACACACACTCTTTCACACCACATACAAAGACAGAAAAGGGCTCAGCTTTGAAAAAAGCTCTGAAACTAGGCTTTACAAATTTTCCCTGGCACACTCGCAAGTTTTCATAGACAAGGTTGCCGGGAGAAAGAAAAAAACAACAAAAAAGGACATTTGTTGTATATACAAGGGCAATTTACATTTTTACTGTTTTGGTTTCATGAAACCCTGTCTTTCAGGACCTGGCTTTGGCAGAACATAAACCGTTTATGTATGCCCCATACACAGTTATTCATTTATGTATTTTCTGTGAGGGCTTTCTTTGTGATTATAGATGAATGAGATGGAGATAGACATTGACAGTTCAAGGCCTATGTAAAAGTCAGATTTGGATTTTGAGGGAAGTGAAATTGTGAGATGACGGCGTGATAGTCAGCTATGCTGAAAGTGCCACAATCCCACACTGCAGTCACTATCAGTTCGCTTTCAGGAAAAGTTTCCTGTTGTTTTTGAAAAACTTAAATTGGTGTTGAAAGCTTAAATGGTGAGCCAGAACTGCACAATGTGATACACCAGTGGTTCTCAACCTTTTTTGAACAAACATCCCCTGACCTCATCATGAGCCTCTTGACACCCCCCCTCCCCCACACACACAAAGAAATAGGCTATTATCATAATTGACGGATGAAGATTATGAAAATATATGGCCTAATAACAATAATAATAATGAGGATGATGATAATTATGGTTGTCTAAGTGTTGTCTTTGAGTAGCCTTATGAAGACTATGTTTGAAGAAAGACCTCAAGTGGGTAGGCTTTGTGCTGAGATGCTGGCAAGCCAGGTTTGTGGAACATGATCAAATTCATTAAAATAGCCTAGCCTACTTCATATATGCATGTGTGTAATCTAATCTTTTCAGTTTAGTGGTTGAGCAACGAGGGAAAAAAACATTTCACAAGAACTGGGGTTTGAAAGTATTCTAAGTATTCTCTCACTTTCCAAACAAATCCAAGAGGTAACACATCACATCAACCAATCACGTGTACAACATGCCTAAACTGACCAATAATTCAATTCAATTCAATTCAGTTTTATTTATATAGCGCTTGTCACAAAGCAGCTTTACAGAGTCCAATAACAATAGCCTTTGCTCACGCACTCAATTAAGCAGACTTTGGCCTATAAATAATTTTGAAATAACCGTTATTTAATTGAAGGCAGAGAAAGAAGACGGCAGCAGCAGCAGGCTATGGCCCATTTCAAACAGGCTAACTACTGTCATTAGAAACTTCAGGCAAAAAATTTTGAGTGATGGAAACTAGCCACATAGATTAACTGGCTTATTTAATAAAACAAAAAGCTCAAGTTAGTGTGAGCCCT
>JBBPCX010000154.1:24560273-24622731 GCA_037974365.1 Hydrocynus forskahlii
ATGGTTGGTAAGGGATTTGTTTACGGAGGTTGCTATGGAAATGACACGCCGGCAGTAGGGACAGTACTTAGAGCGGTCAGAGCACCAGGCGCTGGTATGCCTATTTATTTCTAATCATTCCAATCTTCTTTCGTGTTCAAATGAACAAAGTCTATTTATTGTATATGCTTAAAAATTCTAATTAATAAAATGTACGCCCCCCATTTGTGTCTGAGCGCCCCCCTTTCAGCTGTCTCATTCTCAACGCCCCCCGGTGGTTTTCAAACGCCCCCAGGGGGGCGGTACCGCCCCCGTTGAGAAACGCTGTGATACACCTTACTATGGAGATGTGTGTATTTGCAGTACTAGGTTATTGTTGCACTCCTCATTTTGTGCATTGTGCTTTTTACAATGGTATTGATCCATCGGTGAGCTTATTCATAAAGCTGTATGCAAACATTTGCACAATTCTGGTCAAATATCATGTTTTGTTGTATACATCGTCAACAAAAAAAACACACCTCTGCACATCCCATTGTGGGATTATGGCTTCACTTGGTGAATGGGGCAGCTGTTGGACTAGTAGTTAGGATGTTGCCCCTGCAATCAGAAGGTTGTGGGTTCGAATCCCAACACTGCTAGTATCATCACTGAAGTGCCCTTTGAGCAAGATACCGTCCCCACACACTGCTCCCTGGGCGCCCCTTACTGGTTGCAGCCCCTTCTCTACTTGGTGAATGGGTTAAATGTCCCATCGCATGAAAATTTTGTGAGATTTTTTAACATTAATACGAGTTCCCCTAGCCTGCCTATGGTCCTGCAGTGGCTAGAAATGGCGATAGGTGTAAAGAGTACCTTGGTCATCCTGCACCGCCATTGAGAGAATGACAGCCCAGATGGCCCGATCTGGAATTTTCGACATAAGGGGAAAGGTTACCTCCCCTTTCTCATGCTTTGCCTGCCCAGAGAAGTTTGCCTCCCCCTCACCTAGAATATTAGCTCCACCGACTGTCAAAGCGATCGTGGCTTGGAAACGAGTGAAGCGTTGCAGTTGCTCAGTGCTTAGATGTACAAATGAGCACAAATGTATTTTTTAGTTCCTTCATGTGAGCCTCTGAAGAACCAGTGGGTTAATTTTATTTTCTCTGGAAATGCGCCGACACAACTTCCTAAAGTTTTGCGTCTGTGCCAAACATTTCGCTGACGACTGTTTCCTACACTTGGGGCAATACAGAGCTGGTCTTGCTTAACGGCTGATTGTTGGACTGGCTTGAAGTGGCTGTAATTCTGCACCAAGGCTGAATTTTGGAAAGAGACTTCAGATACAGTATTAGGGGACCACTATGACCTATATAAAAGCATAAAAAATCAGCATATCATGGGACCTTTAAATGCAGAGAATGGATTTCACATTGTTCACACTGTGTTGTGGTGTGTTCATGTATGACTGTAAGGGGCCACTTAATTTAATTTACATTTGCTGAATATAATGATCTAATGTAGTCTGCATAAAAGTTATGGCACATAATGTCTTCATTTACTTTCAATATGTTACACAAAAAATATAAATTGTGAAAAACATTTGCAGTAAGTTTAATTTAAAGGGCCTTTATAGTAGAAAACATATTTTTTTAAAATATATATGATAAAACATATATGCTTTTGGAAGCAAAATACAGAATAGCTATTCAGAAAATAATTAATTTACATAGATCAATCTTAAAGGCACAGGAAGAAAACCACCCTGGTGAATTCTAAAGGATAAAGAGGGGGTGGAAAATGCTTGAGGAAAAAGAACTTGTACTGTTTATAAAAGCACATAAATGTCTTAAGTGTATCTCATGAAAAAAACAAGAAATGGGTCATGTAAGTACTTATTATCTCTGTACTTATTTTCACTCGGAATTTAAAAAAAAATTAATTTGACCCAGGGTGTTGAACATTTTGCACATGTTTGTACTATATCTGGCAGGTCCCAAACCGAAATCCTGTTATGTAGTAAATATTTAACCTTCTATAAATGCTTATTGTTCACTGGCCCTTGCTTATCACCATGGTCAAATGAACAGTGGCGAGCAAGAAAAGGGACGCTTGTTAGTGCATAATAGGTGGGGCATGACCACTGAGGAATGTGTCTTAAAATTAGTTTTGACGTTCACTTTGCTTCATGTCCAGACTGGTAGTGGAGGACATTAGTCTCTAATAATAGCCTGGCATAGCTATGCTGAAATCTTTTCTTCTCTATTGATGGGTATGCCATTCCAGTACTCTTAAGTTCTATATGTTGTTTGTTATGTTAGTGATAGTCAATATGTGCTGTATGTTTGTGCAGTTTTTTCTGTGAATGGCGAATGTGACAGTCTTGGCCAGTACATGGTATTCAAAGCCCTTGGTTCCAAATACTTGACTTCTTTAATCACTACTGAAGAACACTGATGTAAAGTGCACTGGAGAGCATCTTTTTTTCACCAGGGACATCTGTTGATTTTAAAAGACAGCGAAGCTCTGAGCTGTGCAACCACACCAGAAGCAAAGGGCAACGTGGCAAGTCTTTAGCCTATCAGCATTTGCATTACAGGCTCATTAACAAGAAAAACTAGTGCCGAGTAAAAGCAATCACATCACAGAATAAACTACAATTAACCAACCTTATTTTAAGCCATTAGAGAGGCCGGCCACCCTCGAAAGATAACCTTTTCCTGTCTCTCTCTCTCCCCATCTGCTGCCGCAAAGCACATTTGGTACAAGGAGCCCTTGGTGCTGACAAAAACACGTTAAGCAGCATATGCTAAGGGTGAACTCCTTCCAGTACAGGCCTGTATCTTAGAGCATAAGCCAAGACTTGAGGAAGTTACTATATACAGAAACATGGTTAAACCTAATGTACATTGATGTGTTAAAGTGCAGCCTTAAAGTGTAACCAAGAAGAAACTGACATGATTTTCCTCTTAACCTCAAGTGAGGTTACCAAGCTCACACATCACTAATTCATGCCTTCAAGCTACAGTGTTAATGTTGCTAACAGGAAACAAAAGCTAGCTTCCTTTCACCCAGCACTGGTGCAAATTGCAGGTCATGTCACAGATTTCTCAAATCTGCTTGGCCAAATATTTTAATCCAGCTAGCCCTCTCTTGTATTGATTTTGAACAGACAGCAGCATGGCTTGTTATTTGTTTTTCTTTTTTTCCCTCCTCTCTGCTGACTCATTGCCTAAATGCACAGTTATTTAAATGCCCACTCCTCAGTTTAAATGCTCTGTCTGGAGACATGGAATTGTGACTGTACAAACTGGACATTCAGGCAAAAGTTAGGGCAGATGCAGTCAAATGATTTTTTGTTAACTTTCTAGGTGAAAATAAGTACACTTCCTCTACACAGAACACATCCCCGCACAATACCTGTTTTTTGTTGGTTTGGTTTTTTTTTTGTTTTACTAAAATTAAAATAAAAAAATAATAAATAAAAATCTCTTGTGCAAAAGTTATGTCATCTTTTATAACTTTTAATCAACAGAAGACATCTTAATGTCTAGAACTATGCGTTTAATTATATGTTTTAATTTGTACTCATGTATAACAGTTTAGCGAAAGAGCTTACATCCATTGACATGAATAACAACACTCATAATAGTTTATTGCAGCCTTATCTGTTTCCTGCTTTGTATCTGTTATTATTGTCTGCTTATTGGGTATAAGACATTATGTCCAACATTATAAGTGTGTTCATAATGTATTACAAGATTTGTATGCATGGATCTCATCAGTTTGGCTTTTTATTATGTTGAGGGATCATTTGGGCTTGTGATGCATTTATGACAAATAACACTGGCTTACCAGATATAGCTACTGCCCCAATTCTGCATCACCATACAAGCAACACGCCGTTGTAAGTATCTAGAAAAGAGGAGCATTTTTGTATAACTTAATGACTTTGGTTTGTTCATAGTGTTTTGAATCTGGTTTACAAACATGGTAGTGTGTATATCCCTCTGTACATATGTGCCGTATGAACAGGATTCATTTTTAACAAAGCTGATCTGAATTCCAAAATGAGATAGAATTGATGGGATAAGTAATATTTGCTATACCTTTGAACACTCTAATCGGAAGAATGCCATTTACAGTTGAAGGTCTTACAAAAAGTTATTCCACTGTGACACGTGCACCATATTAGCTGACTGCTAATATTAGATAAAAAGTTTGAACTCAAAACCCTATCCTGTTGATTGAGCACACTTAATGTTGGTGTAAATAAATGTATGAGAGAGCAGGACACAACCAAATGCATTTTTGAGTAAAAGTATTTTCTATACTATTTGAACAACATGACTGTTCTTTAAATCCACCAATCTACACGTCTCTGGTACAAATAAAAACACAACTTTTTCCAACACCTACACTGTCAAAAATTAAGGGTGCCAAAAAGGTTCTTTGTGTGAAACCATAGAACAAATGTGCTTGGTTTCAGTTTACGATTCCTAAACCTGTTCGTGGATGACATCCTCACTTAAAGGGCCCTTTAAGTGATGCCTCAGTAGGAGCAATTTAGCTCCATACAGAACAATTTCTGCAAATGGGATGTGTGAGCTTGAAGGACCTTTCTTGAAGTCTAGAGAATTTCCACACAATGTTAAAGTTCTTAACAAAATCCTTAAACTGGTAAAGAATGTTTACATCATGTTGAGGTCTTATACCTTTAAAATATTCTTCACAATTACACATATTCTTTACATTGAATAGTTCTTTATGGAACTAATAGTTCTTTATTGACCTTCTATGACATTGTTTAAGGAACACTTTGTGGCAAGAGCAACTCAGATCAATGAGAGCAAGTGCAAATGTTATACCTTTATGACCTCATCACATAAAATACATAAATTGATATAAATAGAATTAGTGAAAACACAATATAAAACAGCAAATTTGTGCTTAAAAATGTAAGTTTTTGAAGTTAGGAAATGATATGTGAATCAAGCACCCACCAACAAATCCTCAGTAGGAATAAGAGCACTACTGAGAAATTGCAGAGCTTTGCCACAGTGGTGAGCATAAAGACAGGCTTTGCCCGACAGCACTTGCTATGACTCATGAGCCATTTGGTGTGCGCTGTGTGGGTAAAAGGTCTGTCTGCGTAAAAACAAGGATTAGTGATACAACACACGGGGCACCCGTCTTCCCCCACCTGTCATTTAACCTCAACTGCTGGTGTGTGAGACTCAAGGCCACTGAGAGAAAGGTTAGTTTAATCATCAATATGTCCTAGTTTTGAAAGGGCTTGGTGGGCAAGAGGCTAAGCTAGCACACCCCTGTATTGATTTTGAACAGATGGCAGCCGGGCTTTTTTTCTCTTCTCTGACTCGCTGCCCAAATGAGCAGTTATGTAGATGCCCATTCCTCAGTTCAGCATGCTCTGTCTGGAGACAAAGTGCAAAACAAGCTACATCCCTGTGGTACATGGAACTGTGACAACACGATGGACATACAGATCTGTTTAACAGATAGGGAGGGGAAAAAGTAACCTGCACAACGGTTATGGCACATTTTATGTTTATTTTTCCCAATATGTAAAGCACAGAAAATAAAAACAATAGATTCATAAATTGTGAAATTGTGCAAACCTAAACCTAGCCCTAACTCTAACTTCAAACCCAAAGGAAAACCAAACCCTAACTCTAATTAAAAATTCACTCGCAAGCCTAAACCTAACCCCAACTCTAACCTTAACCTTAAGCCTAACCCTAAACATAACTCTAACCTTAACTTCAAGCCCAAAACTAAACCTAAGCCTATTCTTGAGAAATATGAGAAATATGAATCATATTAACTATTTTTATTAATGATTTTACTAATCTGAAATCAGGGTTTCAATTAGCAAATGTGAATAGGAAAAAGGACCTTGGTTCTTTGTTTCCTGATATTAAGGTAAGGCTCTATTTTGATCTTCAGTAAAGCCAATGTAAAGATACTAAAACAAGTGTTTATGTGTGTGTATGCACTAGAAAGATATGGATTCCTGAAGCTACCCCTACACAAATCAGTTTAATATTTTGGCACTCTAAAACCTCTAATACATTGTTTGGCAGAACTCAGAGGTCACTCCATCAATGAAGTCATCCCTATACTTATGTTTCTATGAAAAGTTCCCCTTTATGGATTGAAAGTTTGCCATTTTACCAATATTTGTGTATTCAAGGCATTCCATGTGAACCCTGGACCACCTGAAGCTCTATTTATGTTCACAATTAATTGGGGAGAATCTAGCTGAGGAGCAGGTCAGGAGTATAATTATGGGACTTCAGAGGTGTCAGGAGCCACATTAGGCTACATCAAGCACCTGTCTCCTCAATGGAAAATTTAATACGGAAATAATATGCAAATCAGTGTGAATCTCAGCGCTTAGAGAAGACTTCCTGGAGTGGCATAGTAACTGACTTGTTAGGATTCAGAGCAGGGGCATTGTTATGTATATTCATATTGCCACTCTTGATGACTAAGAGAGGACAATGAGGCAGAAATTTCAGAACACCGTGTGCACTTTGACTTGCTGAGTGATTGTGATTAATATTTGACCACGCTTCCTTGACAAAAGGGGCTGTCTAATGAATGCTGCTGGCATGATTGACGGTTGATATTAGCAGAGCGGGAGGGAGCAGTGACCTGGGTCACGGATGGCCCACGCTTGGCCCACGCTTCAAATCTTTGATGTGTTTGATGTGTGCTATGTGTTTTGAAACTAAACAAAGGCCCCATACTGTTCCATATGTTTGATGAGATAATAGAATGCCACCCAAGCTACCAATACTGTCGGATTATTATGATGCACTATTCTTGCCTCATTCTTGATCCCCCTCCCACTCCATCTGACTGGGAGTGATGAAAAAGTGAGAAGGGTTGCTATAACCATCAGCAGTGCTCACAAAAAGCAAAGTTTGTTTAGACTAGCTGGGAAAGGTCAGGCTCATTTTTGTGGAGATGATGATCTGTCATTGTGCCTTGTTTCTAAAAGCTAGCTGATGAGATTATGTAACTACAACTCGGTGCATTTGTGCCAGAGAGAAACAGAGAATAAGAGAGAGAGAAGAAAAAAAGGAGTAATGGTAGACAGTTTAATCACAATTCTTCATCCCAGCAAGCATGACTAGAAGCCATCAGTAGACTCCAAAGAGAGGTGTTCAATATCCACTGATGAGAGTCAAGCTCCCTTTCTGCATAAAAAGGTTTTTTTTCATCAGTGGAAAGGTGAAGTGTAGCATTTTTCACTGAGTTTATTCATCCTGTCACTCAAATGTCACTTTTCAGAAACTTCTTCCTTGCACTTTTCTCAGCAGCTTCATGACGTCTGCCTGCCTCATAGGGCAACTATAGGACCATCTGTTTGTCACCTGCCCCTGGGAGGTGTATTTTATCCATTTTATTCAAGCTGGCAGAAATAACATAGACTGCGCAATCCTTTTGACCTTTAATCTGATCACAGACAATCCTCCATTTTTGTTTTTATATGTGGTCAGATTGTCATACTCAGGTTAGCCCAGGTAAACGATGACCTCGCAGGTACTCGTGAAATTTTATTTCAGGAGTCTTGCTGAGAAATTACGCCATGAACAAAGGAGACGTTGTTCATGGCGTAGCTTCAAATAAACAGAGAAACAGAAACAGTGCCAGAACAAAGCGCTGAGTACAACGCCACTTCAGATAAACAGTAAAACAGCAACATTTCGAGAAGACTCCTTGAAGCTCACTGTAGTATAGAGGAGGTAAGCCCAGAAAATGTCAGGTTTAGCCATTTAGGTCTACCTTAGGTCTACAAACAATACACCACGCTAGCCAGTAGGCATGATGGATAATGGACATCAGGCTGGGGGAAATGGGGAGATGGAAATGCTAGGCCCATCACCCCAATGAACAGACAGCCGGGTGGCATGGCATGTGGGACACAGCCTTGACACAGATGTGTTATTTCAAAACAATCATTTTATAATGCCTTCGATACTGTCTTATCATCGTATTTCATTGGTGTACAAGATGGTTCACTTTTTGGTATATGCACAGTTGGATCCACTCTGAGCTTTTGTTTCTCTAGACTAGCAACAATATAACTGTGAAATAACTGTTCTATAGAGCTGAAACTATGCTATGATTTTATATTGCTCTATTATGTTAAAGCAGGCCATTCCTTTCTCTCTGTTTTGAATGCACTGTTTCTGTGACTACATTTCTGTGAGGAACTTCTGTTTTAAAACCAAAAGATTCTCACTGCTGCAGATTTGGACAATGGACCTTGTGAACAGCAATAAATAAAATAAAAACAGTATTACAGCTGGATCTGGTTTATCATAAAATCTGATCCATTAAAACACATTTTGGAGCTTCTAAGTGCGGTGAATGTCTAAGCATTGGCCCTATTATTGGGGGAGTTGAGTTCAATTCTATGATGACTCTACAGCCATCTGTGGCGAGTGCAAGAGAGCATAACTTGCCCTTATTTCCCCACATCACTATGGTACGGTAATCCAGTGCAGGGCAGCATAACAGAGCTGTTGTTCTCATCCAAATGTACTGAGCTGTCTAATAACTTTGCATTAGAGGCATTTGGAAAAGATAATATGTAATCCAATGCCATGCTGGCCTTCATGCTCTAAGTGTTGGTAATAACGTGATTGGGGGAGACTTAGCTAACAGGTGGAACTGAGCATGAAAACTGCAAGAAAGTGCCTAAAATCAAATTCTTACACTGAAGACCTAGAAAAATAATTTGAAAAGACACTTCCAATAATTTTGTGACCATAATCTTTTAAATCTATTTTTAAACTGCTGATTTCGTTTGGGCACTTGATCATTCTCAGCCCAGCAGTGACTCATTCTCAGGTACAAGTATATCAGACTTTTGGTTTTACGCATACATCTGTGTTATTACTAGTTTGAGAGTGCTCTGCTATTCATCATGCCAAGAGCAGTTCTGTGCCAGAAACTGTCCACAGGATGGCTTAGCTATGCAATACAACAGGTGAGCTACAGTTCTTAACTGTTCAACAACATACAAGTCAGACAAGAAAACTTTCACAAGAAAACTTTGTATATAAGTAGAAAGTCACTTCACTAATTCATCTGATCACCAGTCTCTGTTTGGTACAATTCCAATGTAAATTTTGTTAACACTACAACTAAATTGAGTCAGGCCGCATAAGAGTTTCTCACAGTTTTGGAGCTTTGGAGTTATCTAATTCAGTGCTACTTGCTACTCTGTTCTTTTCTCTCTTACACTTGGCCCTCTGCCACTTTTTTCCACAATTCACTGGTCTTGATGACGTTCAGGACTATGGCACAGCTGTGCCCTGAAGCACTACTGTAGGAAACTCGGAGCAGCAAAGGACCCCTGCTCATCTGTCCTCTTTTTCCTGCCGCTCTCTCTAGGTAGTGTACTTTTGCCCACAGCTAAACATATTCATTTTGTGGCAGCAGCCCTGCTGCTTGGATCTTTGCATGCCTGACAACATGGCAGAGAAAGTCTGTCTACTCATTTGGCCAGCTGGTCTCTCTCTCTCTGCCTCTTTCTCTCTCTCATTTACTCTCCTTTACTCTATCACTCTTTCTCTCTCTCTCACTCCCTCTCTCTGGCTATTACTTCAAAATCCATAGGTAACATAGGTAGCTTTTCAAAAGCATACTTTGCTCTCATATACAGATGAGGAATGACAGGAGTAGGGTACACAAGCTCAGCTATGAAACTTGACTTTACAAAGCTTAGCTTCAGTGCCTTAGTGCTCTTTGTCACTATATCAGGACAGTTTGTGTGATTTAAACTCAAAGTTCTTAGCTTTAAGAGTGGGTCGGTCTACTGTCTTGCCCAAACCCATGCGACTAACTAGGCTTTAAGCTGATTAAACTTCCCCCCAGACCCCGGGCTTTTGTCTTCGATCTTTCCAAAATAAAAAACTGTAGTTTTGCCTGATTTATATGTATGACTAGAGCAGTTTAGTGTAATCTATTACACAGTTAAAGAACATTTTGAGATTTTCATCATTCTATGGTTTATAGTGCTTGTGAGCATTTGATTCATTTGAATGCCTGTATCAATTAAAAGGTAAGTAAAATATTATCTTTTTACCTTTCTAATAAAGAAGACTGGAAAATGTAAGCCATTTGTTGTAACTGTGTGACTCATTTTAGAGAAAATATAAGCATGTAAATCACATGGGCAGAAAAGTCATTGCATAACAGGAGTGACCCAGTTATTGTGTAGGTGCTCAGCCCTTGAAGTGAAATCTGTGTATGAAACAGTTCTGATTACTGGTAGATATTTTTTGACACCATGCTGTGAAAAATAAAAGCCTCTCACTCATAATTACAAATGGAGCTTTTATTTATGATTTTTAAAAAATAAATACAAACAAACAAATAAATAAATATGTCCTATAGTGTTATGGCATGACTTGCTTGTTTGTAATTTTCTTGAATCAAAAAACAACCAAAACCCCCAAAATATATAAAAAAATTTTGTCACCATTTGTACATCAATAATTTATGTCTCACACATTTATCTTCTTATGTTACTACTCTGTGTATGTTTTTTACAGTCCCAAATTGCTGTATTAAAATGAAGCTATCTCCTCCAAAGCAGATAATGTGTTAATGAGTCATAGAATTGTTTTGTGCCCACTGTACTTTGTTGTGATACCTGTAGTGTGGTCAAAATGTTGTGGTCTTACTCACAGTAGTAGCTGGATTTAGGCTTGCTCTTGATGTCTCTATATTAAGTATTTCAAGGAGGTGATGTCCCTCCAGTGCCACTTGTATGCCTGGTTTGGCTAATGCAATCAAACAAAGGCAATCTGCTGTTTATCCACATGTTTTCCACACACCTGCTTTGGGTCACTGCCCTAGTGTGTACAGACATTGGCTGTAAGAGTGTATAGGGAACAGCTTCCCTAAAGACTAATTTCATCTCTATTAGTCCTCTCTTATCTTCCTCTCTCTCAGTCTTTTTCTATCTCTGTCCCTTTCAGTCTGTAAGGGCATCTGCTTTTCTCACCAGCCCTCTCCTTCCCGAGGGCTCTCGACCATTGGATTCCGCTGCCTGTCTGTTTTTTTTTTTTTTCCATGTCCACTCCTGTCTCCCTACATATCAGCAGTGTACTGTGGAACTCTTGCTCTCTCTCTCCTAATAGATTTTGCTGCTAGGCATCTGGCTACCCACTTCTCTTCCTCACCTTTCAATTATTCAGATGCCACTTATATGCAAATGCTGTCCCATCTAGGATATGCTGGCACATTTCTTTCCTCCTCTGCTGCTGCCTCTCTCTCTCTATGTTGTTAGGAGTGCTTAGTGGTGGACCCTCCTGAGCGTGGTTGGATTTGATGCATGGCATGCTTGGTAAGATAGAGCGCGCTGCCTCACAGTCCCTCATCTCCTTATGTGTGGGCCTCCATCAAGCCCTAACTATTAGAGTGTGATCTAGGCAAGCGTGCCTGACTTTCCGGTGGTTCCCTAGCAACAACTGGAAACAGCGGGGTCTGCTTACTGCATCTCTCTGTTGCCTAGCTACGCAGGCTCAGACACGAACCCAGACTTTCCAATGTCTTTTTTCGCTGTGAAGATCACATTTGCCTTGAAGCGCTACAATAGCAGGCTAAAGCTGATGAATTACATTCATCAGCTGTCTGTCCAAAGTGGCACCCTCATTGTGTCAAAAGGGCAAGGTTTATGCCACCACCACCAATGTGGCGGAAATCGTTCCTAGTACTAGATCTGTCTTCACATTGGGCTGCTTCCTCAGCCCCCAACGCGTAGGTGGTGGGGCTGGAGCAGAGTTGCAGGATCAGTGGGAGGTTTTGGCAGCACAGGCAGAAGGTCGAGTGAAGGGCAAAGAGAATGAGGGTTAAGGGCCGGGCTCCTCCATGCCCTCCTAATTAACAGACATACAAACAGCCAGGCTTCGCTGCAGTTCCAGGAAGCCAGGTTGCTGACTCCTGCTCCCCTCCCTCTGCCTCACCACCTGGCTCAACGCTCATTTCCTGGGCCTCGATGGTTTGTGATGTATCGTATTAAAAGTGGCCTTGGTCCCCCAATGTGCACCACGTTGTTGCGTTGTCCCTACTCTGACATCCCTGGAATAACTCATCAGGTCACCAAGGCCTGCAAAAACTAATGAAATGAAACTTGGAGTCTACAACGGGGTCAAAAATCACTTTGAAAGAAGTACCTGTCACTTTCAGTTCACTGAGGCTACATCTCAAAGCCCAGAAAGTTAGCAGATCTTAAGCTATGCAGCTTGATTAAGATTCTGAGGGCATAAGCATTGAGATTCCAATTCAACAGGCTGGGAACTGTTGGATAACTCCACTTCACCCTCTTATCTAAACTCCCCAATAAGTATGAGCCTAGGCATAGCGCAAAACATGACGGAGAGATTGCAGTATCAATGCGCTCAATTTAACACTCAAATTACTAAGACTAGGGTTTGTCAAGCAAATTGCATGTTGACCCACCTGCTAACTGTGCACTCATGAGGCACAGTGAAATAATGTGGTCGTCAACAAGGTGCAAACAAAACAGAAAATTAATGTTCGGTAATGAAGAGCCGTGTTGATAAATTCTTTCCCACCAAAACATTCTGGAGTTCAGTTCCAATCCACCAAATAAAATGAGTGTTGTGAAACAAGGTTACATCAGTGTTATTCTGGTGGCCGGCATTCTTTCAGCTTGTGTTTGAGTCTTGAGCCTCATCGTGTCCACTGCCATTGTTAAACAAAGTCTCTCAACAACACATCTTTTGAGATGCAAATGTACACCTGTTTTTAAAAGGCAAAGGGCAATCAATGCAAAACTGGCAGCCATGAGTTGTTCAAACTTCAGTAAATTGAGTGGAATATGAAGTCAGCTGCATGTATAATATCTCCACTCACGTTGTCCCACATTTTCCATAGCCCTCCCCCAAATGCATATGCATGAGTGAAAGATGCACATTCTGCATTTCACAAAGCACATGTCCCATAAACTGTGTGTTTAGACTTGTGCCTCTGTTTTGTACAAAATATGTCTGATATGTGTCTGAAACGGACACAGAATGCTTAGTAGGGCTTAGACTGAATACTGCAACCCAGGTACAGGAGAATAACAGGAGCACTGAGATTGCTGTTTATACCCCAACACCCCTCCCCTTCAATTTGTCTTGGCTGTTAGTGGATGAATGAGGTGTGTTATATCAAGCACACACATATGAATCCATAGCCTGTGCCTCTGCAACAATATTATTAATGACCATTAATTAATTTTTCCAGGACAGAGACTCAGAGAGGTTTTCCTAGATTTTTCTTTTGTAAACACTTTCGTGCGGGTACTTGACAACCTCCTTGCTAATAGTTAAAAGCTGTTTATGCCTTACATTTATGTCAATTTATGTCAAGTTTAATTATAAACATAAACATATTCTAAATAATATTCTAAATAAATCCATAAAGTCTAAATAAATCCAATAAAAACTGCAAAAAATGCTCAGTATGAAATACACTATGCTATATCACTTTACTTCACTTCACTTCACTATGCCATATCACTTCACTTCATTATGTACACAAATGCTGGGGTATATTATTATATGTTTAGGAGTATGTTATAGCAGGTAATATAGCTAAGTATTACATAAGGTATATTGACATATATTCCTTATATACTACTTATCTCTATTACATGCTATAACATTTATAAGTAATGATATTTCACAAAACTATGGTATATAATGTAGCATCCTGCACACAGAGGCTGACATGATGCTGCAGTTCAGTAGTTTTAATAATAGCTGGGGTCGGCCCCAGCCACGCCATACAAACCTTTTCTCAACTCTCAAAACTCGTGCCCCCCAAGACCTCTCAACTCCTCCCACTCTATCTCTACACCTCCCACCTGTCTCCCTTTATCCTAAATTAATCCCATCTCATTTCCCAACTATACAACTTTACTTAAAACATAAACATGAACATGCTACAATAATAATAAGATGAAATTGCATATAATGAAAAGCTTTAGCACCCCGTTAGAAAACTGCACATGATATTGCACATGGTAAGACATTTGCACATAATAGTAAGATTTTGTATACACTGATAAAATGATTACTGATATATTGATAAGCTTCTGGACAGTGCTACGGTCAGTATTCATACAATGTTTATGCATTCTTACATAGCAAGCATTTTCAAATGGTTGATGCTGATTGGATCACTGGGAGGAACAGGAGTGATAGTCCACACATCACCATTAGAGATTTATAGCAAGTTTTCCTTCCTCTTAATTTATACAGGAAACTTAGAAAACAATTAACTTGTTAAAGAAAAGTCTTATTTTAATATCTGGTGCATCTTTTCATGTGAGGTCTGCACTAAAGAATGGAGAGTCGTATTAGTAAGAGAATTGCGGGGGTTGCGGGTGAGTTTGTGTGTCGGCTGTTGTCTGGGAGACAAAAAAGTGGGGGTGATGAAATGTATGATTTTAAAAATGGTAATGGTAAAAAAATGGTAATGATAATGGTTCCGGCTCCCATAGATGTATCATTTTCCTGTTTCCCTCATTATCATACAAATCAACAAGCTTGGCTTGGATGCTTTCATCGGCATAGAGTGAAAGAAGGCCTTTTGCATTTTCTTGTTAATCTTCTCACCCACTTATCAGCACTTGGTGGAAGTGTATTCAAGGACATAATCGTGTCAAGATATGGAAAATGCAGTGCATTTATATATGTGTTGAATGTAGTTAAAATCCATCTCTTAACACCTCCAAATGTGGTTTGAGTGATCAATTTGGTAATTTGACCACAGTGCCTCCTAAACCTGACTTTTCAGGCAGTAGGAAATCCTAATCACTGAAAATGCATGTTGATGCAACATTTTATATTTTACAAATTGCTTCTGATCAGAAAACAGTCCCATCAAATTGAAATACCTTTGTAACTGCCTGATGGTCTATTTACTCAAGCAGCATTTGCTCAAAATTTACCTCAATCAGCACACTGAGCAAAGGATTCTGCAGTTTTTTTGCAAGTAAGTGCTCATCCATTACCGACTTGCAGGGTAAATGCAATGCTGCATTGAGAAGTTTAGCATGAGGATTGGTTTGCGAGAATATACTACTACTTTACTACTACCAGGCAGTACATGGTGAGCCAGGCCTGCCTAACAAGGCCAACCTTCATATCCATCTAACCTTTCCAAGTTTGGTAAACTGGAAGATTTGGCAGTGGTACTAAAAGTATGATGGCTTAAGTGGTAGTTCTGTTCTATGTATTGTGGCAAGGATATACACTAGCATCACTCCCTCACTTGACAGAGAAACTTTGCCTGACAGTCTCACCAGTGTCTTCCTCTCCACCTCGCTTAACATGCCAGCTGCTCCTTCTTTCCCTCTATCCCTCACCCCTTTATCCCTTAAAGGCCTACCACCTCTGCTGGCCCTGGCCCAATAACAAAGCAGCCCCAGTCCATCTCCTGCTTGTGAAGTCAGCCATATTGTTCTTTGAGTTATTTATGCATGGTTGGAAAATGTATTCAAAGGAGGTCATGTACTTTCAAACACACACACACACACACACACACACAGTCTCCTGGTCCTGCCATAATGTTCCATTGCGTACCTCCTCTGGAGAGGCTGGCACTGGCGCACATGCTGAGATGGACCCCTTGCCGCAGAGTTCCACATAATGAAGCGCCCTGTCAGTGCCGTTCTGCTGGATGCGCACAAAATCTCCATCCAAGTCGCAACATGGGAGAAGGCCGCCAGCCTCAAATTACTGTCCTCGCCAATTGCCAGCAGAGAGAAAAGTTCCCTCTATTCCCTCCCTTCCTCGCTCTTGCTTCCAACCCCCCACAACCACGCCTCCCCTTCTTGCTCTCTGGCAATCTCTCTGTTAACCCATTCTTATCTGCCCAACACAGACACACTTGGTAGATTCTGAATTTGGTATATGACAGACTTCATGTTTTAACCTTTCATCCCTGTAGTAAAGGCTTCTTTTTTTTTTACATTTTGCATATCTTTATGTTTTGCCAGTCTGTAACATCAGTTATTATATGTACTCAACCTAAGCATTCAATAAACTTTCTTTTTACCTTTATGGCTCACATAAAGGATAGAGAGAGAGATACTTGCTGTAACTGTTTACTGAAGATTTATAAACCATCTACAACCCAATTGACAGCCTGCTAATAAATCAATTATAAGGGTAGTCTTTTTGTAAAGTGTACCTTGGCCATTTCTACTGAGGAGGGGTTTTTCTGCATTTTTCTTTTGACTGAGAATGTCTGTTCAAAATGCTGTGCAGTACAGGATTATTTGTAGTTCATGTCTGGAAAAAATGACCTATCCTATCCAAAATATGCATAAAAATACATGGCCAGAAACCTAGATGGCTTGACAAACAAAAAATTTAATATCTCTAGTTTTATGGAAAAGGTCGATTACTGGATGTATTAGGTTGTAAATATATGTCATATATTTTTTTCATCTAATAAGAGTTCCATTCATTAATTTCCTTCATGACTTCTTTCCAAAACTATGTCTGTCATTTGCTGTTGGTGGCATCATTTACTGCTCTTGCCATAAGAGCAGTCCTTCCTTTTATGAGCTTCAGTCTTTGAGCAGTATTCATGCAATTAAACAGTAATTTATCTGCTTCTGTGTTTGAGAGCTCACTGGAGTTGTTCAGTCACAGTTCTGTCTGCATTTAACTGTCTTAACTGATTTTCTTACCTGTGTATTAACATCTGACTTTTTGTTGTTTTGACAGGGTTTGTTAAGGTGTGTAACTTAGCTGGCAGTAACTTGGTTAAAAGCAGATATTTTTACAGTTTTGAAGATGAGAAAATTCAACATACTTCTTTCTTTTTTCCCAATAATTATATATGAATAATTCTGACCAAATAAATAAATGTATAAATGTATATTAAATGTATATTATTTATAAATGTATAAATAATTGTATACCTGAAACACACAAATGCCTTAAAGGGCCATTTGAGTGATGGGATGGTTGGCGGCTTTTTGTGTTCTGTTTAGTTTGGGTCTTTTATTTTGAAGGCTGAGCACACCGGTCTTGTATTCGTTATATTATGTGTTTCAGCTGGCTGGTGTGCTCAGAGAGAATGAGTTTTGTGTTGTTACTGGTTTGGGGAGTTTTAGTTTGTGGTGGACATTGGTGTTGGTCCACCGTCATATGCCTGGTTTGTGCGTTTTCTCCTGTCTCCATGTGTTTAGAGTTTGGTTTCTGGCCCTCGTGCCTTTTTTCGTTTATAATCAAAAGTTATTAAAAAATGAATGCCTGGCTAAGCACCTGCCCTCATTCGAGAGACATGGGAGACTGTGACAAGTGATGATTAAAAATAACCATTTTAGTTCCCTAAAGAAATGAAATGTTTGTAAATGAAATGTATAGAACCTTCACATAATGGAAAGTATTTTTATCAATTTAAAGGTTCTACCATGTTATATGAAGCGATGAAAAGGTTCTTCATAAATGGTTCTCTGAAGCTGGTTCTTCAGGGAATGTTATACCAGGGTCTGCACATCTGAACTGTAAAGAATGGGCAGTTATATACATAGTGTCTCATAATGCCTTCTAAAAGAGTGGTTTGTTCTGATGGGAATACAGGAACTTGAGCATGCTCTTAAAATCACCTAAGAGCTTTACTTAATGTGATAATGCCAATACTTAATGTTCTTTCTTGTCCTTTCTCCCTTTTCCTTTTTCTTTAAGCAGGAGAGCGCCTCTATCATACAGCTTGCTATATGCCATTAGGGTTCTTATCACTGGATCTTTCACACCATTAGTAAAAAGTTTACTTATTTTCATGTAGAAATACAACAAAGCATGTAATTTTGCCAGTGTCTTCTAACTTTTGCACTTTTGACTGTATAATCTAGCAGAATTAAGGAACGGGTGAAGTAGATGGCATAACTAAAATACTGAGTTTGTATAACATGATGAGAGCATATAGCATAAAAGTTGGGACACACCTTGTTAAATTATGCGTTCAGTTGAATCCATTTCAACACCACAAGTACAAATCAGCAACAACATTAAAACAGGTGAAGTGAATGACATTGATTATGCTGTTACAGTAGCACCTGTCAAGGGGTGGGATATAGTAGGCAGCAAGTGAAGTTGATGTATTGGCAGCAGAAAAAACAGGCAGATGGGACTATTTTGCAACTGTGACAATTGTCACATTTTGATGCCTATACAACAGGTTAAGTGGTTAGTAGTTCAAGTTAGCTTTTATTGTCATCCAATCACATACACAGTAAATGACTGAACGAAATTACATTTCTTAGAGTGCCTATGGATCAATCTGAGGTTTAATGACATTTTATTTTATATCATATGGATGGCTGGGTGCTTGTTGGGAGGATATAGCAACAGGATACACTATGGCAAGTCAGTGAGGGCAGTCTGATGCTCTGAGCAACGTATGGCTGGGAAACGTACCACTTACCTAAATGTTATAACAGACCAAATACCCTTTTTCAAGTACCAACAGTATTGGTGCCAGAAATTGACCAATCTGGTATGGAAATCTGATTTATGATCCATGTATTTGACACAAGTTTTATGCTGGATGCCCATCCTGGGACTCTCATGACCATTTATCTAGGCTTGGGACCACCACAAATAATGGCCTGACTTGTGCACCCCCACTGCACACTCCTTCTAAACCCTGGAGGGGACCAGGACCCCCTAGCACGCTGGAAGCGTGCCCTTGGAAGGGGGGGTGCGGCTAGGGGTCTCCCCCAGAATTTTTTAGCCAAGGCTTTACAATGTATAATACGGCAATGGAGAGAACAGTAGTGGGTGATTAAAGGTGCAGTGGTACCAGGCCGAAGGACTCTCCTTTAGACTGGCAAAGTTATTGAGAGGTAAAACATTCTAGAACTGAAGGCCACTCACTCGAAGATTGCTAGAATTTTACTGGAGGGGAACCTAATGCTGTGTTACACAACTTGTTTCAATGAAAACTTTTCCTCTGATGCTAAACAGTCTCCACTGCTGACTCATATCTTTATAGAGCACAACATGATAGAGATTGGCCTTCAGAAAGGAAGAATTGTTTCGTGCATTGTGGACAATAGGAAATGGAATTTATCTTTATACTGCAGTGATCATATGCATTCAGAGATATGATGTTAAAATGATTCTGCCAATCATCATGTGCTTGTTGAGGAGGTGGTGTGATTTTAAAGCAAGTTCCTGTTCAAGAGAAAGAAGAAAACAGAGAAGGAGAGGGAAGAGGTGTGTGTTTGCATGTGCATATGTGTATTTCTAGGCACAGAGCATAAAAGGCACAGTAAAATTAAAGTCATTTCCATTTCTAGCCTCTTTTTGTCCTTTAGAATTAAACAGGCTGTTTTTGTTATTGTGGATTTAAGACTGATATATGTAAGCAACATCTACTTTGATTCTCCTTGTGTTTTGCCGGGCCAAAACACTCCTTATAACTTCAGTGTGAATTGCTGGCATTAACCTGCTGTAGGCGGAATATCTGTATAGGTGAAATGTAGGCTGACTCTGTATATAGACTGGTGTTCAAGGCATCACAGACAGTAAATTCAGAATGAGCTTTATTGCACATTAATTTCCATAAAAAAGTTTGCAAGGGAATGAACTGTATATT
Organism: Hydrocynus forskahlii; assembly: GCA_037974365.1. Lineage (NCBI taxonomy): Eukaryota > Metazoa > Chordata > Actinopteri > Characiformes > Alestidae > Hydrocynus > Hydrocynus forskahlii. The sequence continues at coordinate 24,579,909 of JBBPCX010000154.1, forward strand.
TTGAAAGCTTATCAGTTCCAATTAAAATTTGTTTTTTCATGCAACAGGGCCTTTAAATAATGTCTCTCAACAGCTAGGATGATGAGACCCTAATGAAAATTTACAACTACTCTTTAAACGTGGAGAAAAACGAACTACAACCACAAGTTGTATTGCAAACAGTTTTTTTAAACCATGCACATGACTCAAAACATTCAAGCTGAGATGTGTCCAATTTTCACTTTTAACTTGTACAAAAGCCTTTGTGCATCATATATTTAATGCATTAAGTTCATTAAGTTGTAATACATTTTATTAATGATACACTGTTTGTTAATTATATAAAAATAATCCATTTGAACTTTTCTACCATGGTCAAATATCTGCAGCAAACTAAAAGGCAGGAACCGGACCCCCTTTGAGAACTGGTCCACTATGAAAGGGTGTCTGGCTCCCTCTAACCAATGACGGCTTTTGCATACAACCCATGCGCAAGCAGATGATGAAGGGCTTGATGCACATGTGAGACATGTTCGGATAACCTGGGTAACCCTACCACTACGGCTCTTTCACCATATTCGAGCACCAGGAATGGCAACTCTTAGTGGTGCTTGGATCTGTTACTAAATCCTAATGGTTTCGTCATTTGCATCACGGTCCTGCCACTAACTAGTCCACCATCACAGGTATCGGGGCTGGCAATCTCTCCGGGAGAGACAAGGAACACACAAGGGCTCGGGAAACAAAGTTGCCAGCCGATCCAGAATCTAAGAGAACGGAAATAGAAAAACTCTGGTTAGCCACATATAATTTGGTTGGTACATGAAACTGAGCTGTGGGTTGAAGTATGTGAAAAGTTTTTGTTAGGAGGTGTGACCTTGGTTTCTAGGATCGTGCCTGCAGCCACCTGGTGTCAAATGGTCCCACAGTACAAACAGAGACCCCCTCTGATCTGTCTCTTTCTCTCTTGGGGAGATAAACGTGACATACCCAATTGCATGGGCTCAGGTGGACTTTCACTCCCTGTTGGAGCATGCGTCGTTTTTGGTGCTGGGGAAATGTTTTCCTCTCTGGTGCTGATCCAGCCTGATGGTGAGAGAGATCAGCTGATTGAGGGACAAACCGTTGTCTCTGCATGCCAACTCTGTTTGTAGTTCCACTGTGGCGTAGTCGGCAGCTGAGCTGGACCCCTGCTTGAGCTGTAGAAGATTAGTACTGCTAGTCTTTCCTGGTCAGGGTAATCAAACACTGCTCGCAGCCGACAAAAGAACTCTAGGTAATCCTGAAGAATTGAACCACCCCCTCTCCAGAGGGCAGCTGCCCAGTCCTGTGCACACCCTGTAAGGCGCTGGACAACTGAGACCTTTTGCGTCGCCGTTATCTTTGGGTACTCTAAAAATTACAGATCACAGGTAAGGAGAAAGTTCCGACACCCAGCTGGATCCCCTCCATACCTCTTCAGTAGTGATGCGTGTCTTGGGATTTTGGAGCACACCGAGGTGACTTGGGCAGGTGCCGGTGGTGGCGGCGGCAGCGTGGCTCTGATCACTTGCACCAGCAGCGAGACCATGGTGGTAAGCTGCTCCAGCTGCCCTTGTTGAGCTGCAAAATGCTGCTGGAGCTGGTCCTCTTCTCTGGGCAGGGGGACCCCCACTGCTTCCATGTAGTAGGTGCAGTCATCCATCATGTTGGTATGAGCAAGGAGGACGCAACTGCGAGAGAACTTCAGAAACAGAAGTGTTTAATCGAAACTTAGAACAAGGTGTGAGCGTAATGAGCTCCGAACAAAACAAGTCTACGAACTGAAATGATGCTTTGATCCAATCATTGAAGTCCTTTCGGCCTCCTCTTGGTAGGGGTTTTGAAGGGACACCATCAGCTGGGCAGCTGAGTCGGTCCCGATGCATTTAGGCACACTCCCAGGTGGCCAGTAGTATTCAGCTCCATGGTAGCCACAAAGGGGGGATCCCCACAAACAGGCTGGGCAGCTCAACCAGTCACGTCTGTGCGGGAAACAGAGAACAGACACACAAAGAGAGAGGGAGACAATTACTGTCCACTGTGATAATCTGTAGCAGCCTTCTCAGTCTCAGTCCGCGATCCATCTGCCGCTCGAAGCGCGAGCTGAGGAGGATAGGATAGCAGATGGTTAAGAGACCAAGTCCATGCTCGCTCCTGAAACAGGGTTAGACTAGAACTGATGTTCGCAGAAGAGTGATCGAGGGTTGGTGACTGCACGCCTGCCGTTCTGGACTGGCCGGCTGTTCTGTTAACACACACAAGGTACCCAGGGAGGAGTGCATGGTGACAGTACCTTGCTTAAGGGAACCTCAGACGTGCTTAGCTGTCTTGGGAAATGAACCCATGACTTCCTGATCGCAGGGCGAACAGCTGCCCCACACACGTAAGACAGCTGAGCCCATTACCTGGTGCCTAGCAACCCAGCTGACGAGCGTGGAGAGAACTAAACTAAAACAGCGAAGCTGCCTGGCACCGAGCTCAGACCTACACATACTATGAGGTCACCTCTGACGAGATGGGACTTGTGTGCTAGTACTCTGGTGACGGAGGCCGCTGGGGGCATAACCGAGGCCGCCCAGAAATGACAGGGTTTATGTGCATGTGGGAATCATAGAAATGATGAGACAAAAAGAAGTGAGCGTATGTGCATGTGTGTGTGTGTGTGTGTGTGTGTGTGTGTGTGTGTGTATCTATGATATTACTGTGATTCAGCCAACTATTGTGCATGCAAATGTGTGTTACTGCTTGTTTGTGGGAATGAAAGCAGAGACAAGAAGGAGAGGAGTGTGGGGGCTGTGTGTGTGTGTGTGTGTGTGGGAGAGAAAGAGAGAGAGAGAGAGAGAGAGAGAGAGAGCAAGAGAGGGTGTGTACTGGTTAAGGCTTCATCTGACTGACAGCTCTGATATAGGCATTGTTTTCTTTGCCATTCATCATTTCATTCTATTTCCTGTGTGCACGGCTGCTTCAAAGCATTGCCTGACTCGCTGATGTCTGTGTCTGATGCATTGCCAGAAGCTCTGCTGCTGGCACATGGTTCTGACACTGCGTCCTTGCTCCAAGCACACCTCCACTCGCCTTTTAGTTCATGTCAAGGGAAAAAAAGAGAGTAGCCCACACCTCTTCCAATGCCATATTTCAGTTCAATTAGTCCAGATCCTCCTGTAGTCTCAAAAGCACGCTCTCTAAGCTTTTGAAGGAGCACTTGGCTCTATTAGCACCATTTGAAGCTGAAATCAGATGGTGAGGCATATTTTAAGGGTCAGAACAGAGTTGGATGGTGGGGTTGATGGAGCTCACTGCTGGTACTGCTTCAGGCTAAATCTTCTCTCTGAGGGGTTTAACAGGGGCTGTGCTTTCAGAGCATGGCCACTTCATCTTTTGCATTGGCCACATCCACAGGTGTGAACAGGGATTAGAATGATCCAGAAAGGCATTCCAGCACCCTCTATACTGTTTCTGAGACACAGTCATGTTTGACAGATGGCATTCTATTTATTGTCCATACATTGCCTGATAGGGTGAAATAAGGGCTTTATGCTGGACATTTTTCCCCATTGTTTTCATTTGGAGAGACAATTTTTGCTAAGTGCCTCACCTTAATATAAAATGCATAACCTGTTTTTTGTTAGCGCCCTGAGTTCAAAAATGTTAAATTACAAGTAGTCAGCATACTATGTCATGAACATTTTTTCTTTGCTGACCAATCAGATTAAAAGTAGGGTGGGTCATCTGTTTATAATGGAAATTCACATTCCTCTATGCACAATCTAACATAACAGTTATTGAGATAAAATAAAATAATAAAACTAAAGGTTATACAGTTTACATAAACAACTAACACAACAATTGTATGTTTGGATGTTAGGGGACATTATAGATTTGTTTTATATTTGTGCAGAAAGCCCCTACCATGTGGATTCTTTTTTAAAGGATAAAGGATCAGTCTTTTTTTGATAAATGGTGAATGTTAATACTGTTTTCTCAGTTTTATTTAGCAGGTCTTATCAGCAGTAGGCTACATTATAGCAATTTAAAGTCAAATTTGCACAAGGTTAAGCCATGCAGAATGATTATAAATTAAAATAGAACATTTCGATGTTTTGCTACACCTTCCTTAAACCTTGCTACATAACACTGATGTAACTGTGCCATAAACATATTATATAAACATGTATGCAGCTAAGACAGATTCCGTTCATTAATATAAGTGGTTTTCATTTTTGTAAGTTCTTTTTTTGTGCAGAAAAATCTAATTTAGGAAGTTAAACTACCTTTTATTCCAATTTAAGCCATAGTGTAAATGAAGATAAAGCATTACCTGGTTGGAATCTTTATATTTATCACGTTCAGTGTGAGAGACTTTCTCCTTTTACATCCCTGGTTGAGCTCTTTTTCCTGTTGGAACCATGAAGGCCATGTGAAATAGTCTGTTTTGGAACTCTGCACCTGAACCACTTGGTTTAATAGTGGTGTTAACCTTAACCTCTTCAGTACAGCACATGCTGTGTGCGTAGAGGCACTTTACCCAGACCACACACCGAGCTAGGTCTACAGTTACTTCTTTATTACAGTATCTCTCCCTTTGCACTCAAACACACTTTTATGCACATGCCTCAAATGATCCAATCAAGACCCCAGTGTGACCGGCAGCAAGTAATGGAATCGAAGCATGTGGCTCCCATTTTCAAATTATTCTTCAAACAAGAGGCTGTTGTTAGCACAGCTCATGCCTCCAGGAGCAGACGGAAAGCTGTCAGTGAACTGACAGCTGTTGCTCCATCATGATGGTCATGGTTTTTCTTTATCTTACACATCCCTTCCTGTCAGCCTTCTGTTTACTTAGCCTCTGGGAATGTCACCTATGTCACTGGGGCATTGACATCTGCAGAACCACAACACATTCTTGCCTGCAATTAATACTGGCCAAGCAGTTAATAGTTGCTCTCTATTATCTCTCATTTGGTCCGCTCATCTGATGTGCATATATGGCTGCTTGGCAGACCATACCCGAGTGATATTCGCCTCTCATGCTTTTGGGGGTTTGATCTTGTCCTTCAAAGGATGTAACAGCGTTTTGAAATGTAATGAATGTGTTTTGTGATGCTTGAGTGCCCCCAAATGAAAGACTATATATGAGTTTTAATACCCTATAACATCACATAAAGTTACAAAACACAGCAGTCAAATATCAGTGCTTGTCAGATGCTTTAGAACAATGAAAATCAGCACACAAAATAATGGTAAAAGTCTTCAAAGAACCAGTAGATCAACAGGCACAGGTTGTTTTGAGGGATTTGTATCGACCCAGATGTAGTTCAGTGGTTTGGCTCTATTAAGCCTGATAATAATCCTATCCTTTGTCTCCACAACATTTTAGACATTTTATTCTATTATATACTTCAATATTACTGTGAACAAGAAGTGAATAACCTATAAATTCATTTTTGATTTTGTTTTGGCCTCCATTTTTGGAATTTAAATAATTCTGGATATTTTCTATTATAATAATTCTCTGTACTATACGGGTCAGCCATTTTTAATGGACAGCTTCCTAGTATAATTTCATACACTTCAATACAATTGTTGAAAGCAATGATTCCAAACACTGACTCTGGATGTACGTACATTAAGGCACAGGATGTAAGTACAGGAGCCTATCCCAGCTGCAATGGGCGAAGGTGGGGTACACCCTGGACGGTCGCCAGCACGTTGCAGGGCCTGTAGGTGAAATGTCTGGTTTAATTGCTCACAATCTAACAGATGACCCCTAAAAACACAATTTAAAGTCCACAAACAGAACCACCAATCATCTCTTCAGCTCAACATTTAGTATAATTTCATCTGTATTACACTTATTACAGCCATTTTTCCAAAGCTGTGAACAATTTTCAAAAGGAACCATCTACCTGACTGCACTGGATTGATGAGTTATGGTTCAAGTAGTACTTTTATTAGAAGGGTCAGAAGGGTTTTGGACATGAAAATGTCCTGCTACTTTTTTAGCACTAATTTATTACATGTTCTCAGTGATGCACATCTGTCCGCCATGATTACAGGGAGGAGCATACTGATTATGAGCAGTATGACAGAAAATTGGTAGGCGTTACAACTGTTGAAAATTAGTTTTAAAATTCTGCAGTGAGTCATGTTGCTGATTTGGGCCGCAAGGTCACACACAGCCTTGCATTCCCCATTTTAAATGCACCGCAGGGGCACTTGTCTCTTGAGCTTTCATTTACACACCAAATAGTTCAGCCCCAGACACTCCCTCTTTCCACCTCAACTCCATCTGATGAGCTAAATGTCACTTTTAATTCTAGGCAGCCTAAACTGCTTAGCTGGGCCCTGGTGTGAAGTCCATCTGAGGTATTTTGCACTAAGCGTGTCCCTGGAGCTTTTCGGCTCTTCAGCCGAGATTTGCTTTTTGTCACTGTTTGGACCGGATGGTCACCCAGGGAGTACTAAGATAGCCTCTATTTATTTGGATGGGTGCCCATTTTTGAGGTCTGTCAGTCTGGACACTGATTGATGAGTGTTCCTTAAGGAGCCACAGCAGATAATCCATCAGGAGGGTGGTGGATGGCTGAGCCAGGCTGGTTGGCCCCCATCTGGTTATACCGTCCTTTCAGCCCCTTCATGATGATTGGCTATTATTCCCCTGAGCATTTCGTTTCCACAAGCATAAAGATTGCTTATAGGGAAACCTTCACTGCTCTTTAAAATATGTGATCTGTTCTTGACAAACAGGCATGATGTTGGGAGACTGTGGCAAAACATCAGCCATTTTTTGTGCAATTGTTACTCACCTGAAAGGAATTTAGGCTTCATGGTGAGAAACAGAACAATCTGACTGACTGAAGTGGCAAGCAAACCTTGAGGTAGTTAATTCTTGGGTTAAAAATGCAGTTATTTTGAGAGAGAACATTTTAAAAGATCACATCTGATTAATGTAGCATTCTGGAGAATGCCTTTGAGGTGTCAGGAAAAATATACTGTGTATTTTGGGCATACACAGATGGGAAAATGTATAATTCAAACTGCTTAGGCAGTCCACATGAGAGACTATATACTTTTTTTTTTTTTACAATTAAGCTTTAAAAAATATTTTCTAATTCTTATTTCCAGAGAAACTTGAGTCAAAACTGTTCACAGCACTTAATGTTTTTAATAACTATCTATAGAAAGATTTTACACAAAATGGTTACCAATACACAGCCTTATGACTGAGACATGGTTGTAAAAAATTTTTCTAGTGATGTTTTGGTCTAAAACTCATTTTTAAATTGGTGCATGCATAATGCTATAAGACAAAACAGTCCCCAAAGAAAGTTTTTTTGTACTTTTGTCTAAAAAGCTCAGTATTATATTGAGTTTAATATGGGGATCACATATAGAGATTCAGAAGCTACATTTAGGCACTCTAGTCATTTTGGATAATAAATATATTGGCTATATTTGTGTTGTGGACATTGTGATTCCTGGTTCCCGTCACCACCACCATTTCAACATTTGAACTTTGCAAAAAATACACTAAACTTCAGACCTAGTAGGACTATTGGAAATCGGCACATTAAGAACCCTAGGATTTAAAGTGTAACTTTACATATTTATCTAAGTGCACTTATCTCTGGAACACACAAACATATCAATATATTGGCAGGAAGTAAGTTGGACTTTCCTTTTTGTGTCTCTTTGCTTTGACAGGCAAAAGTACAGGAAGCCTGCTGAATGTCCATGCTTGGTGTATGCTGTGCGGGGTAATGATGATGAATGTTAGACTTTGACCGTCAGCGCAATCCCATTGATGATCAGTCCCATCCATCAGACAGCAGCCTGAGCAACTGTCCACGGATGGTGGAGCGCCGGCAGTTTGTTTTGATTAGCCGCGTAATTAAAGCGGAATGACAGTCAATGAAGGAATAATTCGAGTGACAATCCTGCGATGATTGGAGCTGATAAGTTGACTGCAGAGTCGGCCGGGCGTGGATAGTCAAGACAGTTTTTTTTTTCCTCCTCCCCTCTTCCTAGGTTATGCCATTGGCTTTGGCTGCATCCCCCCTTTGCCACTGACAGTATCAGTGACTAAGTTGACAAGGAAATGGCTGGGCCCTTTTTTCTCTCCTTAATCAACTGATTGGTAGTCTCATGCAGCATGACAGCTGCTCTCTCGTTCCATACCCCTCCCTGTTCACTCGCTTTCTTGCTCACGCTATCTCTCTTTTCTTGTTTCCTACCCTTTCAGCGAGGACAACGTTACAACTTTCACAGAACGTGGTTTGGAACATTTACAGCAGGAAAATGTTCAGAAAAAAAAACCTATTCCATCAAATCTTCATCCAAATGTCACTGTTTATGTTCTCAGAAAAATCTAGCAAGGAGTTTGGAGCCAGCTGCCTGTAAAGTGAGAGTTCTGCTCAAATGAAAGGATGGAAAAAGGGGTCATACTTGGCCTTTCAGTTGGCAGTTGTCACAAAAGCATCGCATTTTTTGGAGGTGGTTCAATCTCGTGATTGAATTCAAATGAGAAATTTGGAATCCTCACTATGTCTTGGCAGGCCCTTAGTGCTACCGCTTGAAGCAACAGGAGGCACAATACCAACATCAAAAAATAGTTATTTTGTGCAGTATCTGATAAATGAGCCTCTGTATATGTCGGTGTAGATGAATATGCAGTATATGAGTTTGTCATTAAGTGCCCTCTCAGTGGGAGTTTGTGACTCTGCATGACTTTGACATTCTTCGGTGGTGGTGCTGTGCATGAGATGATTCACTTACCTTACAAAAAGAGTCTGTGCTGATTTCATGCATAAAATGACTGCATGTTTTCAAATGTGACATCTTACCTTCTCTATAACAGCACTGTCTCTTGCTACTGCCCTGCAAAAGACTTTTAGACTTCTGTCCACTTTATTAAAAATATTGTACTTTCACTCAGTGTAAGGATTCCTACCTTATGGAAACACTATAAAGATTCTAGCATGTCTGTAATAATGCACAATTTTCATCAAACATCTACTCCAAATTCTGACCACAGGACCACTGTTGACCTTGTATAACTGGAGCGGTTGGCTGTTCCCAGGGATACCCAAACATTACGTTGAGAACGATGGCTCTAACTAAAGGTAGTACCACCTTAAAGATTTTTTTTGAGATTGCAGTGACATTGGTATGATAGTAACTTGATAATAATTAGTATATGTCAGACAGCAGTGTTTTTTCCACTACCAGCAATTGGTTGAGAGTGTCTTGTGGTCAGAAACTGACTAGTTAATGAAAGCCTAAAAATGGTTACAAATGTCCACCAGCAAGGTGGAACTACATAGGCATTTCTACAAAAATGGCCAATGAGTGTACATTTATTTATACAATTTACCAATCTTTAATCTCTAATTATTGAGCCAAAGTACCTATTTCCAAGTGTTTAAAGCATAAGAACTATAGACCCCACTAAACAATCAGTAAATCAACATGGGATTTAAATCTGATACTTTAATGGCTGCAGTTAGTTTAATTTGACTGAGCATGTGGCACAGGTTTGCTGGGATGAAGGCGCGCTTAATCTCCCAACCTGCTGCATCTTTCATGATCCGATCTGCATGGAGAGCATCTTAATGTGAATTGCTGGGGATTGTGGAGTAAAAGTGGGTTGCTTCGATTTCCTCACCACCTTATAGCTCCTTTCCTTACAGCTGTTTTTAGGGAGATGGAAGGTTGTGATGTGCAAGGATTATGCCAATGCTACAGCAGAAAATCCTCTGCATTTTACACACCTCATGGGATAAGCCTGGACCAGTGACCAGAAACATGATCAACTTTTTTACTTTGATTACATTGATGTTAATGATACGTCAAGGAGAACTTCGAGGAGAAATAGTGGTAATTTTCTTTGATTTGCGTCAATTGACACAGTCAGCCCATCTATTGTTAAAGAGTCAGTTTTGCAAATGAGAAGTAAAATTGGTTCAGAACATTAAATTACGTAGAAGTTCCTTATAACACAGGGTAAAAGGTTGTACACATTCACATTTCACATTTGCAATTATATTCACATCTGTTCTTAACAGTCTCTACTTGTGATCATATCATGCTATACTGTCCAATTCTGATCATATCATTGCCTAATTTTCCTCCTAATTTTAGTCGGTTATAATTAACACTATCTTAAGGCTGCCGCGGTCACATGATGCTAGCAACTCTTGGAGGCAACCACCGCATCTTTTCAAATTGTCACTACTGCAACGTCATGGGCAGCTCAACATAACTGGAGTAGAATACTAATTCTGCCTAGTAATAGAAAGAGGTAAGAAAGGCCATCCTATCCATCCTGTGAGAGAGAAAGACCAATTATGGTCTCTTGGATTCCTGTCCACAGATGGCTGTGTTATCCCAAGGGATCAAACTCATGATTTCCCAATGATAGGGCTAACACTTAGGCTAGTGTTTCCCCACTCAGATTCTGAAGGCACTTCTGCCCTGTACACATTAGAGTTCTCCATGCCCCCTATGCACCTGATCCAAAAAATTAACACATTTGCATGCCTTTTCTGGGTTGAGGTATGTGCATAAGAGCAGAGAATAAACAAAACTGTGCAGAGCAGTAGGCAAAATGTGCAGAGCAGTAGGGCCTCCAGGACAGAGGTTGGAAACCTATGCCTTGCACAATTTAGGAGCATTTTCACTCTTTAATGCAATAGGGAAAGCTTCTTTGTGCAATTTTTTCAGTTTTACAAAATATGGAAATCTTTGTCTTCATGAGGTGCAACAGCTTTTTCCACTGGTAAACAGGCAATTGTGCAATGACAAAAGGTCTAACGCTAATAATACGCTAATAATACTCAAATACGCCATTCTCTTCTGTTTTTGGTAATACCGTGCTTGCTGTCAAAAACAATTAAACCATTAATTGAGGTCATTATGAGGGTTCCATCTGTCTCTAAAGCAGGAAGATGTCTTAGAAGTAGAGCCCTACATTCTGTTGGTCTCAGTTTGGGTCAGTTCTTTCTTTACCTGAGCATACCTTACATATTTCAAACAGCCATAACTTTTTAGTTTTAATGCAGCATTGAATGCATCTGTATGATATTTTGATCACAAATGCATTAAAGTATGTAAAGCTGTACAGAAAACTCATGAGGAAAAAAAAAGAAAACACGAGCAATGTGATAGTCGCAAATGGCAAGCACAGACAAGTAAACATGCATTGTAAATTCAGGACAGCTGCAAACTGAATTCACACTGGATCCATGCAATGTGACAGCAGTAAATGCAATTCATCAGTGGAGCCACGCTCATTCTCCCGCCTCAACCCCCTCATTTCTCGTGCAGTTGTCGAGAACGGATTTCTGTGCCACCATCCCCATGTGCAATCGGAGGTGGCCGACATGTTGCACAGCACGTTCATTTGCAGCATCCCTGGGTTATAGCATTCCGACGCTGAGACACTAATGCAACATCAGCCTGCCTACAGTGTTGTGAAAATGACAAATAAAACAAAAGATCGGTCACGAAAGGATAAAAAAGGATGGAAACGAGAGGCCAGCTGTTGTGACTCGACTGCAGAATAAACTTGTACTTTGGGAGGAAGCTGATGGGGGGCATGGGGACCAAGAAAGAAAAGAAATGACAGAGAAGCATAGGATGTACTAGCTTTTGGTGCCACAAAACCAGAATTGTGCCTTTTGTAATGCACATTTGACCAATACCAAAGGTTCTTGTTTTATGTTTTATAGGGCACTTGCCTAAGGTCAATACCTAGTATAGGACTGAACTATACATAAAATTTGAATAGTAAGTTCATGTGTATGGTAGTATTTCCAGATTTATTGCTAAGTGAAAAGTGCCCACTAAGTGTCTGCTGGTTTGAAAGCCAGTAATGCTGGATTTAAAACGTTTATTGTGATATGTACAGTATAAATTACATTTCTCTGTACAATGAAATTCTATCTTTGCTGTCCACACACAAATGCCAAGGTTAGGTTAAGAGTTTTTATATAAAAAATAAGTTAGTGAAGACTTAAGTGTGATGTGCAGATAGATAGATAATATATTATAGGTAGATAAATATTAACTGCATTTGCAAAATGAAGGAAATGTGTAAAGGAGTAAAAATCACGGTATGAGGTAGATGAAGAGGGATGTGCAAAGGAGCTTAATGTGCAAAATGAACTTAATGTGCAAAATTACAGTATGAGGTAGGTCAGCTGTTAAGGAGTCTGATGGCAGTGGGGAAGAAGGAGTTGTTGAGTTGGGAGGTTCTAGATTTCACTCTTCGGAACCTTCGTCCCGAGGGCAGAAGTGTGAACAGTCCGTGTTGGGGGTGTGTGGGGTCTTTGTGGAGGCTGTGGCCTAGTCTCCATGATGTATGGAGTGAGTCTGTAGCTAAACGACGCATTCCGGTACTTTGTCTGAAAGCCAGGTCTCAGTGAAAATAAGAGCGCAGCACTCTCTGCTCGTAGTTAAACCAGCATGTTTTCCAGAGACCGCACGTTGGCCAGTAAGAGGCTAGATAGCGGTGGTTGGCTAGCTCAAGCTTTTAGCCTAGCATGGAGCCCCCCCCCCGCCTCGCTTGCATCGCTGTCTCCGAAGCGCTCTCCTGGAGTCAGCTGGCTCACTCGGGTTCGGTGCTTCGGGGCCCTCCTGGGAGTGGTGGTGGTGGCTACCGGGGTGGACAATGACTTGAAGCTCCAGTGGTATAAAGACAGTAAAGTCCAGATGATTGTGTGAGTTACCGATGTCCAGTAGTGCCTGTCTTTTGTAAGTTAACAGTGCAAAACACTTGTCCAGTGCAAAAAGAGGAAAGCCGGCATTTGACAGCGCAGCGAGCATACACATCTGCCACGAGGGGCGCCATGTTGCATGTAATTTTTGAACCCATAGTGTATGCACATTTGTATTGGGTGTTTTGTATTGGGTGTTTCCACTAGATGGCGCTTGTGCACTTAGAAACTCATTTATTTCGGTAACCTTTTATTAGTTTAATTTGTATAATTTTATATTTTGGTTATTTTATAATGTTTATTGTGTTTTCTACATACAATTGCTGTTTGCTCAAGTAAGACTGATTCATTCTAAAAGGTTTTGGTTATGTGTTATTTTATTCCCATTATGCCTTTGCTTGGCACTTCCTGTTTTGTCATCTGATGGAAGGAGATGGAAGGATGCTATCCTCGAAAAGTTTAAAGTGCATTTCTGTACAATTATAAGCCATCCGATCAAGAAACTTAAAGATATATCCCCCTCTCTTAGTTCATGAGCAGGCAAAAGTGGTATGTGGATGTATTTTTGTTCATTTACGAGTTTTAAATCGTATACATGTTCTCCATCTAATTGAATGTGTGACTGATGCTTGTCATTTACTCGTCCTGTTTATTTAGTTCTACGGTGTTGGTGTTGGTGTTGATGTCCGTGTCGATGAGTGCATTAAACATCTGTAAAGGAACCTCAGCCTTTGCGTTGTGACTAAGGGCGGCATACATTAAATCATTTTATTACATGGTTAGCCAATATGTTAAACTAACTAACTAGCAAGGAGGCTAATTAGCAAAAATATTTGCTTTAGACTAGATGAAATGATACAGCTGAACTGTTAATCATGGTTACTATGATTACATGTGTCTTTTAAGCAAAATGAAATGCAACAAGAATTGTAAAGGTGTTTTTCCACTGTAAACAAGAAATGACCCAAACAGAAACTGACAGAATTTATGGTCTAGTTTCCCCTTACTCAAGAGACAACTGTCTAGTCCCCAGTGTTCATAGACCAGTGAGTCAAGGTTACAAAGATTGCATATTTTTCTCTGGAGAGTGTGAACTGATGAGCTGTGTTAACCTGCTTACACCATGTGCACTGACGAAATGTTAACTTCTGCTAAATGTCACACTAAGTCAAGTGGAGAATCAAACAAAGCATATGTTTTTCTGTCAAGTGTAACAATATGAGTAAATATACTCATTGTCAGACAAATGCTAATGGTGTCAGCTTCATCTTACTACATGATCATTTTAGTAATAATTTTCTGAATTTACAAATTTGCAATCAGTACATAAATACACTACTCTGGTTTACACTCTGGTGCTCCTATTGAAGAATTCACCAAACTGTTTTTGGCTTCAGTAGTAAGTATTAAGTAAAATTGAATGTAAATATGTACTGTTGGTAACAATCTTAGAAGGTCCTGGGTTTGATTCTCAGTTGGGGTGGCCTAGGGTCCTTTCTGTGTGGAGTGTGCATGTTCTCCATATATGTTCATGGGTTTCTTCCAGGAATTCCAGTTTCCTTCCACAGTCAAAGACAGGTACATGAGATGAACTGGAGATACCCCTGGGTGTGACTGTGTGAGTATGTTTGCCCTGCAATGGACTTGTGACCTGTTCGGGGTGTTTCTCAGCCTTTGAGCACTGAAATAGGCTCCAGTGCCCCCTGTTTACATTTACGTTTTATCCTGAGTGAAGTACATCAGTGCATAAGTAGTCTACAGATGTTCTTCATACCTGTAAAGCTATACTAAAATCAACACCTGTTTTTACCAAGTTACTGCCAGCTAAGTTACACACATTAACAAACCCTGTCAAAAGAAAAAAGTCAAGTAAGTTAATACAGTAAGGATAAACAGTTAAGAGGGCCCGAGGTTTAAATATAAAGAAAATGAAAGATGAACAAGAGGACTGGCTAGTCACCAAGGTGCTCCTTGAAGAGGTGGATCTTCCGACGATGTTTCGTAGTAGGGGCATAGTGTGTGAGAATTTAGGAACATTGAAGACTACCCCCGCAGCTGCATTTTGAATCAGCTGAAGTGGTCTAAATTATCTTCAGTGGAAGTCCGGTCATTTTCCTCCCTTTTCTGTCAGCTGCTCTCAGTTCCCTTCAGTTACTTCGCAGGACCTCAGACAGCCATGGAGCCAGGGGGGGAGACACGCTTTGGTCTGGAAGACAATGGGCACAGTAGATTAACTGAGTTGCAGTAGTCCAGTTTAGTAGATTAATTGAGTTGTAGTAGTCCAGTTTATACATTACCAGAGATTGGACAAGTAACTGCATAGCTTCAGTGATGAGAAAGATTCAGATTTTTCTTATGTTGTAAAGAAGGTATCTGCATGTCCTGGAGAGGTGGTCAACGTGCGACAAGAATGACAGTTCTTCATCTAGCATGACACCAAGATTTCTCAAAGTTCTCAAAGGAAACTGTGAGTTCAAGGCTTGGTGATGGACTCCCTTTGATGAAAAGAAGCTCAATTTGCTGAGATTCAGCTTGAGGTGGTGGGCCATCATCCAAGAGGAGATTTCAGCCAGACAGTCTGAGATTCAGGTCAAGACCTGATCATCACCGGAGAGGAAATCTTCAGACCAATCTTGGTGGACGTGGTGGTTTGCTGGAAATCAGGAGCAATGATACATCCTCGAGAGAGAGAAGTGAAAAGCCAAGAAACTGGGCAGTACTGGCTGGTCTCAGGCTGACAGGTGGCTTGATGATTGGTGGGAAAGATATACTACTGTCATAAATCTTCTCATTGAAGAACACAGTGAAGTCTTCTAGTGAGAGAGTTGGAAAAACAGGGAGAGATGGAGATTTAAGAAGTGACGAAAAGGTGACAAAGAGCTTGCGAGTGTTGGATGCTGATTCTTCAAACTTGGTTCTGTAGAAGGACGACTTTGCAGAAGTTAAATCTGTGGCAAATTTGGATAAAAGAGAGTGATAATTGATAAGGTCGCTGTCACTAAGCATTTTCCTCCCTTTTCTTTCAGCTGCTCTCAGTTCCCTTCAGTTACTTCGCAGGACCTCAGACAGCCATGGAGCCAGGGGAGAGATATGCTTTTTGTCTGGAAGACAATGGGCAAAGCAGATTAATTGAGCTGTGGAGAGATGAGGGAAGGTCATTGGTGGCTGTTTTAACTGATGATGGACAGAGAGTGGAGTTAGGGAGAGATAAGGAAGGTTGAATAGAGGTAGAGATAGAGAGGATAGATTTCTGCAGGTAGTCGTAGGTGTAACACATGGGTGATGAGACGAGGAGGTCTGGAGAATAAATTTGAAAGATAGAAGATGATCAGAGACATGTAGAGGAGTGGACAACATATTGAACATAGGAAGTGATCTTGTTCATACTAAGTCAAGAGTGTTGCCTGCTTTGTGGGTCGGAGGAGACTCGCTGAGGGACAGGGCAAAGGATGATAGAAGCATCACAAGCTTAGAGGTCTGCAACTTGTCACCTGCCAGATTGAAGTCTCCAAGGGGGATGAGTGGAGAGTTGTCAACTGGAAATGAGCTCAGAAGGACGTCCAGTTCATCGATTAAGTTACCCAGTGGGCCAGGGGGGCGATAAACGACAATAACATGAAGCTTAGTTGGAAATGTTATAGTAACAGAATGGAATTCAAAGGATGAGTTGTTGAGCTGGGAAAGACAGGCGTAAAGAGAAGCAAATGTGTACCCTCTCCTCTGCCTGTAGTGCGAGGAGTGTGAGGGTTCATGGCAGAGGATAGAGCAGCTGGTGTGATCCACATCTATCTGAGGGCCAGGAAGTGGAATGAGTGGAGAGATGCTAGTCCAGACATAAAGTCAGCTTTCTTGATGCAAGATTGGCAATTCCACAGACCACCATGAACCACTGTAGAAGGCTGTGAGAGAAGTTACTGTGATTTCTTCCACACCTTTGCAGAATGTATCTTCTCAGCCTGTAAGATATGTGAACAGGTTTAGGTGTGAGGCACATTTACTATAGTGGTAACAAAAAGAAAATAAGACAGAAGAATAGAATAGGGTAGAGAAGAAATGGATTCTTAGCTGAGTGAGGAAGTTGAAAGTATGAGGACCCTGCCCCTTCCCGGACCATCTGTGGCGGAGTGTCTCTCCTTAAATACTTGTGGGTGATTGTAAGCCACTCCCACTAACTACCTCTGGCCTCCATAACACCAGGTGAGAATTATCTAGCTAATTGCTGTGAAGCTTATGAAGCTAACCCCACCAGGCACAAAGGCAGCCAACAAACAACAAATATCACACCACAAAGAAAGCAATCTAGGACAAAGGAAGTCTAAGTGGACAGCAAAAACAACAGCACAACAGTTAAACAACAGACAAAAACTCTAGCTTGTTTACCAGATAAAGAAACATCACAAGCACGGACCCGGTTTAGGATAAGTGGGTCAGATTATGAATGAATGAATGAATTAATGAATGAAGGGTATTAATCTTGAGAAGTTGAGTGAGGAAGATAGATAGATAGATAGATAGATAGATAGAGAGAGAGAGAGAGAGAGAGAGAGAGAGATAGATTGAGAGAGACAGAATGCTGGAGTTGTTTAAAAATCACCCTATGTCACAGTGGGAACAACTAAGAAGCAGGCAGTTTTCTAAACACCTACAGCTCCTCCTGCTTTGTCTTCAGGCAAGGTGTTTTGAATTTAATGACACATTTGACTTGCCTTATTTTACTTTTTCCAAACCTTGTTTTCGTTCTGGTGGTCAACATTGTTTTCAGTGTGAAACTTCAGACATCAAGGCCGCTGCACTGTTTGGCCTTGTTGTGTACATTTCTCTCCTGTGAGAAAAAAAACATTTCACTCTTTTGCAGTCTTAGCTATTAATTTTGGCACTCCTGATTCGTGTTGCATCGCAAACCTTTGCTATCACAACTCACTCCATTGTAATCGGAAGCATATTAGCAGTAGGGGTCAAAGCTTGCCTTAGCAATGTGTGGAGCAAGCTGGCGAGTGAGTAAATGAAAGAAGTGAAAGAAGTATTTTGGGAGGACATGTATGCTTTATTCAGGATGTGGGCTGCTCACAGTATTTTCATTATGGGGGTGGGTGGATGGGCACCTCTCATCTCCATTCCTTTTATGCATGAATAATTCCAGGCTTCGTTTCAGCCGTCCACTTGCGCATGAACCTACTAAATAATTGCCGGTTCATCATTTTCTCAAGCTTGTTCTCAAAGGTTAGGAATCCATTTACTTCATTTAACAGACGCCGGCACTCAGAATGGACAGGCCAGGAGTGGTTGAACGTCATTGTCTAAAGTTCACACTAATTTCTCTGATGAACGGAAAAGTAAAACAGTGGAAGGTGTGTGGTTTTGTGTGTGTGTGTGTGTGTGTTTGGCATTTCAAATGATCTGTTCCACCAGAAGTATCCTCTCTGGTTCTTTTTGATCTACCTGATTAGAGTACATAATTTGCACTGATGCTTGTTATTAACCTTTGGGATGCCAAAAGTTATTACTGCTGTTTTGCAATTCTATTTAAATGTAATTACACAATTACCCTTATTAATTACATCTTTTTTCTGCTTGTTTTGATGGCAATTGACACAAAGATGACGTGTCAGCATGCACAACAGTAACTTATAAAGTTACATCATAATATGTAATCATAATATACACTATATTTTATCTAGTTTTTTTTTTTTTCCTGAATTTCAATGAGGTTCAAGGGACAAGTTTTATAGTCAAGTAATGTCATGTCTTTGTTATCACTGGCAGCAATGATGACTTCTAAGAGTTTTTTGTGAGATCACTGGATGATGGCACATGTCTAGTTTAGCGCATCGGCAGCCTCTCCACACTTAGACTAATGGACATGTGGAGAGAATGCTGAACGTTTGAATACTTGAGAGAATGCCAGCATATTGACTTTACCTTCACTCTCTTCAATATTCAGACCTGGACTTAAGGCTTAAATTGCTCTCCATCATTAGCCACAACAAATCAGAGTAGGTGCAGAAATTAAATTTAAAATGTGACCATTGCATTTAACAAATATTATGTTAAGAATTTATTCCTAAAACATTTAGTAATCTTCATGCAGGCTTTCAGATACATAAAACAATGTCTCTTTACATTGACCAATTACAAGTTATTTTTCTTTAAATTGTGCCGTAGTTACATTTACTTTTGTTTTTAATAATTTTTCATGCTTAACACTTCTTTTGTATAATCACTTACATTTTGGATACAGTATATTTTTTTATATACAAGCAGGTTATCATTAAATCATTTTTAGAAATCTCGCTATTGAAATGAAATGATCACACAAAACAGTTGTATCTGCAGTTTGAAGATTGCTTCTTGCTGAACGTTACTTTTCAAATCTATCCTTACATATATACCTATTAGTACTACAGCAATTTAGCTCCACCTATCCATAATGATGAGCAGTTAGAAGTCATTAGAAGTATTTCAGTCCAGGTTACTTTGTTATTATTGCACAATACAGGGCAGCCAATCAGAACACATTTATACAAACTCACACACACACACACACACACACACACACACACACACACACACATATATGTGTATATATGTGTATATATGTATGTATATATATAACATACATACATATATACACATAATATAAAAATAAAACAATTAATCATTTTCCCAGTATACATCTGAAACACAAATAGAGTTATTCGGAGAACATTTATACACCACATATTCTTTTATGAGCTCAGATTTTCAAGATGAAAACTACTCTCTCTTGTTTGTGTGTAACTGGCACCTGAAAGCACACACGCCTCAACACCAGCACTGTGCACTAACTCCCCTCTATGTTAGGCAGAAGCAAACAAAATGAACACAGCTTACTAAAAAACCCAGATACACAATGGCTCTTTTCTTGCATAACCCAGTCACAAAATAGAACATACACATAGTATTACAGCCCATCTCTACATCCCATTCGCTTGTGAGACCAAATAAAAGTATTAAACAGCTCATGTGTGAAATCAGAATACTGAACAGTGCACCCCAGCAGTAATAAACTTTACACACACACAACAAGAGCAACTACAAAGCAATAGCTGCAGTTTAGCCATGACTTACGCTGTCCCGCTGTCCTTGAGGGATATCAGCGGAATGGAAAGAGACTCACACACCAAACACACCTCAGAAACCCCAGCTACATCTAGCTTTTCCGCGCCAAACTCTGCTCAGTGTGATGTCATCTGCATCTCAGCGCGCGTGCTTTGTTCTCGCGTGAGCGACCCATTCTCATGAGCCCAACTGTTGCACTGCTCTTAAAATGACAGCACCACTTTACTACTATGTAACCGCTATTTGAAATACCAATTCTCTTAGGAGACTGGTAAATCACTGTCTAAAGCTTGTGAACACATCATATTGTTCACCTCGTTACACTCTCCCCTGCTGTAAGTCACCGTCCTCAGTGACTCCTTTCACCCCTCTAAGGAGTATAGGGAACTATACCCGCTAACACCTGAGAGAGCATGTCTGGGCTAAGAGACACCGCATTGCAGGTTGAACTAGGTATGTTAAATGGGTTTCTGTGTACTCCTGGGTTTCCTCTGACTTCTGCATGGAGGGAGAATGGGTGCATTTACCCTGGCACCTCCCTCCCTTCTCCCTCTTGGTACTGGCTCAGGTCCCACCTCTGATTTTTCAACAGATGAGCCTAGACTTTCTGATGTGGGGTGTTCACTGTGCAACGACTCCAAATCACTACCATGCATATCACTGGACTCTTGCTCAGGTTGATTCTCACTCTTCCCCAAGCCCTCTGCCAGTTCAGGGTTGGTGCTTAACTGATCAATTACTGGGGCCAAGTCTCCAGATTCCTCACTTGCCTCTGGCTCAATAGCAGGATACCTGACCTCCTCCACCACTACAAATTCTGGTTCCTCAAACTCAGTTTCTAACTGTGGGCCCAAGATAGGCTCCTCTACAGGAACAGCTATGGGGCAATGTTGTCTCGGCATTGGCACAGGCCTGAGACAGGGTCGCAAATCTATGCACCCTCTTCGCCGTACCCCCCCCCCATCGGTTCTATGGTATATGTGGTCCCTTGGACATCAACAACTTTGTATGCAGTGGCCATCCAGGCATCCTGTATCTTAATGCGCCCAGGTGGCCGATGGCAGAGATATACCCATTGGCCCACATCCACAGGTGGACAATACACCTTCTCTTGTTGTTGGGTCACTCTTTCCACCGCCTTCCGCTCTATGCAATGCCTCGCTCTTTCATGTGCATCCTGGAGACGAACCTGGTGGGCAGCCAACCAGTCAGTCTGGTCAATCTTCTCTTGCTCTCGGCCTAACAGCGCATCAACTGGAAGGTGCGGGTGGACTCCAAACAGCAAATAGTAGGGCGAGTACCCGGTGGTCGAATGGGGCATGACGTTATAAGCATATACAAGCTCTGGTAGGTGCCGAGGCCAACGTCGCTTCTTTTCAGGAGGCAGTGTGCGCAAGAGGTCATGTAAGGTCCGGTTGAGCCTCTCACATTGCGGATTCCCCTGGGGGTGGTGGGATGTTGTGAGTCTTGTGTGGTGAGTCTTCCTCACCCCGTGCAACTTGCATAGTTCAGTAACCAAAGCATTCTCAAAATTTCTGCCCTGATCAGAGTGCAGGCATTCTGGTACCCCATATTTCATAAACCACTCTTTCAAGATGACTTTAGTAGTGGTATCTGCTTTCTGATCGCGTGTTGCAAAAGCTTGACTAAACTTGGTGAAAAATATCCATCATCACAAGCACATTTTCACAGCCGTCTGCGGCTCGTTCGAGTGTGGTGTAATCCACGGCCACCACCTCAAGTGGGCGAGTAACCAAGAATGGAGTTTGGGGTGCCTGAATCTTGGGCCTGGGCATTTTTGCCAACATGCATCTCTCGCAACTTTTGACCCACTGTTCTACATCCTCATGCATACCTCCCCAAAAACACCTCTGTCTCAACAGGCCTAAGGTACACTCGATGCCATGATGTCCTATCTGATCATGCACACTTCTGAGCACCTGTTCCTTCAGGCAGGCAGGCAACAACAGTTGTTGGCATTGTCCCAAATGGGCATCTTCAGTCACACGGAGTAAGAATCCATCCATTTCCCTGATACGTGGCCACTGTTTCAAAAGGGAGCGCACTGGCTTTGGTAAACCCCTTTTCTCCTGGTAGGTAGGTTTCCTCTGTATGTCCCAAAGCTTCCTCAACACTTTAAGTGTTGGGTCCACTGCTTGAAAACCCTTGAGTTTGGCTTTGAAATATCCAGGCAAGGTGGGTGTGTTATCTACAACTTCCTCACTGTCATCTGTTTCACCTGCCTCCGAAGCACGTTCCTGTCTAACCTCCAAACACTCATCTCCTACCGCAACTAACACTGGGTCCAGAGTGGTACCTGCCCTGAGCATGTCACATATGGTTACACATCCATCATACTCTGCATCCTCACTCTCAGATTCAGGTTCTCCAACTGCAGGTTGCTGTGAGAGAGCATCAGCTGCAGAGTTACAATGGCCTGGGTGGTACTTTACATCAAAATCAAATACCGCAAGCTGCGCAACCCACCGCTGTTGAATGACTCCTAACGTGGCAGTGGACAGATGACACAGAGGGTTGTTGTCCGTGATGAAGGTGAACTTGGACCCCAGAAGATAACTCCGGAACTTCTCTGTGACTGCTTATTTAAGTGCCAGGAGCTCCAGTTTCATGCTGCTGTAATTGTGATAATTTTTCTCAGCTCCCCGAAGCCTCCGACACGCATAGGCTATGACTTTCTTTCCCCCACCCTGTATCTGGTGCAGTACAGCCCCTAACCCCAGACTGCTAACATCTGTCTCCAGTAAAAAAGGGAGTGAGAAGTGTGGGTGCACTAGTTAGTTTGCCCTTTAGTAGCGAACACTGGTTTCAGAGTCCAGGCCAACTGAAACAACTGTTTAGCTGATGACCAAAAAACTTGACCTCGGGCTGGAGGAAATGACACTTCTCAACCTTAACCTTCAGCCCTGTCTCCCTCAACTTCCTCAGGACTGCCTCTAATTTCACCAGATGATCCTGGAATGTCGCTGAAAACACCAGTAAATCATCCAGATAAATCAACACAATTTGGAAGACAAGGTCACTCATTGTAGTCTGCATTAGGCACTGAAAAGTTGCAGGAGCATTACAAAGGCCAAACGGCATTCGTACATACTCATATAAACCAAACGGTGTGGTGAATGCCGTTTTCAATCTATCTCTCTCATGGACCGCTACCTGGTGGTATCCACTTGCAAGGTCGATAGTTGAAAAGAACTTGGGCTGGGAGACAGGTGTCTCATCTGCCACAGGGATCTCATGTTTTGCCTTATCAGTGTAGCCCAGATCTTTGTCATGTAGTGCAAACACATCAGCGCACTTCATCAAAAGCTCTCCTAGCTCAACCTGTTGTGTTGGCGTACCTCCGATGTGTAGTTGGCCCATTAAGCCCTGCAGATCAGGGTTACCCCCTGGACCATCCATCCGGTCAATTGTCACCTCTTCATGGTTGGCCTCTTCATATGCTGAAGCTTCATCTCATAGGGGTTCCCATCAACACAGTGACATGGTGCAAGAAAACCTATTCTAGCCTTACAGGGCAACCTAACATCCTCGGCAAAGAAATTGATTACTTGGACTGGGAACACATTTCTATTAGTTGAGGTCACTGTAGGAACTGCCACGAATCCAGCAGGGAGGGCATTCCCTGGCTCAAACAGCATGCTGGAGTCACCATCAGGCTGCCACTTATGCCATGTTGTGTACACTATGGCGACAGCTAAGGTGGGCATATGCATCTTGTGTTGGCCTGCCACGCAAACTGGGGACACCCTGCCAACCAACTCTGCTTCTTGTACCTGGTGGAAGACCTCTCTCCAGACAGAACCTAACTTGCCCTTTAAAGCTGTGTCAAACTCTGAGAGTACTAACTGCCTACAGAATTTAGCAATATTCATCCCAATTATGCCAGGTGGAGATGAATCGGATTAAATAGCCATGTTCCCTTTCGCATCATCTTTTATTATCAGGAACCCACACTCTGGAATGGTGAGTCCCATTACTTGTTCTTGTACATAGCCTATGTAGGGTAGAGGTAACTTATTTGCTGCGGTTATTTCCAACCATTTAGCAGTACAATGCATGTCTTCATCTTCTCCGTAGAGATTATTCTGGAAGAAACTTTCTGTCAAAGTGCTCACATTACTCTCTGTGTCTAACAGGCACCTAAAACAGGACACCGCCTATCTGTACGTCCACTTCAGGGCACTCACCTACAGCATTTTCCAGGAACCGTTCTTTAGTCAGAGTGTCTCTTGAGCCTCTAGACTTGCCTCTCATTGCCCGGCTCATTGCAATGGAGGGGCCCCATTTCCCTGTACCGCAGGGCTAGTAGTAGTGGTAGGCTGCCCTCCACCCCCCAGTCTACATCCAGTACAATATCTGGCCATATGCCCCACCCCTTCACAGTGTAAACAGATAGGCTTGCCATCATCTGTATATTTTTGCTTGACTTTAGGTCTACCACCCCTACTGCCACTTTCAGAACCAGCAGTTTGACCAGCGAGTTTGTGGACTGCATTAGTAAGTTCTCCAATAGCCCTGCCCTGTTGCGTAATTGTGTTAATTACTTCTTGCAGTGTCATGGCCAGGTCAGTCTGTTCTTGAGGGATTTCAGCAGAATGGAAGGAGACTCACACGCCAAGCACACCTCAGAAACCCCAGCTACAGCTAGCTTTTCCTGCTCTTAAAATGACAGCACCACTTTACTAATACGTAACCGCTATTTGAAATACCAATTCTCTTAGGAGACTGGTAGATCACTGTCTGAAGCTTGTGAACATGTTTATCATATTGTTCACCTGGTCATATATATACACACACACACACATATGTGTGTTACACGGTTAAAAAAATTATCTCATACGTCACCCCCTAATATAATAGTTCTGGTGCTCTGATGCTACCCTGTCGAAAAATGCTCCCGTTAAGTTTATACAGTTCATACAGTTTATAGTCAGTTTATAACCCTGATAATGATGAGAAACAGGCAAATTAAATGCAAAATGAGAGAAAAATATATTTTATTTAAATGAAAAGAGCCTTGATAGATAAATAGATAGATAGATAGGTAGATAGGTAGGTAGATATATCTTTAAAGGTGCATAAAGCCAATTTATACAGTCAGGTTCTAACACTGAGAAATGCTACCGTGAAGCAGGACACAGGCTACTTCAGATCGTGCCATGCTTCCAGCTTGCGGTGAGGTCTGGACTGTGGTGATGTTTCCTAGCTTCAGATAGCATTTTTTTGCCATTCTTTTGCCGTTTTGTCCATACGGTATGTCATCATTACTTTTGTCCATATTATATGTCCATTACTTTGTCCATATAATATGAACAACTGTAATGGGATGCCTGACCCATGCCCCTTTACTTTGTCCATAATATATGGACAAAAGTAATGGGACGCCTGACCCCTGCAAAAACCAGCCAAGACCTGAAGTGCTGCATGGTCAAAGGTATTGGGACGCCTTACCATTACACCAACAGGGACTGTAATGACACTGCATTCAGATACATAGACTTTCATCTGGAAAGCTGCTTTAATGCTCTGGACTGTGAGGGAAACTTGTTATTCTATGACAAATTAGATAAAACATAAATGCCCTGTAGTGCGTAATGGCTTTGGTTTTATATTTGATTTTAGTACAATAATGTTTAAGTTGTGATTTAGAAATATTTGAAACCCAGATGTGTTACTGTTTTAAAGAGAAAACTGCTGTTAAAAAGCTCCTTATTTGTTTAAAGTGTTAGCAACCCAAATGTTATTGCACTTTTGTTCATATATCAGCACAAATAAGTGCGCAGTATACGACTTTAATAATTAATTATTTAATTTTGCGCATAACAATGTGACTAATCAAAATTTAAAAACATTTAATCATTGCCCAGCATTACTTATAACTCCTTATCATTGTGGATAGGTGGAGCTAAACTGCTGTAGTACTATAACGTATATATGTAAGGATAGCTTTGAAAAGTAATGTTCATTCACTCTGTTTTTTTATTAGAAACCATCTTCAATCATATGTAATTACCTACAATTAACTGCAACTGTTTTTGGTAAATAATACCACCACAGAAATGTTATAAGTAGACCTCAGGAGGTAAAATTAAGTAACATACTACATTGGCCTTTAAAATAGGAAAACTGTGTATATTCAAAATCTTCTGAAAGCTTGCTCCAGCTTTGCACTGCAAGCTGACCAGTCCTTAGTGTTCTGAGAGGCCTGTTAGGTTTATATTCTTTGAGTAGGTCATGAACTTATTTCGGTCCTAAGCAACTGAGTTATCTTTAAGAAGATGAGCAGCCCATCCTGCTGGAGATAAAAGCACAGATTAACTTATCTGGGTCCTGTTTAGAGATGAAATTGCGAAAAATAGACATATTTTTGAGATGATGTAACAAGGGATGAAAAAGTGACACCAAAGGGTTGTTAAAAATAACTATGACTGCAAAGAAGCTCTGATATCTGTTCTTTTTTTGGGGGGAGGGGGGGTCACATATATAAGACATGTGAACCCCCAATTGACTGGGGCAGCTCTGGCTGTACAATTAATCATTTAAAATTGTATGTTAATTCTAATTGTTATTCATACTTCTATTAAATTTTTAGTAATTCTCTTTTTTATTCAATTCAGCTTACTCAGTCAAAGGCACTGCCACCAAGTATATGCTTAGTAATGGTGAATATTCCACCATTACTGTGGGTGGTGGATGCTGCAGAGCATGTTTTTGTGTCAGCAGTGTCTCCCTGTGGACGCTCTGTTCAGTGCTATTCTAACAGCTTCCTGACCATACACAAGGTCACTACACCCTTTTCTCTACTGTGATAAAGTTACAAATGTAATGCATGTGTGGCATATAAACATTCAGACATTCCAGGAAACAAATTAATTAATGTTTGTATTCCTACTGCATTTTTGTAGAATCATGTTTCTTGTATTTATAGTGTTATAGTAGTAATTTTTCATTTTTAATTGGGAATATGTTTACATTTAGAGCATTTAGCAGAAGCTCCTCTCCAGAGCGATGTACATCTGTGCTTAAGTAGTCTACATCTGTGCTTCATACCTGTAAAGCTACACTAAAATCAACACTTTTTTTTATCAAGTTACTGCCAGTTAAGTTACACACCTTAAACCAGGGGTCTCAAACCTGTCCAGAAAGGGCTGCCGTGGGTGCAGGTTTTCGTTCCAACCAAGCAGGAGGCACACCTGATTCCACCTCTGTAATCAGTTGGTCTTGGTTTTCAGTTACTTAGGTGTGGCTTCTTCTTGGTTGGAACGAAATCCTGCACCCACAGCGGCCCTTTCTGGATGGGTTTGAGAGGTTAATACACAAGTAAGGAAAAACAGTTAAGAGGGTAAGGACCCAAGGATTTTTAAATATAAAGTAAAAGATGTATAAGCAATAAACTGGTTAGTCACCAAGGTGCTCCTTGAAGAGGTGGGTCTTCAGATGACGCTTGAAAAGAGTGAGGGACTCCACAGATCTGATTGCAGGAGGGAGTTTGTTCCACCACTGGGGGGCCAAGACTGAAAAGAGTCTTGATGCATGTCTTCCTGTTCTTTTGAGCAATGGAGGTTCCAGAAAACCAGTGCTGAAGCTCTGAGAGGACAAGAGGAATAACACGTTGCTTGATCAGGGCTAATAAGTAAGGAGGTGCAAGTCCGTTCTTGACCTTGAAGGGAAGTATTAAAGTTCTGATCTTAATGCGAGCAGCCACAGGGAGTCAGTAAAGGTTCCATAGAAGAGGCATAGTGTGTGAGAATTTAGGAACATTGAAGACTAACCTCACAGCTGCATTCTGAATCCGCTGAAGTGGTCTCGTTCCACCTTCAGTGGAAGTCCAGCCAGTAGGGAGTTGCAGAAGTCCAGTTTAGGGATGACCAGAGACTGGACAAGTAACTGCATAGTAACTCAGTAGTGAGAATAGGTCGGCTTCCTCTGATGTTGTAAAGAAGGTATCTGCCTGTATTGGAGAGGTGGTCAGTGTGTGACAAGAATGACAGTTCTTCATCAAGCATGACACCAAGATTTCATACCTTCTTTGAGGGGTTCTCAAAAGAAACTGTGAGGTGGTCGCTTGGTGATAGACTCCCTTAGATGAAAAGAAGCTCGGTTTTGCTGGGATTCAGCTTGAGATTGTGGGCCATCATCCAAGAGGAGATGTCAGCCAGACGGTCTGAGATGCAAGTTGTGACCTGATCGTCACTGGAGGGGAAAGAGAGAATAAGTTGAGTGTCATCTGCATAAAAGTGGTAGGAAAAGCCATATGAGGCTATTACATCCCCAAGAGAAGAAGAATATAGAGAAAGGACCACGTCCTGTGGAACACCAGTGGACAATCTTCACTGGGTAGACTGGGAGCTTTGCCATGCTACCTGGTACCTCCAGTCATCAACGTAGGAAGCAAACCATTGCCAGGCTGTGCCCGATATCCCAAGGCTAGATACAGTATCCAGGGCGGATCTGATGGTTAAAATTGTGGAAGGCTGCAGAAAGGTCAAGAAGAATCAGAGCAGAAGGCAGGTGATGATTGGTGGGAAGGATCTACTAATGTCATCAATCTTTGAAGAACACAGTGAAGTCTTCTGGTGAGAGAGCTGGAAAAATGGAGAGATGGAGATTTCAGAAGTGACAAAAAGGTGGCAAAGCGCTTGCAAGGGTTGGATGCAGATTCTACAAACTTGGTTCTGTAGAGGGAAGACTTTGCAGAAGGTAAATCAGTGGCAAATGTGGATTAAAGAGCGATAATTGATAAGGTCACTGTCACTAAGCATTTTCCTCCATCTTCTTTCAGCTGCTCTCAGTTCCCTTTGGTTACTTCACAGGACTTCAGACAGCTATGGAGCCAGAGGAGAGACATGCTTTGGTCTAGAAGACAAGGGGCAAAGTAGATTAATTGAGCTGTGGAGAGATGAGAGAAGGTCATTGGTGGCCGATTCATCTGGTGATGGACAGAGGTTAGATGAGTTAGTGAGAGATAAGGAAGAAAAGAGGAGAGAGAGAGGATAGCTATAGACAGGATAGACTAGGAAATTTAAAAGATATAAGATGATGGTCAGATACATGTAGAGAAGTGGACAATATATTGAACATAGGAAGTGATCTGGTTGATACTAAGTCAAGAGTGTTACCTGCTTTGTGGGTCTCGCCGAGGGACAGGTCGGAGGATGATAGGAGCATCGTAAGCTTAGAGGTAACCTGGAAGATTGAAGACTCCAAGGAGGATGAGTGGAGAGTCGTCAACTGGAAATGAGCTCAGGAGGACATCCAGTTTGTCAATTAAGTTATCCAGCGGTCCAGGTGGATGATAAAAGACAATGATATGGAGCTTAGTTGGATATGTTATATTAACAGAATGGAATTCAAAGGATGAGATGTTGAGCTGAGAAAGACTGACAGGCGTAAAACACCATCTACATGAGAGAAGCAAACCTGTACCCCCTCCTCTGCCTGTATTGCGAGGAGAGTGAGAGAAGGACATGGCAGAGGATAGAGCAGCCGGATTAATGGAGTTCTCTGGTGAGATTCACGTCTCTTTGAGGGCCAGGAAGTGGATTGAGTGGAGAGACGCCAGTCCAGAGATAAAGTCAGCTTTCTTGATGCAAGATGTGGATGCAATTCCACAGACCACCATGAACCAAAAGCAGCTGAGAGAGGTTACTGTGATTTCTTCCACACCGTTGTGGAATGTATCTTCTCGGCCTGTAAGATATGTGAACAGGTGTAGGTGTGAGGCATTTTCTATAGTGGTAACAAAAGAAAATAAGACAGAGGAATAGAATAGGATAGGATAGAGAAGAAATTGATACTTAGCTAATTGAGGAAGTTGAAAGTATGAGGACCCCGTCCCTTCCCAGACCGTGGGTGAGTGCAAGCCACTCCCACTAATTATCCCTGGCCTCCCTAACACCTGGCAAGAATTATCTAGCTGATTCCAATGAAGCTAATTAAGCTAACCCCACCAGGCACAAAGACAGCCAACAAAAAAGAGTTTATATGTTGAGAGGGACAACTGTCCTTCAGGATCTTTTCCCCATGTTGTATATGTAGATACAAGAAGCTCTACAATTGGTTAGGCCGTCAGGAGCTGGTCTGAAGCTCTAATTGGGAAAATATTAAGAAATGGCAGCAAATCAACCAATAATGTTTGTTTTAATTTGGGAGGACCAGTTTCATTAAAAAGTCACTCCTCCTGAAAGTCTTAGGTATTTAATTGAATATGATATGTGCTAGTCTAACCAGGTTTTGATCAGTTTTTAATAATACAAAATAGCCAAAGCTCTCTGCCAGGGCTCTTTCCTGAAAGAATGACTGAAACAAATTAAAAACCTGCTATATACAAGGTAAAATACATGAGTACTGTTTTCTTATTTTCTTTACCTTCTTCTGACTATTTATACATCCTGCCCTCACTATACCATTCAGTGGAAAGTGACCGCCATAAGACCAACTTTTTAACTTTAGATTGAAGTAAGTGTATATACAAACAGCCCAAAAGTGTTCACCTTGTTGTCATTGGCTTAGAGGTGCAGACAGATCTGTTCTCTCATTAGCCCCACACTCTAAGGAAAATGTTTCCAGAGCACCCACTCATTGTGGATTTTTTTAATAGAGGTGGACAAACATGCAAACAAATTTCAAACAAACAAGGAACTCTGGCTCTTGCCCCATGCAGAGTTCCAGAAGAACAGTTTCTGGACAGCAACAGCCTTAAGGGTTACCAAACATTCTCAAGCCAGACTGTTGTAATAGTATTCAATACACATAACCTAAATAGTGTGGAAAATCAAGCAAGCTAAGTCATTCACTTCACTGACAGAGAGCCTTTACCCTTCAAGTGAAATGAGATATATTTTTTCCATTTACTCTGTGGCAGACAGCTTGTTAACTGTGAAATGCTGACCTCAAATCCTTGTACTTGAATTTCTGTATTTTATCATCAAGCTATTTCAGGTCTGAATTGCCTCAAATCTCTGTGTTTTTTGTGGTTCGCATCTTACTATGACACCTTATGATTTCTTTTGCATACCAGCATGGCACAAACAGCCAGTACTGTTTTCATGAACTCTCTACAATTATGAAGGGTTGTAAAAGAAACATGGACAGCCCTTTTTCACACTCATCTCTCACTCTGCACACTCATAGGTAAACATGTCCCCTTGGTGTGTTGTTCTGTTGCTTCGGAGTGACTAGGTGGCTCTGAGGAGCTGTTGCTCCTTGACACATCCATTTAACAATATCACTTACACTTGACTGGGACAGATTCAACAGGCTGAAAATTTCACAGACTGACTTGTGGCAAAAGTGGTCACAGAGCTCTGAACCCATTCCACTGCCAGTGTGTTTATGAAGATTGAATGGCTGTTGAATGGTTAAACAAAAATGTAGAGGGGCGTCCATAAACATTTGCCGTATAGACTGTGCCAATGTGTATATTCCCTAAAAAAAATACAAATAATAAAAAGGATGTTGCATCCATTTTTCCACACACTTAAAAAGCTTCTTTTACAATTCTGAAATGCCTAAATGCCAGTGTCATCATGTTTATTTTCATAGCCTGTGACCATGAATAATCATTAAGCAAGCACTAATTCCTTTTGAAAGGGAGCAATAATTAATACCCTATCAGTGTCCAAGTGAAAGTTATTGCCATTTTTCCCCAAATTATTTTCTGTTTGCCAAGAAAGAGAAGACGAAGCAGTTTCTTCTTACTGGTGCCTCCCTCTCTATGGGAATCACCCATGCTGGCACCATGACAACCAGCATTTGATCAGTGGGCTGGGAGTGTGAGGTGGTGCGGGCTACATGATTGTGCCTGTTTTGCGATAGTAGGAATGTTGCAGCAGTGCGTGATCATAAATATCCTCATGCTGTCTGAAAGAAATGACACGCTCACAGTACATTTGCAATCGTATGCCAAGTCAGTGTTTCACATTATTTTTCATAAAGTTTGTCACTCAGTGTGATTTGAGCCAAAACAGGTGTCTTTGTGTGCTTTGGAGTCATTTTGTAGAATAATTTATATATATACTTTAAAGTATCATCCACTGTATTGTCCCTCTAAAGAACCTTTTGGCACCTTTGTTTTTAAGTGTAAAGCTTTGCCAAGTTATATATTTTTAGAATGGAGCTTGCTTTACAGTACAATGATCTGCATCCAGAGCTTTCTTAGATCTAGCAGCCTCTTGGGAGGAAGGGACAAGGTCTTTGTCAGTTACAACTGCCCTACAGATTCTGCCTAGCTGAAAGTGCAGCAGGCCCAGAGGGGGAGGATTGTGTTGAGCTTTGTTATCCATGACATTATTACAGGATATATGACACACTCCTGCCATCTCGTACCCTTCAGCTATGTGAAGTCTAAATCAGATTTACAAGGAAACCATTCAGACTACTTTAAATAAAACTGAAAGATTTATCATATGGTAAACCATTGAACAAATAATGAAAGGTGGTTGGAATTGTACATCCATTGTCTTCCCTTTCTTTGCTGGATGGAGAAAATCACCCCGGTCATAATAAGGATCAAAGTCATAACAGGAGAGTGGCTTATCCAAAAGTGGACATTTATGTGCACTACATGCAAATCAGTGCATGCTGTATTCGCCCTTGAATGAGTCTCATGGCTCAGTAATGAAGATACAGTATGTTTCTAATAAGAAAACCTCACCATGATGTGTACGCACTGATCACACTGTAACTGACTGACAAGGCATATGTTATTAAATATTGGAAGCTAATTAGCCTCATGGGTCTCTGTGCCCAGCAGGGATGCAAGCTGAAAACTACCATGGGAATGCTTAAAAAAACACAATTTCTCATGTTAATTAGATAACCTAAGCTCAAAATCAAGCATGCCCAAATGAAAAAGAACTGAGGAACACTCATATGGGACAGTCCTTTACTTTGGGCTTAAGTTACCTGGCTAACTGAGAAGTCCTCTTTTTGAAAATATCCACATAGGGTTGCTTGGCATCACTATAAATATAAAGCAGTACATACATACAGCCAATAGGAACATAATATACCTCATTGAAGAGTTTAAAATTGTTTGTGTGATTTTTTTGTAAACATTGCCCCTTGACAAAGAGGGACAGAATGCTTGTATTTGTCAAATGAATCATTTCTTTATAAAATATGCAGTACATTTTGGAATTATCTAAGATTCTGACTGAAGCTTTCAAACATTCCCAAACTAAAAATACGTGCTTGAAGTTCAAACATGTGGAGGGATTACTTGTGGTCTTGCTGTGCTTGAAACAATGATCCTCCTTTTAACAGTGATAAATGTTTATTTTGCCTGACACCATCTCCATGTTTCTGCCATCTGCCTCAGCTACCATGCTGTTATGAGCTCCCCTTGACAGGTTGACAATGGTGGTGACGTGCATGAGGGGGAATGAAGAATGAAAAGAGGTAGCGAAGGGAAACAAAGTTA
Organism: Hydrocynus forskahlii; assembly: GCA_037974365.1. Classification (NCBI taxonomy): domain Eukaryota; kingdom Metazoa; phylum Chordata; class Actinopteri; order Characiformes; family Alestidae; genus Hydrocynus; species Hydrocynus forskahlii. The sequence continues at coordinate 24,613,167 of JBBPCX010000154.1, forward strand.
ACGAAACAACAAGAGCACATCCTGATTCCTTTACAAGCAGAGTACAGGTGAACGGAGATGTGCATTAAGTTACAACCAATGTGTTTTTGAAAAACAGATTCATGACAGTCAAAAGTGTCCTTTCTGAGGTCCCGGTGATTGACTAATAATATATGCCCACACTTTAATACTGTGGAGGCAGTTTATTTTAATATATTCCAGGTGTAAACCTGACCTAGCTGTCAAAGCCACTAGCTCATGATTTTGTAATATTTGCTGTTTGATTCCTCCCAGTACCCCAACCCCTTGTCCCCAGCCCCCCAAACCTTTTTTTCTTTCAGTCTTTTTTCCCCTTATTTATTGTTCAGCATTTCTGCTGGTATCAGTGTCATTTTTTAATTCAAAGGGGCAGTCAGCTCTGAATGATCTAGATAGCAACCAGTCTATTGCTATAACTATAACAACAACTGGGAACAACAAATCTGTGCTCTTTTAATGTCTGGAGTATCTATTCCACAAACAAAACAAGCTAGCAAAAGTCTAGCTTGCCTTGTAAGGCAAGAGTAAATGTTTATTTTACCACATCATATAGTGTATCACATGTTCCATATTTTAAACCCCTTTACCTTCACAAGCTATTGAATTGCTTTAGTAATTTCAGACTCAGTTTGTTCCTATCTTTTCAAACAAGACAAGGCTCCCACTCATATTTAGCACAAAATGGTCATCTATCCAGATGTTTCCATTATGAGATCTTGTCTGGCCCCACTAGCAATTCCTGAGCTTGCCAAATTCTCTGACTTAGCTTAATGGCTCCATAGTCTACACTTTAAGACTCTGAAAGTCATCCCTAATGAAATTAAATTTCCCCTCAATAAAAGAACATGCAGAACTGCAAGGGTTAAGAACAATTTATTCACCAACCCTCATATCTCTAAACCACACAAAAGGCTCTTTGTCTAAAAATCTAGCCGCTCCCTTCCCAGCTTTCATCCTCAATAGGACGGGAATGGGCAATGTTGTTGCGTTCACTTTTATTCTGCAATGGAGACATTCCAAAAGGTCGATGTTGTTTTGTGATTATTACTGTGTTGGATAAAAGAGGTGGTTAAGTATCTAATGCTCCAAACATCTTTAAGAGGGGCCCATAGATAAACATGTTGTACACAGACCTCTTACATCACCAGTAGGAGTGGATAGTCCTGTGCTTAATGTCCTCACAAGGTTTATATTGATGTTTCAAATGCCTGTATCAAACATTCTCATATAATTAGTGCTACTGAATATGTTCTATAACCTGTCTTCACAAATGAAATAATTTGTTGCAAAATTGTGCCCTTTTTGTGGAAGTAGATTCATATTTTCAAGCCTGTAGTAGGAGCAGCTTGCCCCTATGCTCTGAATTGTAAGAATTGCTTAAACATTAAGAAACTAGAGAAAAAAACAACATAGGACCATATGCAGTTGCAAAAGAGTTAAAGATGTATGTGATGTCCCAGCATTGCCTTGAGATGGTTGAAAAGACTTCAGGCACTACATTATTTCTCTTTGTGCTTCTTGAAATGGCTGGATGGTGACATAAATCAAGCAGGGCATTCAGCTGGTACCCCTAAAATCTAATATACATATGATGTAGTCAGCAAGGGCACAGTTTCCAGTTATCCTATCACAGTGAGCAAAGACAGACTGTGCCTTGCATATTGGGTTGAAATTCAGTTTGCTCTAGATTTCCTAAAGGGTGATCATTATGTGCATTGTTGACTCTTAATTGTGATGGTAATTGCTATGAGAATCATGGAAGTGTTTTGGTTATTGTCTGCAGGCTATTGTGAATTCTAATGGAGTGAGACTGAGATTGTCTTTAAATACCTGAGCACTTATTCTGGTTTAAAACATTTTCTAAAATAATTTTTCTTTGCTTTTTGTTTGCTGAAAATTTAATCACACCAAACATACTACAAATATCTGTTACAAAACAGGTGGATTTGGATGTTTCTTTTCTTGGAGGTTCCGATGTTTGATTTCTGCTGTTTGACCTCAGCTTTGCCAAAGATTTCATGGATGTTTTACCATTTTTCCCACACAGACTACCTATTACGTCTTAATTAGACTTGTAATCTGGGACTCTTCTTTAGAGTAATCTGGGGCTTTAAATACATAATCTAAAATGTTCCTGTTAAAATGTCATTAAATTTAAAGTGGATTTTTTAAAATGATTTGGTGTTCAATAGAATTGTCATAATTTGCCAGACTAAACTTGCTAGAAATGTTCTGTTGTCTTGCACCTCTAAATGATGGATTTTCACATATTGACCAGAATACTACTTCTGACTTTGAATGCTGTGGATATTTATCACTGTCATAGGGATGTTTAGCACTGTCATAGGGAAACCTAGACCTTTAAACACAACTTCACTTTTTAAAAATGTGACTAATCAAATCTTCCCAGAACATTTCTGTTTAATCAAACCTAATTGACAGGGACTTTTCTGTTGTCCTGAGTTTGGATATTTCAATTTCTTCTGATTCCCACACTCTGAGCTCTCTCTTATGTGTTTGATTTGTCAGTACTGTGACAGTTCCCTCCTAAAGTCCTGTCACAGTATAATCTACAGCTGAGCTGAGCTGTTTTTTAAGATGGTGTCTCAAAGCCAGCCTCAAACACATTTAATGGTACCAGTCCCAGTGCTCACAGTCTCTGTTTTTATCAAACTGAGACAAGTAGAAGTCATCGAAGAAAGATAATAGAATGTCTGGAGATTGCATGAGCAGGGACATACTTCCAAATCCTATCGATTTTATTGTGCAACTTTGCATCCTGCTAAGGTTGACTCTTAAATAGCGTTTACCTCCCTAAATTATTTTTTATTTTGATAAAACAGCTCTTGCAGCTTAAGAAGAGGGCTCTTGCTTTGATGTGTGCCTGTCCCTTTGGTGGTTTTTCTCCCCATACAAAGAGCTGTACCACAAAAGCCATGTAAGTCTCGTCTAGGCTGGTTGCTTGGGCTCTGTTTGAAGGTGATGTTTGATGTTCCTACCAATCAATGCTGAAGCACCAGCTGCTGCACCTTTCGTGGTCTGCCATTCCAATGAAGCTCAAAGCCCTATGGTAATGAAGGAGGCTCCACTGTGGGAGCGTGTCATGGTGGCCAGTTCAGCAAGGGAGGAGTGATCCTCCCAAACTACTTTTTCACTTTTTCTCTACAAACCATTCCTGCCTAAGTTTCTCAGAAAAAATGAACACACACTTAATTACATAGTTGTGTAATGATCATTTGCCTTCTGATTACATTAAGTATGGATCATTTTATTTTTTTCTTACCCCTTTTCTGCTTGTTCCACTGTACTGTTGCAAATCCTGACAAGTATTCAAGTATTAATGTATAGTTGCATTACTACCAAATTTCAATATGCATTTACAAAATGAACTGCACAGTTATGCAAATAACTATATTTACATTCCATTTGTATTCTTTATCAGCAGTTCTATCAGTATATAAAAACAAGACTATGCATGCAACAACAACAGTATAACCTTTTCTGCTTACTAATGTATATGTTATATGCTTTGACAGTTTTTAATTTACAAATGTTAGAGACTGCGATATAGCAAATATGCTATAATTAAACATCATTTTTGCTGTCACAGTTTAAACAAGATGACAAGATCACTGAAACCTGAGAGAATTGGGAAGACCACAATTTCCAAAATTAATTAAAGTCAGTTTATTGCACTTATTTTTGTTAAAGAATGTTGGGATCTGCTAGAATGCCTGAAAACTTTCAAGCTTTTTAAATGAGAAATGCAATATTTAGTGTTTTACTTCTGTCTCTATTCTCCTCTACAATTTTTAGAGTGGAAAGAGAAGGACTGACACTCCTTGGAATGGTTCAGGTCAAGCCATTTCTATTATTAATGGCTGGTGACCATAGCCCATGGGCAGCAGCTGGTACCCTCGGAAGTAAGGTAACTGCTTCCTGCCTCCACCTTGGCCTGTGGGATGCCGGAGGCATTTAAAACACCTCTTCTCTAGGTTGATTAGAGCAGCTTCTCATGGGAAGCTGCCTGGGAGTCAGTCAGGTAAACCCGAGCAGACGCATCCGTATTCAGGGCCTCAACAGGATTCCCCTCTCTGGACCCCTCACTTATGTAAAAGTGCCCTTGACGGGCCTTGCGCAGGCTGATTGTATGCATTATTCCCACTGATGGAGTCGAGCTGTAGGGAGACATATTCTCTAGGGTGATTATCCAATACATCCAATGTTCTCTTCCTTTTCAGTGCCTTATTCCAAAGAAAAGAGGCTTCAACATTTCTTGAGATGTTCAACTAAATGTAACACAAAGCTCTTGTCTGTGCAATGTTTTAGTCTGACAGATGACGTACCATGTGGCATATTCCTATGTGTTCTGTGTTGTACATTTTCATTCTGCATGATCTTCATCAATGTACTCTATCTATATAAAATATGTTTTAAATACAGGCTGTAATCCGTGCAAATGGAATTCTGTTCTCCAAAGAAACAAAGGCATTGCAATGCAAAAGAGAAGCCCTGCCCCTTGTGACACCTGGCTTTGCAGTTCACCCTCCTCATTACTAGGTTGGCTCTAGGTCATCATGTTAGGATGATTAAGCGCTATATAAGGAACGGTCGTTGTAATATTACTGTTATTGTATACATTGATGGCATACATAAACATACATGCTTTTAATACAATGAGACAATGACACTGAAATTCCATATGCAAAATGTAACCACATCAGTATTTATCTCGGATCTTTGGATGGGGTCATTATGCAGAGGGTTCACATACGAGTTATCCCACATAAACACATGCTGTGAAAGCATCCCTTATGAACACACACAATTTAAAAAATCTTACATGTGTAAAAATAATGGCATTCCCCCACCCTATTTCTCTTTTATTATAAGTGGTGGTCAGCGAGCCAGTCAGTGTTGCCAGTTAAAGGTCTTTATGAGGTTATATGAGTGCCTCAGTACCCCAGGCACCAGACTACAGTAGATAAGTCAAATGGAAATGCTTGGGAACAGGCAGGCCTGGAAAAGTCATCTGCCATGGCTTTGAAAGCCAGTTAATATATGGGGCAGAGTACTAAAATCACAGTAACCCTGAATAAGGGGCTGGGGGGAAGACTTTTCAACCTAGGACTTTTCACCCAGAATCTTTAACGGCGTGGTTTCAACTGCTGCTTATCTACATGTGCTGTTAATCTTGTGATGTTTCTGAACTGAAGCAATTTGAAACTGTGGGCACAAAAACTTCACAGATCCTCAGAGATTTAGACATGCACTAGTGTGGCAAGAAATCCTGCTACAGCCAGTGAATGTAATACTCACCGTAAAATTGAGAAATTGAGGCATTTAAAATAACACTTTCTACATAAAACTGGACATAAATTGGTACTGCACTTGAATAAAATTGAATACTCTTGAGCTCAATAATTGCTCATAATATATCTTTGACTATGCATCAGCATGGTGGAGGTCCTAACATTCATTGTTTAAGCATCTGCATTTCTGAGTAAGATATTTCTCTGAATCATTATTTTTAATTGTAAGGTACTTTTTCAACAGATGTTGTTTAAAAGCAGCTTTCTAGAAATATGCGTCCTGCCCCCTTATAAGTATGGCTGAGGGTGACAGTGGCAGAAAAATCAAAAGAGCATGAGAAAGAAATGCTGAAGTGAATCAGTACTTAAAAGGTTCTTAAGAATACAAAGAAGAAATGCCTAGAAGAACCAAGAATCAAAAGGAAAAAAACTGGAGGAACTTAAGAGGAAGCAACAGAAAATACACTCAACACAGGATTAAACATGAGACACAAGAACTAAAGACAGGAAAGATGAATAAGATTAATGGGAGAATGTCTGGCAGAATGTCTGTCCACTCAACCCAAGTGGAAAAGTTCTAAGGCTACTCACTGAAATTCTCATTGAAACTATGCCAAATGTGACTGTCACTTTATAAGCATACCAGTGGAGTAGTTAGCATATACTAACTACTCCATTATGCATGTGTGCCATTATGTGTGCCAGTATGGAAATAAACCAGCAGTTCATCTAGCAATAAAGAGGAGAAAAATCTACATGAGGCAAGACAAAAATCTTTCAGAATGAACTGCCTGTCATGTTTTTATTGTAAACCTTTCTTTTTTGTAAACTTGCACACAATTGCCTGGGAACTGTTTATTGCAATAAGCATTATATTATATGCTAGAACTTCTGAGCAAAGAGCAGGCAATCTTAAGGAAGTGTTGCCTTAGCCAGAAAATACAAGGAAATATGATTTTGTTTAATCTTTATTATTTAATTTATTTGTTCCATTGGGAGCGATGGTGATCTTATCTCAGCATGCTATTGTGCCAGGTAGCCATTTTTTTAAAATAAATAAACATCTAGAATTTTAATTTGGCTTTTATAGCATGTGGGATAGACACTGGATAGACTGCTGTTCATTTTTTAAAATTATTTTCCTGCTTTATAAGAAGCGTGCATTTTGATGATATGGCTACTACTTCTACTTGCATGAATTCACCCATGGCCTGGTTCGGCGCCTGCCCACACACTAATTGGCATGTTGGTGCTCCAGCAGTCCAGTAGGCTCATGCATTTTTCATGGAAAGCAACTGGGCACATTATAGTCACATTGTGCAAGACCGGTCCAGTCCGGCTGGTCTTGGGAAAGACAATATTTCACATAGTTATGGTCTCATTAAGGTCTACTCCAGCATCCAGTACACACAGACATTGTTGAATAAGTGCTGCTTTAAGCACCTCTGACATTATATCCATAATGTTAAAGATTATTTCGAAAAGCATTGTCCTGCCTCATTTTCATTACCTGGTATAAATGTGGCTTGTTAAGTGGAGTGGACTTGGTTGGGTCAATTCTTACAGCTTTTACAGAATGTTTTGAGCCACAACATGTGGAAAAATATTTGTTTCGGGGAGAGAGTGGGGGTGGGGGGTAGTGGTTGTGCCCCCCCCCCCCCCACACACACACACACACACTTCTTTTACTGGAGGCAGATTTTGATTATCCATATTTAACGGGATTTCATATTTGAATGCACAAATGCCTATTTGATGTGAAGGAAGTCAAATTAATGAGTCATGGCATTATCAATCTTTAATAGGCCATAAAGTGAGATTTATGAATGCTCTACTTTAAGGCTTCCAAATGAAGTGTACCAACCCATGTATCATCCTCTAATATAAATAAATGTTGTGTGTTTTCCAGAACAACACGCTTTCCAATCTTCCAATCATTCACACGTTTTTACTTAAATTTGTCTCAATTTCAAAGACAGACAGGAAGAGCCACATTTCTTTTTCTCAGCGTGCTTCTGAAACCTGGTTTGTCAATTGGGAATTGATATATAATATGGTGAGAACACATCAATTATTAATAAATTTTTTTTTAATACAGGAAAAAGACTGTGGTTATGCAAAGAGAAAAGCACTCAGACTTTTGTCACCTCCCTGCATCCAACTTCCACACTCTATCTCATACAGTTCACTACCCTTCTCTTGGCTTGCTCCCTTGCACCTCCTTTTTGCCTGGCCACTAGAGAAGCAATTTTTCCCTGTAATGTTTCGCTTAATAATACAAACATGTTTTTCCTTTCCGATCTGTTCTATGGGTTTGATGGAAAAGTGCACATCACTAGTGGAACTCTTTTCAGTAATATTACTAAAGTTAACTTGGATGCAAGCCAGTAACTAAGCCTACACATTGCCAGCCAACATACATCCTTTCCTATATAATAAATCCTCGGGCACTTACACTCTTAACTGTTTCTACTTACTTTTGTATTAACCTCTGACAGGGTTGTTAAGGTGTATAACTTAGCTGGCAGTAACTTGGTTAAAGCACATGTTGATCTACGTATAGCTCTACAGGTATGAAGAACAGATGTGGACTACTTAAGCACTGATTTACGTCGCTCTGGATAAGAACATCTGCTATATGCCATAAACGTAAACTAGCTATCTAGCTATTTTAAATAGCAAGCCAACAAGCAAGTTAACTAAAGGACATCACGCGTCAACTAACTTGTTAAATACTGTACATAGCAAGCCAACTAGCAAGCTTGCTTAAGTACATAGCAAGCCAAGTAGCCTGCTAGTTAACTAGCCAACTAGCTAACCAGCTAATATACAGTATAGCTTACAAGCTATATGCTTAAATTTTTTATTAGTTACAAAAGCTGACAAAAGTAAAAAAACAAGCTTAGGAAGCTTAATGTGGCTTTTTGCTGCTTGACAACATTTGATTTCACCCGATTTCTGGCCAAAATATTGCTTACCAAAAATTACTTCTATGACCATCCTTGTCAAGTCATTATAGCATTATAAAACACCTCAGGCACCGAGCTGTTTTAATTCTTCGCTGGACTCATGCTATTCTGAAGTCATCGCTACCATTATTCAATTAAATGGACATGCCCCAGTATGGCCGTCTTGGAACCCCAGATATGACTGACAGACCAACACATTACCATGCAGAGGAGGAGCAAGGGGTGGGGGTGCTCGAAAAGATGAGAATATAGTAGGAAAAGATAGAATAAAAGAATCATGTAATTGATTTTCTATCTGCACCCGGTGTTTCATTAACTGAATAAATTGTAACAGATTTAGGCTATTTGGACTCATTCAGATCACTCCCATTGTCCCATTGTGAAGACAAACTTCCATTCCTGTTTGCATAGCATGATAAGATTTCCTGAATTTAATGATGACTTGGTTCGCATGCTAACAAATTGCTGTCGCATTCTCCAGTGTGTAACAGGGCTTTAGAGAGGTTTTATTTGTCTAGCTCTTAAAGTGTTTGAGGATTTTGTTGGCAAACACATTGCTACTTCATATTTTTGGCATATGAGGCATGTTCAATTTTTTGAAAAACATAAACCTCTGTCTCCATCCAATTTTTCTAGGGTTTGAAAGTAGACCGTATGTTTTAACATTAACCTCTGTTTTCTTTTGCGAAGATGTCAGTTACTCATGGGGGAAAATCACTCCAATTTTTGCTTGTTCTCTTGCAGATGTGATCCACACTGTTGGCCCCATTGCCAGGGGCAGTGTTGGCCTGTCCCAAAGTGAAGATCTCAAATCTTGCTATGAGAATTCTCTCAAACTGGTGAAGGACAATGAATTGCGTTCTGTGGTGAGTACCCAGCAAAAAAAAAAATCATTTGAAGAGCTGTAGAAACAGGATGAGGAAAAAACAGAACTGCTTGAGAAGTTATTTCCTGTGCATTTACTTATAAAAAGTTCCAAATACAAAACTGTGAAAACAGGGCACCAGTAGTTGAAGTTGAGGTTTATTGTCATATGTACAAAGTACAGTGTACAGAGCACAATGAAATGCTTACTTGAAACCCTCTTTCGCAGACAGAACATAAGACATAAGACATAAAAGACATAAAAGACAAAGTAGTGCAGCAGCAATAAATAATCACAGGCAAAGTTGTGTAATGTGAAGTGTTAGTGCATAATGTGAAGTAAGTTGCATAATGTAAAGTGTAAAGTGACAGTGCAGTATATGTTGTTTTGTGCTCCAGTAT
>JBBPCX010000154.1:24622831-24638574 GCA_037974365.1 Hydrocynus forskahlii
ACAGAGTAGCACTGAGTCCCAGCCCCAGTAGCTTCTTGATCAGCTTGGAGGGGATAACTGTGTTAAATGCAGAGCTGAAATCCACAAACAGCAGTCTGGCATAGCAGTTCTTATTGTCCAGGTGAGCCAAGGTGGTGTGAATGGTGTGTGAGATGGCATCTTCAGTGGATCTATTGTGATGGTGTGCAAATTGAAGGGGGTCCAGATTTGTCAGAATGGAGCTCATGATGTGTCCCATTACCAGCCTTTCAAAGCACTTAATTGTTATGGAGGTTAGTGCAACAGGCCAAAAGTCATTCAGGCAGCTGGCTTTATTCTTCTTGGGGACAGGAACAATGGTGGTGTTTTTGAAGCAGATGGGGACAGTTAAGCTTTTCAAGGAGGTGTTAAAAATGTCTGTGAAGACGGCAGACAGCTGCTCACTGCACACCTTCAATACACAACCCGAAATTCCGTCTGGGCCAGCAGCTTTGCGGATGTTGACTCTGTTAAAGCTATTTTTCACGTCTGCAGCAGACATGGTGGCGTTATGCGGCACTGCTGGAGCTCGCTCTGGTGAATGTGAGTTAGCGAGCTCAAAGCGTGCATAGAATGCATTCAGTTCATTTGGGAGTGATGGGCTGTCGGAAACGAGAGTGTATGCTCGTGGTTTGTAGTCCATCAGCGTCTGAATGCCTCTCCACATCTGACGCGCGTCACGTGTGCAGTTAAACTGGGAGTCCACTTTACTGCTGTACTCCCATTTCGCGTTCTTGATGGCTTTCCGGAGATCGTACCTGCATTTCTTGTACAGGTCTGTGTCTCCGGACTGGAAAGCATGCGTATGCTCGCGGAGCTTACGGCGGATGGCAGCATTCACCCAGGGTTCTGGTTGGGGTGTGTCCGGACAGTTTTTGTGGGAATGCATTCCTCCACGCAGGTTTTAATGAAATCAGTGACTGCAGTGGTGTACTCGTTCAGGTCAGAGGATGAATCTCTGAACATGTCCCAGTCCACACAAGCAGTCCTGAAGCTTCGCCTTTCCCTCACGTGTCCAGCACTGCACCGTGCATGTCACCGGCTCCTCGCACTTTAGTCTCTGCTTGTAAACAGGTAGCAACAGCACCGTGCTGTGGTCTAAGGCACCCAGGTGCGCATGAGGCAGAGAGCGATATGCCCCCCGATGGTCCGTGTAGGTCCATGTTGGTTCCCCGAGTGGGGCAGGAGACATGCTGGTGGTATTTCGGGTACACACTCCTAAAATTCGCCCTGTTGAAGTCCCCAGACACGATGAACAGTCCATCCAGCTGCGCATTCTCATGGCTAGTGATCAGCTGGTAGAGTTCACTCAGAGCAAGCTGTGTGTTTCCTTGTGGTGGAATGTAAACCGCCATCAGAAACACTGCGCTGAACTCTCTAGGCAAATAGAACAGCCGGCACTTGATCAGCAGGCACTCGAGGTCCGGAGTGCAGTTCCTTGAAATGATTTCCACGTTCGTGCACCACGAGTTGTTGACGAGAAAGCACACCCTAATTTCTTCCCCGACATCTCTGGCCGATCAGCCCGGTGGATTGTGAACCCCTCCAGTTGGACTGCGTGGTCGAGGATACTCTCAGTCAGCCAAATCTCTGTGAGACAGAGGACACAGCAGTTCCTCAGCTCTCTTTGGAATTGAAGTCTTCCTCTGAGATAGTCCAATTTGTTGTCCAAGGACTGGACGTTTGCCAGGAAAACGCTTGGCATCGGTGGTCTTAGGCATTTCACTCTGACTTGCACCTTGGCCCTGCGCCCCTGTCTCCAGTCACGTGTCCTCCGGGTACCCCCAGCTGAGTCGCAACGGCCGATGTGCTTGCGGGTGAGTAGCAATGTGATCTCAGTTTTTCCATATTGTTCGCCAATTTTTAGGAGTGTTTGTCTGTCGTACTGGATTAAACTACTTGCTGGCTGCAAACTAGACATTACAAACAAGACAATATACACAAAACAGACAAATCTGCGAGAAGCAGCATTCAACACGTCGCCACTCTACAGCACTGCGTGTGCTGTGGAATATATAATAGAATGCAGTTCAGATGTGTGTCGCTTACTGAAACACAGGACAGCTGACACAGTGACTACAGACACAAACATACACCCAAGTCAAAATAAGAGTCCCTTAAACTTAATACAATAGAGGCCTCTACCGGCTGCTGGCCGAAACATGACAGTAAGCCCCCCCCCCCCTTTAAGGACGCCAACGCACCACCAAGCAACAAACAAACAAACAAAAATTCTCGCAGACCTGTGGGCCCCACACGTCCTCCCCTCATGGGCGTGTTCGCGCTGGCCTGCTCTGTGGCCAGGTTGGCCCATGTGGATCCCACGCGTCTCCTGGGGTGGAGATCCCACTATCCTTTGTACACCCCCTAAAAAATTCATGCAGATTTACCCCCTCTCCAAGGGCGCTATTCCAGAGCACCTGGGGTCCAGGTCCCTTCCAGGGCAGCTTGATCCTTCCCACGGGATTCAAGTCCAGGTTGCAGGTGGGGGCGCTCGCCTGTACGTGCGGGGCGTTGGGGAAGAAGTCCCTCGCTGCGGCACGGGAGTCCACGTCCCTTTTGGCGGAAATGCCGTAGTCGATGCATCCTGGACCTGCTTCGGGCTTCTGCCGTGACATCCACGCTGGGGCCAAAAGAGCACCGGGCAGGAACAGAGATTAAATCTGATGTCGGCTCTTGCAAGTTGCTTTTTCTCTAAGGTCATTATTTCATGACCCAGTGTAGAACAAAAAGAAGTTCATTTTTCATGCCACTGACATCTAGGGTATTTTTGTTGACTTGCTAGCCTCACAAGTCTTGATCCAAGAGGCTGTAGTGTGAACACTTTACTTGCTCCAAGCAAAAATCAAACACTAACAGCAAATCCTTTCATTCTAGGTACTGAAAGGCAGTATTTTTTAATTCCTAAGGCAATTCAGCCTTACATACAATGTACTTTTTCTGTAACACTAATTTCACACAATGTAAATTTTCTGTAACACTAATAATTTTTTCTAGAATGTAAGAATGTAAACCTTTCAGATTAGTGCATGTGATTATTGTACTACAGTGCTTTTACAAGCCACTGAATTCTTGTTTTAAACGTAAATATATTGTAATCGCAAGTCAGTCTGTAGTTTTTCATTGCAGACTTGCATGTTTGACTAGTTCTGTAGCATGAGGTTTATTTTTAGATTAATACTTGTCATCATTGTACAATTAGGCTTCCATTTTGAAAATACTAATTTTATAGGCCATTGAACATATATTTTACTCAGCTGGCTCCTTCTTTAATAGGCTTATGGCTCTTTACCTAAGTAGCATTTTATTACACGACAGGACAAATAAATACATGCAATTGCACTGAATGTTATGCAGACTGCTGGTAGGCCTTTAAGGAATACAGACATAATATCTCTGTGTCCATAACTGACAAATCCAGATCTTCTTTCTGGCTTGGTGGATCTCTGTGACTGAGTCCTAAGCTTTAATGAATTTGGCTCGGAGTCTTTGGCCTGGGAAGGAGCAGCGTCAGAAACCATGCTGCTCCAGCTGCTGGTGCTGTCTCTGCCATCTGGTCTGCATGACTTATGGATTTGCTTTAATCCGCAGTGGCCACGGCCAGAAAGGACACTCTAAAGCCCAACTCGTTTACCTCCTGGTGACCCCGCACCAGCAAAGGTCCCTCTGAGAATCTTCAGCAATTAGTGTTGACAAGGCTGCCTTGGGGAGAACAAATCACAAACTCTTGCTCAAATGACTATAATCCTACATCCAAAATAAGTTAGGTGGCAATCATTTTCCATCATTAGCAGCTCATGGCTAAGATAAACCTCCTAGTCCCCCAACACCAGGGGTATTTGCATTTCTTTGCATTCCCATAAGATGCAGATGTAGATTCAGTAACTGTGACTAAATCCTCATTAGCATTGCAGCTAACTTCATTACAAATGGACCACACAGATATCCACAGTTTAAGCTGGCACACTGAGACAGGAGTGACAGGCAGGCCTGATATGTATGCTAACTGCCAAAGTCCAGTCATTCCTACAGGCTCTCATTAGATGGTATTGGAGAGGCTCAGGAAAGGGGCAGCATATCCAACTCCTGTTTTTCTTCCTCTGTCCAGCACCATCTTGGTCTCTTGCTCTTTTGAGGCTGCATTCCTGCACATTCATTCTATTTCTACACTTTCATTTATTTATTCAGTAATTCATGCACTGATGAGAAACAGGGCTCTGTTTTCACTTCCAGGCAAGCGTGCTTTTGGTGGGGAGTGTTTGGACAGCTGCTCTGCATTGCTATGGGTCCTCCACTGAAAAAGCCCCTGTGGCCTGACTGGACATTGAATCCTCTGCACCGCTCTGCACTAGCACTGCGCCAGCATTGTGGTCATGTCTCATCACCTAAAGGCATGCTTTTGAGTATGTGTGTGTAGGAAGAGGGGGTAATTAAGGGGATGCTCAGAAGAAGTGGAGATCCAAAGGCTCCCCAAATGGCATCCATGCATTACAATAGGGTTTGATTCCAAACAGAAGTGTAGTGCTACCTGCAAAATCAGCATGAGCAACGAAAAGCGGGATGGCTGCATTATGAGCTGGTAACCTAATCCCAGCACTTGAGAGCCACCCCACTCAGGCAGAGACAGCTTGGGACACATGTTGTACTCCACATGCAGCATGCAGACAAATTCCTCTTGATTATCTTGAGAGATAAGGACCTCTGAACATATTTTTCAGACAGAAGGAATCTTAAATGTGTTTTGACATAAAAAATTTAAATATGCGGGCCCTTTCTGCATTTTTCTAATTATAGAGGCCAACTGAAGCTCATTGGCTAAATTTTCTTTGCTAGTATCTGTCGCATATTTAAGCAAGGAATTTGTTCAAAGAGTTGTTATGAAGATGGTGATGAGCAATGTTACGCAACTAAGACCAGCATGTCCCACATTAGTTTAGCACATCACCTGTGCATGCTTGGTGCAACAGTTTGGCTTGGATGCTGCATGAAGGATGAGATTCATCTGGAAAAACGATGAGCTTCCCAAACCAAGAAACAAGGTGTTTAACCTCCAGAATGCAGTTCAGTGCTTTTTGGATGGGCAGAGAGACAGTCGACTCAGTCTCTTTGTCTCTGTCCAGTCTTGGCATTTCCTCACTGTGCTATATTAAGAATGTGGGAAAAACAAGACTGATGAGCATCAGATCTTATGACTTGTGGCACAGAGTGTGCATTGTGGCACAGAGTGTGCATCATTCTGGGTGTATCCATTCATTCTTCTATTCATTCAAATCACAATTTAAGCTAATTAAGAGTAAACCCTATTTTGCAATGTAGCTGAGTATACAAGAATAAAAGAAAAAAAGAGATCTTGATTTCCTGAAATAATGAAACTGAATTAAAGTAATACACAGAGGAAATGATTAAATAGTGATAGTAGTAATAAATGCATTCCAGTTAAGCTTAAATTGTCAGCTCTTACAGCCATAACAAAGTACATCTAAATAATCAAAGTTATACAATGCTAATAAATTATTAATAATAAATTTTGTTACAGTTAACACACAACATGTATATCTGGACCTCCAGGGGAAAAAAAACAAAACAAAAAAAGAAAAATTTAGAAGATAGACCCTCAGATTCTGATGAACTACACAAAATAATGTGATTAACACCAAATTACTTTGAATTAACAGAGGTAATGTTAAAATAAACAAGTAATGAAACAATCAATACAGAACCTGAAAGCTACTGGATCAAATGATGCAAATCATGTACTGATTTGATTGGACCGTTTAGATATATAGATTACATTACATTTATTCATAATTGTAACAGTGTTTTTCAGGATGTGAGCGTGTGTGTGTGTGCGCGTTCAGTAGAGGCCAGCAGAAGTCACTCACCCCTTTCCCCACACAAAGCCCCGAGAGACACTAACTCTCATTCCCATGTGACTCTTTTTTCTGCGGCCAAGTGAGCAGCCTGTCATAACTGCCACAAGAATCAAGCGGTCATCTGCAGTGAGAGGCACGTTCTGGAATATGGGCACTGGGAATAGCTGCAACGCTGACCAGAGCCAAGTACCCGTGGAACCACAGAACTGTCAGGCTCCTGAGGTCCTGTCTGCACTGGCTGATTGACTAAGAAAATACTAGAAAATTTGAGAACATGGCAGCTTTTTGTCACCCTCTGAGGCTGACAGTAGATAGGAATTTACTATAGCACTGTACAATACTGTAAGTGTTATTTTCCAATAATTATCTGTACAGTGTAAATTTGAACTAGAGCCCAGAAAATATTTAAGATGTTTCACTCATTCCATATTTTAGTCCAGTATTTCAAAAGTTATATAGTATATATAATTTTGATTAATAACAGAATGGAATTCTGAATTCATAGTACAGGTGAACATAAATACACATTCTCTATACTTCACTTTTAGTGGATGAACACAGTTGATTTGATTGAACATACTGGGGAAAATGTGGCATGTGTAAAAGTTATGACATTATTCTATGTTTTCTGTTGATTATTACATGAAAATAGCTACAGATCATCTATAGAGCACAAATGGTTTGTTTGCTGAATTAATATTTAAGCAGGTTTTCTCTGTCTTATTCTTTTACCAATATGATAATTTATAGAAATGATTCCCTTAAATTAGTAGAATAGTGTCATATTAACGCATTAGCAGTATTGGCAGTATCTGAACCCCACTGTGGAAATATGATGCATTCTGTGTATAAATTTCACGACTTGTTTCTTGATATTATACATTTATCTGAGTTATTATAGAGTATATAGCTATAACTCTGCTCATCTAAAATAACCCTTTTCACTGTTTTATTCTGATTATGTAGCCGATGCAGTTGTATACTAATAGCATCACACTGGAACTGTTTATACATTTATCAGGAACAAGATGCTTTGACCAGGAGGCTGCTTCATTTGCTTTTCATACTCTCCTGTCTCTGATGAGACAGTACAACCACACACATATGCTATTTATATTATCTGTAGAAGCAGTTTAACATATCTGTTTTCTAAAAGGTGCTATTAGGAAAATTCCTCTTGGCTCTTGAAGGCAATGTTGTCACTGCAGCATTCCTAACCATGGCTGTCGGAAATGGATTCATTCTAACCCCACCCTTTTCATAACTGCATGGTTTTCACACCTTTTCGCTTTCCTGCTACAATCATGGAAATGGAGTTGTGGAGTTTTAATGCTCTGAATAAGTTTTGACTCTGTAGTGTTGACTCTGAAACAAACAGAAAACTGTCCAAAGTGCAGACAGAATGCAAGACTACTGTAAGCGTCACTTATGCAACCAGCTTTGTAATTAAGCATGTATTTGTGTAATTGCATTCAAATAAATGACAGTAATTGTTCTCAACTTCTAAGGGTTAGGATGTCAGGGTTGAGGTTTTAAATGCTCTTATGGCATGGCCTGAACTGTGGGGCTGGATAAATCCCTTGCTTTTATTATCTATGCCAGCCTGTTCTTCTTCACCAAATGAAAACAAGTCTTTACTCCTGAATGAGGAACCATCACCATCTGGAAACTATTCAAATCTCTATAGAGATTTTGGTTTTTCACCAAACATTCATCCCATGCCCACCCATTCTGCCCTTTAACAAGGAGGTATACACCCTGTTAATCCAAATCATCACCCACTGTCTCATTCATTATGCAGCATTAAAGTGAATGATTATATAACATTGTTTAGAGAAATCTTAAGAAAGAAAGTTCTTTGAGATAAAGAAAATGATTTGTTTCCTAAAAGAGAGCATGGGCTGAATATTCGGCTTACCTCAGGCTGCTTTGATCCTTGACTAATAGCTTTATGAGATCATAAGTGCCCTTTTATTAACGTGACCACAAGTGACCCCAAAGTGGGTGCTTGCTACAGTCATGTATCATTAAGATATTTCAGGCATTTGGGTACACAGGCAAGTCATCTGGTTCTGAGGTTTCCAGCTGTCATTTTAGACAGCACCGACGCACCAAGCAGTGTTTATTGGCCTCCCTCCCCCAGGCCAGCCAGCAGCTGAAGTGTTTTGTAGTCATAACACTGGGTTTCTCTGAGATCTGTGCAGGAAGCCACAAATTGCTTGTTCAAGAAAGCACCCAAAGCCAAGCGGAAAATGAATGATAAATGGTACTGCGAGAACAAATTGAATTTTGTGCTCCAGATCCACTGCACACACAGTAAAAGAGAAATTTACCTCCTGCAGTTTCTCTTTTCTTTTATCACGGAATTAAGAGCTGGGGAAAATAATGAACTTTTCATTTACAACCAGAATGAGAGGCACCTTGTGCAGATGTGACAACCAACCCCATAGCGGGGTAGGTTGTCACACCATATAGGGTTGGTTGTCCCTGTGTTATTCTAATGGGAAAAAATGAAAAATATAGACATTTTTAAAAATGGTACAAATTTTTTATTTTTCAATGAAATATCAAACGAAAACACATCTAATGTGCATAAAAACGTCAAATAAGTTTGACTGGTTCCTTGTTAGACTCTTTCGATTCAAACACATGTAAAATGCATAAATGTAAAACACTACAGGCTATGAATGTAAAACACCACATGCTATGAAAACCTACTACTATTCCTACAAAATCTGAAGAAACTCGATTTCTCCTCAAACTAAAGTTCAAACAAGCGGCATAACTCACACAAAAATACAGAGCACAGGGGCAACTACACTATCTAATTCCTAAAGACCTAAAGAAAGAATGATTCTTAATCAACATTCACCAATCACTATCCACCTCAGAATCACAGTTCTGACAAACATAAACTGGCAGACCAGGTGTGCAGTCTTTGTGGGCCCACCCCTTGCACGTGATGCACTGTAGCATGCGTGACAACCAACCCCAAAAAAAACCACCTACCCCAGCTGACATTTTTAGCTCTTTTGGAGAGCTAAAACTAACTAGTCCCCACATGAATTAGCCTAGCAAAGAAAAAAAACTTGCTAAATTGTAGCTCTCTCTTTATACTTTAAAATGTATAATAATTATTTTACTGTCAGCCCATAATGTAATGAGATGCCTCAAAATATACTTTTGCATATGAAAAACAAAGAAAGATGTCTTACCTCAAGGTTGTGCTGCTTTCACCTCCACTGTCAACGTAGGTGACCTCTGACACTAATTACGAACATTTCTGTGTAAACGGTTTTGATCAGCACCTTCCAATGGCTGAGATATGATGACTGTGACAACCTACCCTGCTCTCCCCTATATGGAGCAATAATATGTTACGTATTTCTTTACGTACTATTTGTTCAAAACACTTGACCAAGGTGTGTTACTTTTTAGATAAATTGTTGCAATTCAATTACTTAACCTGTGCAAATCAGTGGCATTCTAAAACTGGTGCACAACCCTAAAACTGATTTAACTCAGTTTATGGACCCTGTGAATGGTAAAACTGCGCTTTTGCTTCCAAAGTGGCTGGATTTGTATCAATTTTGTATCAATCTTATTTCTAACTTACTATTCTTACAAGGGGTTAATTAGTCCTACATTCTAAAACAATGTTTTGTTGGAAGACTTATTTTTATAATCTTTTTACAGTAATTATTATTATAGTAATTGTATAGTAATTTTTAAATAATATTTTATTGTAATTTTTAGTAATTGAGCTAAAAGTATGAGCTAAAATGTTTACCATCAGAATAGCACTTCCCAGTCCCAGTCACTTTGTTATCCAGTTAAGAGTAATCTCACCAATCTATGTCAGCAGTTGCTCATTTCACCCATCAAGCAGATGACATGCATTAAGTGAAGACTGAGATGGCACTACCCGACCACTCCCAGCAGAAACTGGCTAAGCAGCAGGTTAACTTTCACATCATTGCACCTTATGTGAGGCTTGATGTCCTGAAGATGTCCTGAAGCAGCATTGTTCAAGTCTTAGAAGAAGGTGGCTTCCATTACCAAGGCATTGTAAACAACCTCACAAAGACACCTCAGAACTGTATTACGTCGCTTGAATCTATTTTGCTGCCTTCAATTACTAAACAGCTGAATGGCCTCTTACTCCACTGGTGCATATGAGCAGCTTGTGAGGCTGCTGAGCAAAGTGCAGAAATGAAATAACAACTGTGATAGTGAGGTGGTCACAGTCAAGATATCTTCTGGTTTGTTAAAGACAACTGACCCAGTTTCACCCCTTTATTTTAGCTGTGTGGCTCATAGTTTTCTATGCCGAGGATCCTCATTATTTTATTGTCTGAACAAGCATTTCTGCCCAATTTTTTGATAGTATGGCTGTGTGTCCTGTGCAGTTTTTGTAGGTACATGAGGAGGAGATTATTCTTCTATGTTTTTGGCCAGTTGGTTATCATTGCCCCACATAAAGATACCTTCATGCATTTAATTAGATGGAGCCTTTAAAAAGGTCACAACATAACTTGTCTTTGCTATTTATCTGATCCAGAATGCAGACAACAGTAGGCCAATTAGCTCAAATTAGGACTTTGGCGCTGGGCTGCCCAGTACAGCAGTGGATGCATAATTACCCAGACAGCCTCTCCTTCTGAAGGGGACAAATTTGTGGCACCATAAAGCAGGGCTGTAATGGATGTTTATGCCCCTTGACATTTCTCCCCAGACTGTATAGGTGTATAGGAGACTTTCGTCAGGTGCTGAAATACTGGCGCATATAAAACATGACATTTCAGCGACCATCCGAGGGAGTAATCAAGGTTGATTAGGAATGGAGGAGTGCAGGATAAAATACCAGGGAATTGCTGGGAGTGTTGTGGAGAGAATCCTGTGCTGATTGCAACCCCTCTGAAAGTAGAGCTGGGTGGTATGACCAAAAAGTTTTATCACGATATTTAAAAAAATTATACCGGTTTCACGGTATAATTTCACACCGGAATTTGTTTAACCCTTAGAACCCCAGCGGCACTCTGATCCATGGTATCTGCTGTATAAATAAAGTTGTTATTATTATTACTTGTCTAAAATGTTTTTTGCTAATGTATCGACTTTGTCACACTAAGTGCTATATATGTCCGCACCATGACATGAAGAGGTAACTGCTAAAGGCGGTTTTCTTCGTGCTAAGATAAAAATGTACTTTTGGGATTATTTAGCCAATAGTTTGCACTACCTGAACTCAGGATCCCATTGATGTACAGAATCATACACATATCAGAATCAGATGACCTTGAACTAAACGGCAGGTATTTTAATATTACTGTACATGAAAGTGTTTTTGAGAAATTACATGCATAAAAAAAGCTAAAATAAGAAATTGCACAAAAATGCACTCCCTAAAAGTAATATTTTACGCTCTATAATCCACATGCTGTTTATCTGACATGTCGCGACTCTCACACAGGGCTTCAGTGCTTGCTCAAATGAAAGGTTCCCTTCCACTAGTGGTGCAGCAGGGAAAAAGGTCCCCCATTAAACAGTTTCCAGCTGCACCACTTTCTGAACGTTGTTTAGGCTATTTAAACCGGTACTGCGGTATAAGAAAAATTCATATCATAACAATAATAAAAAAGATTTTCTGAATTAACCGGTATACCGCCCAGCACTATTTGAAAGAAGCCTCCCATCTTTGAGCAAAATCTCACTTTTCTCTTCTCCGTTATTTTTTGTAGTTGTATTGATCGTCGGCTTAACAAGTGTGCCAAAAGGTTGTCGAAAATACTATTTCAGGAAGTTTACATAAAGTTTATTCATTTTTTATTTTGTCTGTGCTCAGCTCCTTGCAGCCACTTACCTGCTTGTCAGACCAGTTCTCGGCTGTGGGGTTACAGCTCGCCTGGTGAATTTTAATGGCACATATTCCTCAGTGGCAATGCCCAAGGATAGCAGAGGTGGCCTTCTACAGTGCCAAGGAGGAGGTTGTTGGAGGAAATTGTTGATTAAACTGATGTCAGTGGGAGACTAGAATTCCACAATGAGTGGGTATTAATTAAACATTACTAAGGATGTGCGTAATTTACTGAAACACAAAAACAAGGCCCTTCTCTTTTTGCATGATGCAACAACATGCAGAAAATTAGATCTATGTAGACCGACTTCTCACAGCGTATAATGACAACCTATTAGACTGTTAATAAGAGGAGGGAGGTGACTCCTATGGGAAAGAGGAAAAACACACATGATACAAGAACATAAAAAGGGAAAAGGAACAAGAATTTTTGATACAATCAACATGCACCAGTCCCATAGAGAGAAATGAAACAATTTCAAATTAATCATGGTTGTGATGCTGCAACATTTAACAAATTAATGTATGACTGCTCATACACACTGAAGTGATAAGAAGTGTTGGCCCTGCAATTGGTGGCCACAAAGGTTTGCTAGAGTTGAAGAAATGCAAAAAATGATTAAAAGTTGTGTTCCTGGTCTTTGGGATTAAATTAATCCAAGGTCCTTTCACTCTCCAATGTGCAATGCCCCCAACCGCCACTTTCAGAGTGCACAGGTCAGTTATGAAAAAGACGTGCCTCTGTTGTGGTTTATTGAAAAATAAGCACCACGTAAATGCTTGTTTTAGCGCTGTTAGCCAAGCTGCTAGCCAGCTCTGTCAGCCGACTTGAGGCTGTATTTTAACTTTTCTGGGTGAAAAATAGTAAAGTGTGGTAGGGTGACAGCTTAATTTAGCCATTGGGTTTTGTGCCTAACAGAGATTTTTCTCTGGTTCTCTGTTCTCTGTTTGTCTCTCTAACCCTAACCCTAGTGCCCCTGCCCCTCTCTAAATACCCCCAGTTTCCTCCAGGATCAATAAAGTTTTGTGATTCTGATTCAAAGCCGTATGAACTGTTCAGCTGAGAAAAACACTAAAGAATATCTGACAGGTACATTGGAACTTGTCTTTCTAGTGGTTCATGCAGTGGACTTCGATGCTGACTGCAACCAAGGACAAAGTGTGACCAAGGTACTATCTCGAGGGCAATTGTTTAAACAAATAGCTTTCCAGTGGCAGTGGGGAGACTGTCGGGATGAGTTCTTGTTTGCATTGTTACAGTTAATTAAGAGACAGAAGTGCTCTGGCAGGGAGCAGACACCAGCCAAGCTGGACAAAGCTGTCACTAACACACACCCACACACACAGTACGTGTAAATGCAAACACAAACATGTGTTTCATTATTGGCAGCATGCTCCCGTCGGGGTCCACTAGTACAGGTCACCTCCCTGGACTCCCAAGACACTGTCTAGATCAATGTATTTCAGTTGGATGACCAGTATTTTGTTGAACAAGCTCAGCTATGTGTCTTAATACTGTTTGTTGAAATCAAATCTAAATAAAATCAAACAATAGGGATTGGCCATTTCTCAACAAGTGGAATTTTGTATTTGTATGTGCACTTTTGTATTCAGTGGATAGGTTGTCTGCAGGTCACCAGTCTGATAAATGTGAGGTATAAGCTAGTGCCCAGTTTGGAGCCAGCACAGTAAGCTGCACAAGGGCCAGTGAATTGTTAAAGGTCAGTCAAAAGTTCAAATATACAGTACTGAAGCTTTATGTACAGCAATCTATACAAAATTACATTTTCCCACAATTTGATTTTTTATTTCCTGTTGTTTCTAAAACTTTTTTTCATTACGGGTTTATATATACGCAGCCAAAGAAACACATTTTGCATTTCACAAAGCACAAAATGGTTGGCACCAATTTTGTACAAAACACACATCTGATTAGCCTCTGAATGCATCAACCCTTAATGTCCATTGTCAGGGTGAAGTAAAATATGATTGAATTAATATGAAGTAATATGCCACCCCGTTCATTTAAAAGTTGTTTGGAATTCAAAAATATCAGATTTACTGTGTGAAATCTACTATTCATACTAAGGAAGACACTTTGATGATCACAGTAAATGTATGTGCACAGATTTTCATAAGTAAAAACAATAAAAAAAAAATAAATAAAAAAAATAAAACATTATTCAGAAAATTACAAACACAGGCTTGGTATACTCAAACCTTTGACAGGTAGTTTATAGCTGCACGCTTTTCTGTTTTTTCTCACCTAACTTTCATTATGTCTCAACATGGATCCACACAGGGATATTTTCAATTTAATGCTCTGTAAAATGATTTTAATTATTATCGTATTGGCATAATGACGCCTACAAGCGTCTGGGCGGTCTTTGTAATGCATTTAATTGAGGCATGGCATACAGCATGATTCCACTTCACCAACAATGGAAGAAAATAACAGCCATCATCTGCACAAAAACAAATAAAAGTGTCTTGTTTGATTCTGAACACATAACAAATATGCAGTTAGTTCCAACTATTTTCTTTTTTCCTTTTTTTGCCACAGCCTAGTATCCAATGCCGGTGGCTTCATGTTAAAAAGCAGCTGCTGTAGTTTCCACACCACTGGCTTTGTCACAGTCAGAGAGCGTGAAAACAAAGCTTCCTGGTCGATAGGCATGTTCAATTTCAACCAGACATGCACCCAATTATCACTCATTGATGTGGATCTGGTCTGTACACCTGTCGGTCTGTCTGTGACACCATGACAGAAGCCTTACCAAGGGAGCTTTCCCAAAGAATGGATAGTGTTTTTATCCAAAAAGAGAAATGCATTTCAAAGTAATAGATCATCAAATCTAATTTCCAGAATTATCCCAGTTGTTGTTTGGTGTCTGGAATTTGTCCAAGAAACATGTACACTAATACCCATTTAGTAGGGTGACCAGTCGTCCTCTTTTCCCCGGACACGTCCTCTTTTTGAAACCTGGAGACCTCTTAAACTCGGCCGGGGTTTTAGAATTGTCCGGGATTTTGAGCTGCCTAAACATTCGTCACGTCATAGGCATCTCTCATTAACTAGTTACTATCCTACGCACCTATTCACTTCCACTTGCGCTGTGGATCCGAAAGATAAGTGAGCGGGGTGGCGCTCGATATCTGCAGTCCAAAATGCCTAAATGGCATTGTAAATTCACTGACGATTTACCAAAAAATACACGTGCTGTTGTTGACACATTTGTATAACCACCACCGCCCACCCCCCCCACTCGCCCACTTATCTCTCGGGTCCTCAGCACGAGTGGAAGTGAATAGGCATGTAGGATAATCCCTAGTTTATGAGAGATGCCCATGACATGACGAATGTTTAGGCAGGTCAAAATCGTGGACAATTCTAAATCCCCGGCCGCAATTTCCAGGTCTCCCGGACATGTCCGGGGAAAAAGAGGACGTGCACAGGCTCAAATCTGGTCACCTTACATTTACCAGCTGTCTTGAAGCATACTTTTGTCCAGTTTTATAGGTTACTGTACATCAGCAGCAACCACATAAGCAAATCAAATAACCATGTTCTGCAGTTTGAGGCATGTGCATTATTATTTAGGCTTGCCGTCTGCACAGTGCTAATTGGAAGTCATGAGCGTTCATTATTTTCTAGCTACATCAGTCATGTTATCACATTTTAATCCTGCAGTTTATGTTGTAGAAGTCTTTAGTATAATTTTAGAATGATGCACAATGCCTGCCAGCTATATTATTGATGTTTCAACACTTCTGCGCTGCTTCTGCCACAGACTTGTGTGTCCACGCTTCCGGCGTGTGTATGAAACAGGTGTCCATAGTGCATTCACACCTTCAGACGTGCACAGATTGCCTTCCCGCTGAGCTGTTAAAGGCATCTGCACCCACTGCACATCTAGCAACACACTCCACTCCTTTTCTCATGTACAATAAACACACAGAGGAGAGACGTGAAGTGTGTGATAGGGCTCCACATT
>JBBPCX010000154.1:24645823-24672421 GCA_037974365.1 Hydrocynus forskahlii
CCGATGTATTTTAATGCACAGTGTGTAACACCGCCAGTATCAGCGCTAACTGGTGACCGTTAGGGTTAGGGTTAGGGTTAGGGACTGTCCCCGTCTCATGGCCTTTCAACCTGTTTCAACCGCTTTGCAAACAAAACGGTAAGGAATCAACTCATTATTTCTCTCCTACTGTCCCTCAGTCAGCAGTCAGCGTTGATACTGGCAGTATTACGCAGTGCGCATTAAAATACATAGGGCAGTGAAGGCCTAAAGCGTGATCGCAGCACATTTTTGAATAGATTGTACATCATGATGGCTTCACGAAAACTTGTGAGACCAGGCTCTGTTTTTCACAGCATCTAGCACTGTAAATGGCGAGTTTATAGTCGTGTAAGTCATGTAAGCCATGACAGTGTTTTTCTGTGATTAATATTTTTAGGTTTGGCGTTGTTAAGGCACACAGTTGTGCACTCAAGAGAGGTAATATACTAATAGGCAGTTAGCCAGTATTGTTTCAGAGGTAGATTAGGATGAAACCAAAGTCTTAATATGGCTTTCTTTGCTGCTGTGAGCCCTGCTAGGAGCAGTCTGTGCTGCATGAGAGTGAGGGACAGATGCGAATCATCATTAAGAAGACAAAGACAGGGGTTGGGTTGTAAATCAGTGTCATGTAGTAATGAAATTATAGAAAGTATCTCATTCCAGAAGTGTCTGATTGTGATGCACTCCCAGAACATGTGCATTGTTGTACCTAATGCCTGATCTGGGCAGTGAGTGCAATTAGGGCTTTGTAGTAATTTCATTTTAAAGCATTTCAAGGGAGTTGCATAAGCCCTGTGTATTAGCTTGAAGTGTATAAGTTGGTGTGCAAGATTTTTGGAAGCACTGTTTCGGTTTTCCCATATATCCTCCCATGATGGCTCTATGCCAGATGTGTTCGAGTCCCTTTCCCACACACTCTCGACCGCTAGGCCTTTGGAATGATGAAAGATTAAAGCATTGTAGATGACTGTTACAGTCCCTCTAGAGTTCTGCTTTGGTTCGACCCATTTCTCAGTGGGATGTTCCAGAATCGGCTGACTCCAGGGCACCCCATACGCCTTCATAGCAGATCTCAGTCTTAGATAAAGGAATTATGAAGTACCTGACAGATCAAAATTAGTTTTTATGTCTAGTAATGTGCGCAGAGCAGTATTATCAAATAGATCTACAAAAACATAGACTCCTTTGTGGGCCCATGGGGAAAACACAAATGGCTTCCCACCTGACTGAAAATGATAATTGTTCCATAGTGGAGTTGTTTTATGAAATATGTTTGTCATACCCAGCAGTTTTTTCCATTTTTTTCTAAACATTATGAGAGTTAACTATGATGCTCCCATTGCATAGCTGAATATTTTTGCGGCCTGTGCCTGTATAGGGCAAGTCCTCTAATCGGTGTGGTTTCGCACGCACCGCCTCTATTTCCCACCATGGGACTTGAGAATCTTGGTGTCTCCATACCTACAGTGGTCTTAGTTGAAAGGCATAGTAGTAGAAATTTAGATTTGGACCGCTAGGCCTCCAGTGAACTTGCTTCTTTGTAACGTTGCAAGTTTACTTCTGGTACGCTTTCCTCCTCAGATGAATTGTGATATGAGAGAGTGCATCTCAGATATTTAGGTGGTTGGGGGGGGCAAGAGGAATCATAAAGAACAGAAAGTTAATACAGGGCAAGATATTCATTTTGATAGTTAAGATTTTGCCTTGCATAGAAACTTGAAGAGAGCCCCATCTCTTAAGATCATGGGCTATTTTCTTTTTCACACCATGAAAGTTTTCATGAACAATTTTATGAAGATTAGGGTAAATTTCTATACCAAGGTAAGTAAAGGATGTACATACAGGGATGCCAGCTGGTAGGTGGGCCTTCTTAGGTGCTCGGTTAAGGGGGTGAAGGGCAGATTTAGACCAGTTTATTTTGTATCCTGCCATGTTGTGAATATTGTTGAAAAGAGTTAAGAGGTTTGGTAGGGATTCCTGAATATTTGAGAAAAAGAGAAGGCAGTCATCTGCATATAGTGAGAGGTGGTGTCTGGAATTACCAACACTAATAGGGGATATTACATTACTTTCTCTGATGGCTTATGCCAGAGGTTCTATGGATAAGGCAAACATGGGTGAGCATGGGCAGCCTTGTCTTATTCTTCTATGTAAGTTAAAGGCTGGTGATTGAAATGTACCAGTAAGGATTGAGGCTTTGACACCACCATATAAAACGTTTAACATAGACATAAATTTCTGCCTGAAGCCAAATCTCTCCAGGACCATCCACAGCTAACCCGACTCTAGGCGGTCAAAAGCCTTTTCAGCATCAAGTGAAAAAACAGCACAGTCTTCTTTGAGTTTGCCCTCTACATTTTCAACACAAGTGGCCAGCTCCTTAGAGTAAATTTTTATATCGCCACAGATCAGTGAAATAGGCCAGTAGCTGGAACATTCTAGTGGGTCCTTGCCCTTCTTAAGGAGGAGAGTAATTAATGCATTTCTTGGATCTCTGTGGAATGATCCCTGCTTAATTGAAAAATTTATGGAATCTAATATCAGTGGCCCTACCTGGTCCCAAAATACCAGATAGAATTCAGGGGGTAGGCCATCCAGCCCAGGGGATTTGCCTCTATTCAGGGATTTCACTGCTGATTCAAGTTATCAATTTCTTTGTCATCTAATTTGGGGATAAATAGGCTGTGAAGAAATGAGGCACACCTCTCAATATTTAATTGGCCTTCTGATGAGTAGAGATGGCAGTAGAATGTTTTAAATACATTGTTCATGGCATCAGGCTGCGTCACAACCATGCCCTCTGTTGTCCGAATTGCATGAATCATTGCTTTAGACTCACATTGTTTAAGTCTGAGAATGAGTAATCTACTTGGGCGGTCACCATCATAGTACTGTAGTATCTTTGCGTTGTTCTATGTAATATAAACTCTGCCTTTGCTAGGGATAAACTATGATATTCCCCTCTCAGTGCAGTAAGTTTGTTTCATTCAGACATTTGTTATGCCCAGAGTGCGATTTAGAAGAGAAGCCTATACACACACACCTCTTATGAAACATTTTTTTGTTTCCCACAATATTTGGGCATTGCTGCAGCTTTCTCTGTTGTGGTTAATAAAGTCACTTAGTTGTTGTTTCATATGTGATAAAAAGTCCTCGTTACTAAGGAGAGAGTTGTTGAATCTCACCTGTGTACTTTACGGTGATCAATAATTGGTGTAAGGGTACAAATTACAGGGGCGTGGTCAGAGATTAAAATTCTAAACATGTTAATATGATTGATGTTATTTGTAATACAAATATATAGTCTATTCTGGAGGAGGAGCCATGGTGGCCAGAATAAAATGAGTAGGCCTTAACTATTAGCACACGTCTTGTTTTTGAGGAAGCATAAGAGTGAGCTATGATTTTGTAGCCATGACAGTGTTTGAGCACTAATAGCATACTCAGACACACATACCTTATGTTTACTAAGGCAACTAAAGTAATAACACATAATTTTATTTGTAGATAATCACATCCTCTTTACTGATGGCCACCTTCTTTCCATACCACTCGCCTTGACAGGGGTGAAACAACAGATATCAGTGGGCTGCTTTTAATGTAAAAGTTGCAAAAATAGCTGTTCTCTGAAAATGAAAGATGAAAACGTGCTGCCACTACTGTAATGTTTTTTCTGATACTGACAAATTCTGCTGCATCTTACTAAAATGGTCGAAAGACAGTAACCTAAGTTGAACAATGCTTCCTCTCATTTCCCCAAAGTTTGAGCATACAGTCTCAAGCCTCTAACAAATTATGACTGTTTTCCATCTTATCTGGATCATTCCCCACAGTACCTTTCCCGGTGCTATGTCTTTGTGTCTCTGTGAGACTTTTCTGTGAGACCATGCATGCTCATTACAAGAGATCTGTAGCAGGAGAAAATATTTAGAGTAGCTGCATTTATGAGGAAAATGCAGATGTGAGCAGTGGGTGTATACCACTCCTCATCCACAGCCCTGTCACTGGCAGGCAAAATCAGTAAAGATCTTTTGTGCCCTGCTTCGTAGCTGGGAATATCAATAGCGGTTCTGGTCAGAGCTCACGGGACTTCCTGGTTTCTCACATGTCTCCAGAAAAGAGATGTAGAACAAAAAGCAAGTGAAAAAGGAAAAAAATGAGCTAAAGCATGTGGAAATGAGTCAACGGTATGACCAATGATTCAAGGTTCTGGGCCACGCATCGATTCACAGTAAAGAGCGTGTAGTCCTCCAAGTGACCCATTATACCCTTATCAATGACTTGCCTTCTGCTTTTATCTCTGGATTTTTAAAAAATGCTGAAAAAAAAAGAACGAAAGACATTTGA
Source organism: Hydrocynus forskahlii (assembly GCA_037974365.1). Classification (NCBI taxonomy): domain Eukaryota; kingdom Metazoa; phylum Chordata; class Actinopteri; order Characiformes; family Alestidae; genus Hydrocynus; species Hydrocynus forskahlii. Next base: position 24,650,192 of record JBBPCX010000154.1, read on the forward strand.
GGAGCCATACTGGCATACTGGCAGTATTTTTTGTGGCATTTTTTACCAAAGAAAAAGGGGGCCAGGCTGCACAAAAGTGAGCTGCCATGCTTTGTGTCAGAGCCCCTGTCTTATCTCTCTCTCTCCTGGGTTTGGCACCAGTGGGGGCGCAGGATCAAAGTGCCATTCTGCCTCTGCTGAGAAGCCTTGTCACAAACCACAGACCAGCGTGACATACGTCCTCTCAGTGCCTGGCGTTTCCTCTGGCCGAGAACCATACTGATGAAATGCTGTGAAGTCAGCAAGCCCAAAAGCCTACAAAAGGCAAAACTGTAGAAGAGTGTGGGCTTCAGTGAGAGTTAACCCCTTAACCATTAGAGGTCTAGTTATTACTGTTATTAATTTGCTATCAATTTAAGTACACACTAATTGCATACCAATAACAAAGTTATGCAATAAATACATTCACATTAGATTTACTTTTTTGTCAGAACTGAACCTGCACCATCCATCTTATTTTAAATTATTTAGAGCTTTCTTCATAATAAAACAATACTGGTATGGACTGAAAGCTTATAATCCACTTTCAAGTCTTTCTTACTTATTAAGATGAGATACAATGAATATGAAATTATGCTATATTTTTGTCATCTTTGAAGATTTTCATTTAGATATTAATGTGTCATATCTACACATGGGACTGATATGGAAAACATTGAGACCCAGATGCAGAAATTTAATGGACAGGTAGATAATGTTTAATTCATAAGGGTTGATCACAAAAAAGGGCAAAACAAACTAATCCAAAAACATAAGAAAAGTACACTCAAACTAGCACAGGCTCGCTACAAAGGCTCTCTAGATAGCTTGGTGAGAAAACACAGTTACAGAACAAACTCATGAAACCAGCACACAAACCAGAGTACAAACGATACAAGTCCTAAAATGAGTTAGGACGATAGTGACCGGACAAAGATTTCCAGGTAGACTGGTTATAAATAGGGAAGACAGAGATAGGTAACAGGTGAGGGGTGTAACTAATTTGGTCTAAGGAAACAAGGTAGTAAGAAACATTAACAAGCCAACCATTGAGAAGACAGATTAAATGGAACACATAAAGAGAATAAAACACAGGTGAAAATGAGACAACAAGTGTTAAACAATGGTTGACATGACATAGCAGTCTGATTATAATGACCTAAATGGGAGGTTGGTACTTTTTTGTAGAGGCACTTTGTCTGAGAGCACACTTAAAGTTTTGATGAAATGCCGACAAGTGGCACTGCTTTCCTTTGAGGTGCTGATTTGAGGCTGATGACATTCCCCAGATCAAGACCTTTATCCCAACACGCCAGCTCAGTCTCAAGGCCTTTGTGGCATACCACCAAATGTGCCGACTCTGTCCACCCACTATCTGCACTAAGGATCCTAAACTGGATGGAATTTCAGCGGCAGACATATGTACTTGGTGGACCGATAAATCATTTCAGTGAAGTAATAAATAATTTGAAAATACTTGCCATTAAAGCGACTTACTTTAAAATTTGGGAACATGTTTTCCTTCTCGTGTATTTTGGAGTTACTTGTTCTAATTGTTCTTCTGCCTTTGCAAAATTCATTTAGCCACAAGCTTGTGTTAACTGGACTGCTTGTCCTCCAATTTGCAAGGATAAAATTATTGGTTCTTTGACCAATATTTCAGCCTCTGTATTACAGTTTTGCCTCCCTTTTCCTCAACTTAGCTAATGTTCCTTCAGTTGGGCCACCATTTCAAAGGGTGGAGAATATGCACATATTGTGTATTCAGGGATTTCAGGTAGTTTGACCAAGTTGCGGGACTATAAATACCCCCCCCCACCCCCCGGAGCAGCTGATTGCTTTGGTTTGAAGGATCAAGTTTATTAATGTTTATATTACTGGGGCGCTGACCCCTAATCCTTCTACAGTCAATTAATGCTGCTGGTTTCCACCTCCAGGGCACTCAGAGATTTATGTGCTTACAAAGTGGACGAGGGAGCTTCCCACTTATCGCAGTGCTGTATACACACCATTATCCCACCAACTCCCTATGTCACAATGCACCAACTCCCCATGTCACAATGCAGCAACACACTAGAGGTTTAGGGTTTATTTAGAAATAGAGAAACACTCACCTTATCCTGTGTGTAATATGGAATGTGGCTTATAGAGTAGAAATCCGGGTTCCTCACATTATTCTGAATTTTCTTCACATGCCTACTTGTGATACAACTACTTATAGGTCCACCATATACAGTAGGTGTACAATTACATACATGTTACACACACAAGTGTCACAACTAATGGGTAAAATATCCAGATGAACATTTTGTCATTCTGTCAGAAGCAAATAATTTATGAAAAGTTAATGGATAACTCCACTAAGAGAATTGAGCATATTCAGAGGGGCTACAGTCCCTAACTGAACACCAGCATAGTGGAGCTGCAAGGAAAGTGTTTCTGATACACTGACCTGTATGTGTATATTCAAAGTCACTCACTGGCTGAGCAAAGAGACTAGAGGCCTTCTTATGCTCCTTTTTCCCTCTTAAAATCATTAAGATTTGAACTATTCTGACTGATATTATTCTAATGGAAGATGTGAAATTAATCATTTATAACTGCCGAAATTAAAAGTATCCGTGCCATGCTTCTTATTTCCATGCATTTATTCTACTTTTTTTGACTGTACTGACATGAACATTGACTCTCTAAATTGAGCCAAATTTGTACTGATGTATTTCTGATGGTCCTGGTCATATTTGTCCTGTACTTCAAATGGTGAAAGAACTAAACGGAAAAAACTGACCATTGAACACATCATTAAGAGCTCATTGTGTATCGAGTGTATGGACTGGTGCTGAACCAACAACCTATCTCTGAATGTAGTCAAAACAAAAATGGATGGTGGAGGAGCTTATGAGGAGTCAAAAGCAGCCAAACCAGTCAAGGACACTTGGACATGGGGCACCAGCGATTGCAGACTTGGAATGAGGTGGTGACAACAGAGAACAGAGTTAGTTCTGCTTTAGTTTATATGAGATAACTGTAAGGAGTTCAAGTTGAGACTTGAAAGGGCAGAGCTGCGGGATATGATAGACAGGAGAGCACGGGGACACTGATGACCCACCCCACCTGTCAACAAACCTGAGTGAACGTGAGGAGTGGTGGGACGACACTGGCATCCCAGTTTACTAGAATTCTCTGTGCGCACCACCTCCCAGCTCTACATCCTTCATCTCCATTCTTGTAAATTAATTACAAGAATGGCTGACTAAACTAGTAGGTTTTCAGCTTGTACTGAACAACTGAGACTGTGTCTAAGTCTAGTTGGCTTTATACGAAAATGCTCTTTCACCTGTTGTAACTTTCATAATTCTGGGGATGAGTAAATAGCCAGCTGCTTAAGATCTTTGTCATGGTCGTGCTGTGAGGGGAAGGATGCACAACAAGCACCAGAACATACAGTTTTTGTTTATTTTTATACGAGACTTCACAGAGCACCTCGCAGGCGTACACACTCGTGTTAAATGAACTAAGGTCCTTCTCCAACTCCCGGAGAATTGGGATCAAATAAAAGCACGGCTCTGTACACTAGCTGCACTCCTGTGGGCACAAAAAGGGAGAAACACACACAGTGGAGAACAGCCGTCACTGCCTCAGTCTCAGTAGACTGGAGCTGCGGAGGAAAAGCCTGTTCGGAGTCAAAATCCCAAATCTGAGGAGCAATACGGTTTCTTTCTTTGCTACAGTTTCGTAGCACTCACAATCCCCAACCACGAGGGTGACCCAGCACCGAGTAACTGGATCAGCTGGGAGATATACCCACACACAAATGCACCAAACCAATCACACGACACTAACACTTTACCACGATGACTACACTCATTAAGGACAGGTAGACCTGTGACTGGTTGCCTGGCAACCTGACTGATAAGCTGATTGAAGCTCATCCTTCTCATCTGGGTTGCCTGGGCTCCCAATCACAACTCACACACATGATGTCACACATAGTTGCCCAGGGCTGTGTGCCGCCTAATAATCTGGCGACTGGCTCTGTTGGAATCGAAGACAATCTAAGCAAGCGCGGAGGTTCATGGTAAGAGTTTACTGAGGTATTTATGTACTAGGGAGTTCAATACTTTAAAGGCAATAGTAGAATTTTATAGTCAGTCGGAAGCCAATGAAGTATTAATAATATTGGGCTAATGTGGTCAAATGTCCTGGTTATAGTGATTCTGGACTAGTTGAACCTTATTCAGGTTCTTATTGGAGCAGCCTGACAGCAAGCTGTTAGAATAATCAAGTCTGGAGGTAATAAAGGCACAGACAATTTTTTTCTGCATCATGGAAGGATAGTGCATTTCTTAACCAACCCAATCTCACAATTTTTTGTGCATTCCATCCCGAAATGCAATGTAATCAAAACACATGCTGGTGATGTTACGCAGTGTGCATTAAAATACATAGGGCAGTGAAGCGTTGTCCTAGCACGAAAAAATGAAGCGTTGTCCTAACACAAAAAAAAGTCCTAAAGCGTGATCACAGCACGTATTTTGATTGCATTGTATATCGTGATGGCTTCATGAAAACTCATGAGAACAGGCTCTTCTTAACTTAGCAATATTTTTGTAGATGAAGAAAAGCTATTTTGATTACAGTACTTGTATATGCATGGAATGAAAGATCAGGATCCATAGTGAAACCAGGGTTTATACAGTTGACAGTAGAGGAACCAGCAGGATCAAGCATTAGACCAGTCCGTATGTTTCTTGCAGCTTTTGGACCCAGAAGAAGGACCTCTGTTTTTTTCTGCATTTAGCAAGAGAAGGTTATGTGACATCCAGTCTGTTATATCTTTAATGCAGTCCTCAATGTTGTTTATCATCTGGGTTGGCAGAGATTTGTGTGTCATCCGCATAGCAGTAGAAGCAAATCCCATGTTTCCAGATAATTATACCTAATTGCAGCGTGTGCAAATGAAATAAAAGAGGCCCTAAGAGAGACCATTGTGGGACATCATATTTTACTTTGGTGTTCACTGAAGATTCCCCATTAATTCTTACAGTCAGGTATGATCTAAACCAGGATAAGGCTGTTGCTGAACTATCTCGAGTGTTTCGCTGAGTGTTCTCGTGTTTTTCGTTTTGTTCTTCTTAAACTAGCTGTTGTTGGTGTTTTTTCAGTTAGCTTATGAAGCTAGATCTAGGCTGTGTCCGAAAAGTGCACTTGTTCACTATGCAGGGCACTATTTAGTGAATCAGCCATTTTGTAGTGTTGTTTGAAATTAAAGCCATGCAAGCCTAATATCTGTTTGACTAGCTGTTGTTGGTGCTGCAGTATGTTTGTTTAGTCATGCAGTCTGCTAATAATAATAATAATAATAATAATAATAGCTCTGAAGGTTTCAAGAAAATGTCATCTATTAAGTCTTTTTCCCATATGCAGAAGCAAGTTAGCCCCTTCTAGTTTTGGCTGGGGATTGCCTTTGAACCTCTTCTTTGATATCTGGCTTTTGAGATGCTGAAGGGCTTCTTGAAAGGTGAAAATGTGTAATTAGCCCTTTAATACAGTGAGCAGGTGCCTAGGAAAGAACCTATGACTGGAAGTGCAAAATGAATCGGCCTTTATTCCCTTTATAATAAAAAACACTGCAGATGTTCATTTAAAGATGGGAAGGCACCTAATGCCACTTGAAAATGGCCTTCTCATTATTATGTCATGCTTAATTTAGATTTACCTTTGAAATATTCGCGGTTCATTTGCAAGGTGAATGAATTAATGTTGAAATTTGCTGAACATTAGTGTTTGCTTTGTCCTTTGTGTTGTGGAATCGAGGATTCATACATGCACAGTATGCAACCATGCATGGTATGCAAATGCATTAACCTTGTGAAACATAAGGTCTTGGTCATACCCCAAGTAACAGTTCTGTCAGCTCAAACAAAGGCCAAAGGTAAGACTGAAAATAAGGCTCTCATTGTCTGCAAAATTAATGGAATTCAGCAAAGGATTCCAAATGTTCCCAAGTCCTGTTCATGAAAAACACTCTCTCGATTTTGCGAGAGGTGTCAAAACAGAGCAACATGAAGGAGAAATCCTGCAGATCTTCTTGGTTCTTTGATCTTCTCCTCAGCTTCACCTGTACCTCAAACTCCAAATGCAGAATACATATCACGCCTCATCCCCAGCACATACTAATGAACCTTGGTACTGTATGGCTCTTATTTTTATCTGACTCCTCAGTTCCGGAAGATTCCCAGAGTCAAAAAGCAGCGCACCTAGCATGTGCGTTTTTTTATAAGGCCATATGCAGGAACGTTCTGTCATGGTGAAACCTTATTTTTAAGGCCCGTTTCCTCTTTCCTTCACATTTTTTTGTAACAATATCTCTTGAAAGCTCTCTGATTCAAATGCTGTCATAATGTCATAGCTCTCATAATAAATAGCATAAAACATTTAATAAGACCATTTACTGCATGTCAAAGCAAAGATCTTAATCAACTGGAAGTTCAAGGCTTTGCAGGAATTGATCTAGGCATTTTGTAATGAGGAAGAGATTCCGAGACAGATAGCAAACCGGCGCCTCCATCAGAGTGAAGCTTTGTCTCAAGAGCCTTGGTGATAAACATGCTACGTGCTTGGTAAAGCAGTCTTCATTCTGCACACCTCCTTTGAAGGCAACTTAAATGTTCAGCTTGAACAATGGAATCAAAGTGACTTTAATGCATTTATACAGTTGAAGCCTTCGGCATTTGGTTTCTTTTTCCTCTCTTTTTTTCACTGTGCTCTTTCAGTATGCTTCTGAAACACTACTTGTTGGTGACAGAGAAGGAAAGGACCTTCACTTTTGTATTTTCATGGTCCTTTAAAGCTGGAATAATGTGCATCAGACTTGATATGATCACACAGCCATCATACACTCAAACACAATGTCACACTCGAACACAATAATAATGAAAAGTTGAGTTTCAGGCTCTTTTTATATATGGTTTTAAAATGTATCTTGAGTGCGTGGATCACAAGTGGACGACATCGATTACTGCTGTGGCTGTCATACATCCCCAAGACGACAATTTGCATGCAAGTTATGCCTTTGTCACTTCCATTTCAATCTCACAGCAACAATGAAAATCTATGCTTACAGCATCCAAATTCTCACCATTACAACATACTACATATGATGTTAACAGACAGCTGTACAGGTGGAGATATTACTGTCAGCAGAATCCAACATACCTCTTTCCATAGGGCACAACAATAACAGTCTCTTCCAGACCCACTATTGCTTTCTTTGGCTTTACATTATATTGGATCAAATGTTTTATTTTACACTTCTCCTCTCAATTTTTCTGAATGTTGACATGCTTGCACATGTTGTGGATGCATCAGGGTATATTGGCATTTACAAAAGATATGTCGTAACATGCATCCCAGACCACCTCAGCACGTGGTTTAAGGGCATCTTAGTGGTCGTTTACACTTGTATTTAGCAATGTCCACTTGTGGTCCTGTCACCCAGAATGCCTTTTAAAACCAAGTCTAAACAGGGCCTTAGTTGTGTTGTTAGTACAGTAAACTCCCGTAATTCGGATTCAGTCATTCACGGATTTTTTCTCAGAACCGAACAAATAATTGTTCGCGGAAAACCGCAAAATATATTGTAATATAAATATTATGTAAATTCAGCTACATTCCCATATAAAATATAACTGTATCCATTTTTTGGTACTGTCAAGAGAACACAAAGAAAGCATGTCTTGGGATGGTGAAATATGAGAGGTTTGAAAGTAGCCAACCCAAGAACGTTATTTATTTCTACTTGCTGTTGATTGGCTGCTGCCCTGTGAGGCATCTCTGGCAGATGCAGTCCAGAATTTCCCTCGTGTAGCTATCTCGAGTTTTGTTCTTTATAAAGCCCTATATTTCTCTTACTGTAAATTAAATTAATTTTTTACTGTATTTACCCTGCTTATACCAAAGAAAATGACAGCGCACACCAAAAAAAAACCTGCTTATATGGATTGCAGTCTATATAGGGGCAACATCGGTATTTTACATTCCAGCACTATGAGAGACAGCAGTTCAGTGTAATAAGCTGAGTTTAACATGACACTAAATTGTTTTGTGAACATATTTGGGGCCTTATTTAGGGTGTACAATATAAAAAGAGGCATTTTTAGGCATTTTTTAAAATCACATCACATTCACATTTTTTCACTATTCGTGGGTGCTCTTGCTCTACATCACCCCCGCGAATGTCGGGGGTTTACTGTAATTATAAAATGAAGTACATAGTTACTTACAAAATGAATTGCATTAACACTGATGAATCTAAATCACCAGAGTCTATATGCTTCTTTTTCAATAAGAAATGAGAAGGGTTCTTTATCGCTGGCTTTTAGCTGCAACTTGTAAGGGTTAATTACCATCTATCATGCAGACATGATGTATCTTAGGAAGATACTGCAGCCTTTTAAAGTGTGTTCATTTAACAAATTGCCTGCAGCCGTTGATCAGAGAGTGAGCTTCTTGCCCAGGTTGCTGGACAGTACAGAAGTTCGTCATCCATGAAAGTGGTCATTGAGTGTTAATCAAGGCCAGTGGACCAGCTGCTCAATCAATTAGCAATTCTTCAGTTTTTCATCTCTACATTACTGTGTCTGTACTCCTGGGATCCCAGATGTGCTCTGATAGGATGTGTTCAGTATGATAGACAAGTTGAGACTACATCAGTTTTTACCTCAGGAAAACAGCAGATAAAGCCATTTGATAACACCTTTATTAAAAACTTTGGTAAAACTTCATCAAGGCTAGCATTCAAAAGGCAATATAACACATACATAAATAAGACAGCTGGCATGAATCTACATTAAGTATTATAAAGGTTTATTTGTACAATATTATTATTATTATTTGTATATTCATATTTATTATATGTTAATATTTGTACAGTGAAATTACATCAAAATTTGTAATGATCTGGTGAGGCGCAGCAGCGCACGCAAAAACAGCTCTGACAACGCTTAAAAAGGGCAGGCGGTAGGTGTCACTGATCAAAAAGATCATGAGGGGCGAGGTTCCCTAGGCCTCCCCCAGCCCTTGAGATGTGTAAAAGGCTATAAAGCCTGAGTAGTTATGTGTTATGAGTTACTGAGCCTCACATCTGTAAGCTAGTTAAAAACAAATACTGAGATCAATACTGAAATTCACCTTTGGTGTTAAACTCTTTTATTTTGTTGGTTCCATACTACACGACAAGCGCAGCTAATGCAATTTCAAAGATGCAGAAAACATCTGCATGTCAGTCACTTCATATTTGAAGTCCACTGAAATCTTTTTTTGCTGTATATAAAATGAAAGACAGTGACATTTGCATGATTAAAATTTCCAGCTGCTTCTTATTGCAGATTTAATTTATACAAATTTCAAGTCAATTCTCCCCAAATTCTATCAATATGTGGATTTTCCAATGAGGGCAAACGTGCTAGACTATTTACACAAATATTGCTGGCATGAACCCCCTGAGCCCTTTCCCCGCCTTGGCTATTCTGATCATGTGTCCGTCACGGTAATCAACAGTCACTTCCAGGACTCTGGGGAGATACCGCGAATGTTCCTGGACATCCAGGCCATCATCAAATACAAGGCATCACCACCTTCCTGTAACGGTGAGGTCTCCCTGCTAGATGCGCTGATTCATTTCCGCGCATGGTTTGACATGACATGGCAGCAAGGAAGCCCACCCCACCCCCCAACGACCAGGTGCTCGACCTGACCATGGTGGCGGCACCCATGCAGGCAGCGGCCCGGAGCTCTCCATGCAGATGTCCATGCACTTCAACGACTCCAACCCAAAACGCATGTGGCAGGGCATCAAGTCCATCACTGACTACAGAAGCAGCAACATTTGCTCCATCAGCACAGCAAACCCATCCCTACCTGATAAACTAAACCACTTCTTTGCTCGGTTTGACAACAACACCCCCCCAACCACACCAAGCTGACCCTGCAGGGGGCTCCGCAAAACACCCTGGTGTTCAACCCTCATGAGGTGAGAAGAGCCCGCAGCAACACCAACCCTAACAAAGCTGCAGGACCTGATGGCGTTCCTGGACGTGTGCTAAAACACTGCGTAGGCCAGCTGACTATCATCTTCACCAGCCTTTTTAACATCTCCTTGGAGCAAGCCACTGTCCCCATTTGTCTCAAGTCAGCCACTATCATCCCCATTCCAAACAGACAGCAGTCAGGACACTGAATGACTACTGTCCAGTGGCCCTGACCCCCATCATTATGAAGTACTTTGAAAGGCTGGTCTTAGCACACATCAAAAAGAACATCCCTCCCACTCTGGACCAACACCAGTTCGCCTATAGGCCAAACAGGTCAACTGAGGACACCATTTCCCTGGCCCTTCACACCGCCTTGTCACATCTAGAACAGCAAGACAACTATGTGAGGATGCTGTTCATTGACTACAGCTCCGCTTTTAACACCATTCCCCCCATCAAACTGACCTCCAAACTGAATAACCCAGGTCTAAACCCACAACTGTGCAACTGGGTACTGGACTTCCTCACTGAAAGACCACAGATGGTATGCATGGGCAGTCGGATCTCCACCTCTATCACCCTTAATACTGGAGCACCCTAGGGCTGTGTTTTTAGTCCTCTAGTGTACTCGATCTTCACACATGACTGTAAACCCACTCATGACTTAAATATCATTATTAAGGCCTGATTATTAAGGCCTGATCTCAGACAACAATGAGTCAGCCTATAGGGAAGAGGTTGAAAACCTGGAATGCTGGGGCAGAGACAACAACCTTGACCTGAACTCCAAAAAAAACAAGGAATAAATCTTGGACTTCAGGAGGAGGAAGAAACCCTGCCACCTTCCCATCAGCATCAGAGGTGAACAGGTGGACATGTTGGAGAACTTCAGATTTCTTGGGGTCCAGGTTAGCAAAGACCTGTCTTGGACTATCAATACATCAGCAATGGCTAAAAAAGGACTCCAAAGGCTCCACTTCCCGTGGAGACTGAAGAAAGCACAACTCCCACAGCAGCTGCTGGTGAACTTCTACAGGTGTACAGTAGTGTCAGTAATCACATACTGCATCAATGTGTGGTACTCTGGCTGCACCTTGGGGAACAAGAAAACCCTGCAGCGCATCATCAGTACGGCCCAGCGGATAATTGGCACCCAGCTTCCATCTCTGGAAGAAATTCACCACACTCGGTGCAACCGCAAGGCTGAGAAAATAATCAAGGACCCAAACCATCCTGGTTACAAAGTCTTCTCCCTGCTGCCATCCAGCAGGCGCTATAGATCTCTGTATGCCCGCACAACCCATTTGAGAAACAGCTTCTATCCCACTGCCATCACACTGCTAAACTGCTAAACTCTCAACACAGATTCAATATCACAACAATAACCAGACTGTGTTGAACTGTTCACCAACACTCGCTTGCTCACTCGCTCATTCACTCACACATTCCCTCATCACTGCACCATAGTCCACACTCCACAGATGTGTTTACTTACCAGGTACTCTTGTGCAATTAGATATTTATATTTATTTATAGTCTGCAATATTATTTATTAGAGATTTATTTCATTTCACTCAGAATACTACCTCCTGTGCAAGCTATGCAACCGTATTAGGGCTGTACTTGTACAACACACACACACATATTTCTTATAGTATGGTGCATATATATATGAGTATATGTATGTAATATACTTATGTACATAAATATATATATATATATATATATTTATACATGTGTAGGTATATGTGTATATGTGTATGTATGTGTGTATGTATGTATGCATATGTGTATATTCATGTATGTGTGTGTATGTATGTACATATCTCCTTGCAATGTATATACATATATCTCCTTGCAATATGTGCAATTTATACCTATATTTTGATATTCATAGACTAGTAAGCATAAGCGTGCACATAATGTATCTTTAGTTGTATTTAATTCTATCCTAAACCTACAACATCATTTTTAAAAATATTTTTATATTTTTATATTTAATTTTTGATTTTCTAACTCTTACTGTGTGCATCTGCGGGATAGCCCCAAACGACATCTGCTTGTACTGACACAATGACAATAAAGCATCTATCTGTGGCTGATGTGAGTAAAACTCTGCTTAGAGTCAACTCATGGAAGGCTACCAGACCAGAAAACATTCCTGTTCGTGTGCTCAGAACATGTTTAGACCAACTGGCAGATATTCTTACAGATGTCTTCAATATCTCTTTGAGCACCATCATTCTAACATGTTTCAAAGCCACCACCATCATTCATGTGCCAAAAAAGTTGTCAGTGTCTTGCCTCAGTGACTACTGTCACTCACACTCATCAACATGAAATTATTTGAGATACTTGTTATTTGGCACATAAAATCACATCTGCCCCCTCAATGAGCCCTCTGCAGTTTGGGTATCATCCTAACCACTCTACAGATGATGCTGTCACCAACATCCTTCACCTGGCCCTCACCCACCTAAAGGACAGTTCGATGAGAATGCTATTTATAGACTTCAGCATTCAACACCATCACTCCTCAGCATTTGTTTGGGAACTTGAGACTGCTGGGCCTGAACACATCTCTCTGCAACTGGATCCTGGACTTTCTGACTGGGACACCTCAGTCAGTCAAGATCTCCAGTACCGTCATGCTGATCTCCAGTACCATAGGGCCCCCCAGTGCTGTGTCCTCACCCCTCTGCTGTTCATACTGCTGACCCATGACTCTGTAGCAATTCACAGATCAAACCACAACATCAAGTTTGCGGATGACATGACCGTGGTGGGTTTAATCAGCGGGAATGACAAGGCACCATACAGAGAGGAGGTGTGACAGCTAACAGACTGGTGCAGGGTCAGCAACCTGTCTCTGAATGTGGACAAAACAAAAGAGATTGTTGATAACTTTAGCAGGGCATGACATGATCATCCTCCCCTGAACAATAACAGCTCGTCAGTGGAGATCGTTCCGAGCACCATGGTCCTTCGTGTTCATGTCATGGAGAACCTCACGTGGACCTACAAGAAGGCCCAGCAGTGAATGTGCTGAGGAAAGTGCACCTCCCCCCCCGATTCTTCACCACATTCTACAGAGGGACTACAGAATTTATTCTCTATAGCTGCATTACATCTTGGTACACAAATTGTTCTGTTTGGATCGCAAGACCCTACAGAGGACAGTGAGGACAGCTGAAAAGATTATCAAGGTCTCTTTCCCCTCTGTCATGGGCATTCACACTACACAGTGCATCCACAAAGCCACCAGCATTGTGAATGACCCCACACATACCCCTTACACACCCTCCTTTCCCTCCTTCTGTCTAGCAAAAGGTTCTGTAGCCTCCACATCCTAACGGAAAACGGTTTATTCTCTTAGGCTATCAAATTCTTCAATCAGAACTGTTATTTCTTCTCTGTCAGAACTAAATTATACCCCCCACACACACTAACACATCCCTGAACTTAACTTCTTCCTCGCCTCAATCATATACACACTGCCTTAACAATGTAAAGTACCACCACTGTAAATACATTGGTCACAGATGGTGGCTTAGTGGTGAGGGAGTTGCCCCTGCAATCAGTACAAGGTGGGTTCAAATCCCAAGACTGCTGGTGGCGTTACTGAAATGATCTTGAGCAAGGTACCCTTCCCACACACTGCCCCTGAGTGCTGTGTGGTTGGCAGCCTACTGCTTCACTTGGTGAATGGGTTAAATTCAGAGAAAGCATTTCACACTGTTCACACTTTGTGCTGTGGTGTGTAGACGTGTGACCATTGGGGGCAATTTTACTTTACTGCACATCCTCTATCCTGCTGATGCTATTATTGGCACAGTAATTATTTATTGTTATCTACCCCCATTCTGCATCCCTGCATACCTAATGACTCTGCTGCTAGAATATAGTATCTGTTAAAATACTGTATTTAATGTCATGTCCTGTCACTAGAGGCCTCCTTCTTTAGTTTTGGTTTTAGGTTTTGTTGGGACTTTCATTATGATGCTGAGCATGCCTCTTAGTTTTGTTTAGATTATGTGTTTCAGCTGGCCAGTGTGCTCAGTGGAGTGAGCTTTGAGTTTCCATTGGTTTATTGAGTTGTTGGGTTTTTGTATTTAAGTTCGTTTGTGGTGGACCTTAGTGTCGTTCCACCGTCATTCTGGCTTTTTGTTTCTCCTGACTCCTTTTGTTTAAAGTAATGCTTGAATCCTGTTTCTGGCCCTCGTGCCAGTCTTGTTTTGGTTTGTGGAAATAAAGAATCAAGTATGGAAGTCTGCCCAAGCGCCTGCCTTCATTTGGGAGTCATGGGGATTCCTGACATTTAATCAAACACTGACACACTAAATGGTTGCTCGTGTTTTTCTTACAATCTCTCTCCTCCTCTCTTTGCACTCTGTATTTTGTCCTGTCTGCGCATGTCTAGTATGTACTCTTGTGGTGTTTCTGTTTAAGTTCTTGTATGCATCGTCTTCTGCATCATCCTGGAGGAATTTGTTTAATTTCACAGTTTTCTGTGTGTATGGCTGAAATGACAATAAACCTATGTGACTTGACTACTTGACTTGAGGAGCATTTGAAGGCAAAGTATAAGTCTTTACAGTTTTTTTGTATACAATTATTTATTTAAAGTATACTTTCCTCTTCAAGTAGGACCCCAGTTCATTTTGTTTGATCTTTTGATAAAATTATCTATATAGATTGTTAAAATCTGTTTACTGTGAAATAAGCAAGGAAATACAGGGAAATATTTTATGAACATACATAGATAATATAATTCTGAAAGGTGTAACTGCTATTTAACCTTCCTTGGTCAACAGTCGCATAAATTCTGTATTCTAGTACTGTGATTGTTATTATTTACACATCAGCAATATGTGGGTGTAAGGGAGTTGTTCCAACTAAGAAAAAAGCAAGCAAAATGGTTTGATTGATTAGGGAAGAGCGATTGCAGGGTACTGATTTCCCTGGCGACCAATTTCCCCCACACTCCCATGAGTTTGGGGCGGGGGGGTGGGGTGGGGGTTGGGGGTTAACTACGGAACAAAACAAGCAGGCATAGGCTCATATGGTTCTGACAGAGAAGAAATAATAAACCAAGATGCAAGGATATAAGTCGTCAATAGAGTGTAATAAGGTCAACCTTGTTAAGTCTGGTCCTTGATAAATAAATGTTTGGGTGTAACTTGTTAATGGACTGTGGGGCTAAGGTGGTTTTGGTGACATTTCTGTGCCAGGCTTAATCAAGAAGTACGCACTAGCACAACACACTAAAGATTTAAGGTACCCCAAAGTGTTCTTTGGAGGAATATATTTGAAGAACGACAAACTTCACTCTGGGAAGTTTTCCATAGAACTTGTTTAATGTTTAACTTTATTTTCAAGAGCAAAGGAAATCACTTAAGATATTTTTTATCACCAAAAAGAGTTGTTTAGAGCAATGTCATAGATGAGTCACTTTTGGTTCCCTAAGCCACTTTTGGTTACTATAGTAATATCATAGAATGTTTCTTTAATAAAAATTAATCAAAACCACTCAACTGAGAGGTTCTGAGTGTGAAAACCATGGTCAGCGGCTGCTAGCGGTAGCCATGTTTTAATTTATAAGGGGGACTTTTACAAACACTTAAGGTTCTTCAGATCAACAATGTTACCCTTACTCTAAAAGACTAGAAGTGTAATCTTGGGTCGCTTGTTCTAGTCCTGCTTATTAGGTCCATTGGTCATTTAAAAGTATTTTCGGGAAATCAATAGATCTATAAAGATCTGCGGTTTAGAAGATTGCAGAATATTGGATTGACTGATTTTTTTAAAGTAGCTTATGACTCCCCTGTGGAATAAAAACACAGTTCCTGTATTTATTGTCAATTATCCCAGATCATTATACAGCATGTGCAAGGATAATTGCATAATCCTTTTGATTTGATTGTCTCCGTTATTTGAAGAGCTAGCTCCATGATGAGAAAACCTCCTTGGAGCAAAAAGGGCCATGTCGGTTACAAGTATCAATTTTGAGTTTTCAATGTGAAATACCTAATGGTACGGGCATGCTCTTATTTGTCATTGATTTAAACTTTATTGTTTAACAGATGTATGGAAAAAGCAACAGGTTATGTTAGTGGTTAGTTTATTATCAACACTCATAACAAGGAAATTTAATTTCAGCCCATATTCATGACATGGGGTTCAAGTACTTTCAATGGTGTATTTTCCATCCTTAAACAAAGGTCAGGTACTTTGAGCGGTGATAAGCAATTATGTTGAAAAAAAAAAAAAAAAAAGCAAAACAAAAAACAGTTACATAATTGAATAATAGTAAAACATTCATAGCTTTTCATTTATTTTTAAATGCAAGTCCTGTGTCTTATTGGCAGAGATGCTTAAGGTTCATTTTTAGCTTTGCATTTCTACACAAAAAATCACTCTTCAAAACTAACAAAATGTCCATTCTGAAAATAACATGATGCCATCTCTAAAAATCGAACACGATCCTATTTCTAAAAACAGCACTGTAATCTTTCTAAAAAATTACACAATACCAGCACAGCAACATTTTTTGTGATAGGTAAGGTTACAGATAGAGTTAACCTTTAGCCTAAATTATCAGTTAAATACTACAGGTCCTTGGCACTGATGTAGGGGGTTGCTTTGCATATCTAAGCAACTTATGAGTTTTTTTCTTGGCCATCCTGAACTTGTCTTGAAAAGTTTGTGTTGATGGTTTCGTGTCTTACTGACATTTGAGACTCGCAGGAAGTGTTCAGATGCCTTGTGGTTATCTCCTGCTTTGTAGGAGGCAGTTATCTGTAGTTTCAGCTTCTCAGTCAGTTGCTGTTAATGATCAAATGGCCATTAAGTATAAGCACAACACCCTGAGAGGTTTGAAGGATCATGTAAATCATCAGGCTCAGTAACTGTTTGCACCTGATTCAGATATCAGCCTAAAGAGTCAAGAAAGCTTACAAAAAAAAAAATTTTGCACATGCCCTTTTTTGCTAATCCTCATAAACATAAATCCATTGTACTGAGTGTGTTTTTGCAAACCTCTTTTACATATATTTGTGTGGTAAATCTCTCCACAGCGTATACCTTTTTTGTCATGTAGCAGAATGTCTGCCATCTATGCCGAGCAGGGGTCCAAAAATGTCCCGTCTGTGCACCGTTCGTCATGGGGAGTTTAAGTCAGAGCGAGACAAACGCATGGAAAGGTCAGGGCTTCAGCAAAAAGACTTAGCTGAAATATCGATCCTGACAGCTTGAGCTTTGACGCAAAGCAGCAGAAATGATTAAAACCTCCTCGGCTGCTTCAGAATCATACGTACCCTTACAGAGGCTGTAGTTATAGGTACATATGCCATTTCTTAGTTAGTATGTAGCCATGTGCTGTTTAAGCATTTGATTGTTTAATAGTGTGGCATTGTTGTGTTACAATAAGTATTCTTGACTGGAAAATCTGTTATTTGCAGAATGCTCACACTGCCCTTGAGTTGTACAGCTGTCACCTAGAGTCACATCATCTTCCAGCTTTGTGTTTTCCCTTCTCTAATTTTCTTTGTTCTTCGTTTTGAGCAAGTGTCGAAAAACATAGGAATGGAAGAAAAAATCTTTTTTTGTAGTGAAAGCTAAAGTATTATTTGCATCCTTTAGAATGTCATTAAGCACACATTCACAGGGTCAGACTGATCAGCTCCAAACGTAACGCTCGCTTCCTCAGCATTTTAGCACTCACTTTGTTCAACTAATTGCTCTTGTTCTCAGGTTGCTCCAAATAAACGGGTTTCTGCAGAGTTGACTGGGATACTCATATTTATCACTAAACTACATTAGTGCAATGGTCACACCTTTAAATTTTTATATATTTTTTTTGATGAATGCAAGGTTAAAGCACACATTCAGCTTTTCTCTGTGTAGATGAATGGGACCTTTGCATAAGTATCTTTTATACTGTTTATTAATACACTTCGAAAAGATGAATGTGGAAGTGGCCTATGGAGCAGAGAAGTTAAGAAAAATTATGGCATTCTTGTCCATAAATCCACCCTTGAGCAATATGTCTGGCACAAAGTGCTGCCGAGCTGGAACTATTATTATATGGTAAGTTTTTAATCTTTTAAAACAGATGGCCATAAATATCCAAGGTGCTCTGTTTTCCCCCACAGTTGCCTTAGTTCCTCTTGTGTGTCAGGAGCTCACTTAATGCTACAGTTATAGCAGTAACGCCATGTAGCGCAAGTAGATGAGCAATGGGTAATTTGGCTCATCTGTGCTTTCAGAAAGCTTTTAGATTGAATATATTAACCCAATTTTCCACTTACTCCAGAGATAGCCGATTAGCTAGGACTATGGTTCATTATTTTAGGACTGGAGCTACAAAGCTAACATTGCTAAAACACTAGAAATCCATAGTCACCTAAATAATTTCTGTAAATCCCGAAACTTCTCTCAATCCTCTCAAACCAGCTCCTTATTAAGGTGGTAAAAACGTGTCCACTTCGTTTAGGTCACAGTATACCTTACTGTGAGCTGTAAAAATGAAAAATACTTTAACCATCTTGAAAACTTTTCATACAGGAGGAATCTTATCTTATCTTAAGTCCTCTCCTTCTGTGTTGTCTGAAATGGTGTTTTATTCTCATATTCTGCATATATTTTGGGGTTTGTGGTCTTTTTTTCAGTCCAATCCTCAGGGACCCACAATCCACGTTTATTGTTCAGTCCTAGCTGCAAAGCACAACCACAACAGTTTTTATTTGTTACTGAGATGTCAATGTTTCTTGAATATAAATATTGGTATTGCATAAATATTTTAAAAGCATTTAGTGACAAACAACAGCATTAAGTTGTGCCCCACAAGTGTGTAGCCAAACCACTATCATGAAATGGTTGAAATGAAATGAAATGGTTTCCCCTGCACTTTATTCTATGACATTTCTTTCTAGATTGGAACAGCCTACAAAGACCTCTGTAGTGCACATGGTTGACCTTGAGCTGCCAGGAACACACTTCAGTGGTGAACACACTTCCGCACGTTTCAATAAGCAATTACTATTTGTTTAACACTAAAATAAAGCTTAAAGTGTGTTCCGTGCAAAAAGTTGTTGGACATTTTAGATTTTATGTTTTATCAATATATTAATAAACTTTAAAATAAGCATAAATTGTATGCTAACATTTGTAGATATTTGTGTGTGTGTGTGTGTGTGTGTGTAAAGCAAACTTCTGGGACAGTGTGTTGGGACACAGTTGAAGAACTTCTTAAAAAACACAGTCAAGTGAGCTCTGTGAGGAAGGTGAAATGGGAGAAAGATACAATACAGATACAAACTGCTGTTTCAAATACAAATTATCTCCCCATCTCACAATTGTGTGGGAGAGGGATGGTAGATAATATTGTCAGTAGGTCTGATAAAAGAGCGGGATGAGTGTGATTGTTAAATGAGAGGGATGCGTATGATGGTAACAGAGACGGATAAGTGTGATTGTTAAAGAGAGGGATGAGTGTGATGCTTAAAGATTGCGGTTATTGCAGGCAATGTATATGTGACTAGTACTACACTAGTAGTATCTATTAGGTCTATTTGAATGTATTTTGATTATTTAAATATTACGGCCACAAAAATTCTGAGTTTTGAATAAACATAACTTGATATGAGCAGGACAGCCAAAACAGCCTGCAGCCCAAACAAGAAGTCAAGTGGAGTATACCTTTTTCCAATTGGATTCAACTTACATTTTTCAAATCTTGAATCTCTCTGTCCATCTCTCTAACTCACTAGTCAAACTGGATTATTCAGGGGCCTGCAAATGTCTAAATATAAGGAAAGAAAATTGCTGCACTTCACATATTACTGCTTAAATATTGGGAGTTTTTACTTGGTTTTCATTTTTACGTTTTTACAGATATTTGGGTCCAGTGTTTTATCAGCTGTGGTTGAAATGAATGACAGTTGTTGTTAAGGAATAGTATGCTCATAAACGCAACCATTAATTTTATCCCTCCCCAGTCAACTCATTAATGCATGCATTGTATCTACAGTAAACAGTAAGGACAAAGTTGAATCACATTTAATATATATTAATTATAAGAATACCATTATTTATTTAACAATTTCCATATATAAACATAAAAGCATCAACAAAAATGCAAATATGACAATGTCTTGAAAGAAAACATTTTATAGCAAAAGCACAACATTCAAATTTTGCATTTTGCCCAAAAGCAACCATTGGCCTGGTGGTTAGGGAATTGACCCTGTGATTGGAAGCTTGTGGGTTTGAATTCCAGGACTGCCCATGGCACCACTGAGGTACCCTTGACCAAGATTCCATCCCCCACACTAGAGCCCTGCATTGGGAGTGGGATTCATCAGTTCACTGATGACATTTTGTTTTTTCAGTGATCTGACAGTGACTGGTGCTGTTGCTAGGTTACATAACATTGTCACTAAGGTATTATTAGGAACACGGATGTTCATTCAAGGTCTTTTATTACAGTTTTTTTTGGCTCCGGTGGAAAGGGTTCAGAGAGACTGTTCTCAGGCTACATTTTGAACTTCAGTTTCAGGCCTGATGAAAACTCTGATGTTGTCAAGATTATTTGCTGTTATTGTCTCTACTGCTTATTCTGCTTGTTTTGAGGTTATTTATGTAATTGTTAATTTAAAATATTAACACAATATTCTTATGCACCCACTTTGCATGTGTTACATTACTGTGTGGGTTCTGAAATATTGGTGTTAATGGAACTTGGACAAGTTGGCCAGCACTGCTGAAATAATCACTGTCACAACATTCTTGGCAGTGATCAAGCTTGGTTTTGGAAAAATGAAGCATTGAGATACACATAAGTTGTGCTCATAAGTTTACATACCCTGTCAGAATTTATGATTTCTTTTCTTTTTCATAAAATTTATGAAAACTTTTCTTTCGCTCATGGTTAGTGGTTGGCTGAAGCCATTTATTGTCAAACAACTGTGTTTACTCTTTTTAAATCATAATCACAGCACAAACTACCCAAATGACCTTGATCAAAAGTTTACATACCCTTGTGATTTGGCCTGATAACATGCACACAGCTTGACACAAACATGTTTGAATGGCTATTAAAGGTAACCATCTTCACCTGTGATCTGTTTGCTTGTAATTAGTGGGTGTGTATGAAAGGTCAATGAGTTTCTGGACTCCTGACAGACCCTTGCATCTTTCATGCAGTGCTGCACTGACGTTTTTTGGATTCTAAGTCATGGGGAAACCAAAAGAATTGTCAAAGGATCTGTGGGAAAATGTAGTTGAACTTTATAAAACAGGAAAGGGAAAGAAGAAAATATCAAAGGAATTGAGAATGGCAATCAACAGTGTTCAAACTCTAATTAAGAAGTGGAAAATTCTGTTAAAACCAAACCATGGTCAGGTAGACCCAATAAAATTTCAGTCACAACTGCTAGGAAAATTGTTCGGGATGCAAAGAAAAACCCACAAATAACTTCAGGTGAAATAGAGGACTCTCTGGAAACATGTGGTGTGGCTGTTTCAAGATGCACAATAAGGAGGCACTTGAAGAAAGATGGGCTGCATGGTCGAGTTGCCAGAAGAAAGCCATTACTACGCAAATGCCACAAAGTATCCCACTTACAATTTGCCAAACAGCACAGAGACAAGCTTCAAACCTTCTGGCACAAAGTCATTTGGAGTGATGAGACTAAAACTGCCACAACCATAAACACTGCATTTGGAGAGGAGTCAATAAGGCCTATGATGAATGGCACACCATTCCTATTGTGAAACACGGTGGTGGATCGCTGATGTTTTGGGGATGTTTGAGCTACAAAGGCACAGGAAATTTGGTCAGAATTGATGGCAAAATTAATGCAGTAAGTTATCAAAAAATCAGCCTGGAAGCTGCGCATGGGACGTACTTGGACATTCCAACATGACAGTAATAAAAAACATACGGCAAAGTCGACCTGTCATTGGCTACTGCAAAATAAAGCAAAGGTTCTGGAGTGGCCGTCTCAGTCTCCTGACCTCAATATCATTGAGCCACTCTGGGGAGACCTCAAACATGCAGTTCATGCAAGACAGCCCGAGAATTTACAGGAACTGGAGGTTTTTTGCCAGGAAGAATGGGCAGCTTTACCGTCTGAGAAGATAAAGAGCCTCATCCACAACTACCACAAAAGACTTC
>JBBPCX010000154.1:24686108-24705793 GCA_037974365.1 Hydrocynus forskahlii
TCCGTCAGCCGTTGCACCTCCTCTCTGTACGCTGCCTCATCGTTCCCGCTGATCAGACCCACCACAGTTGTGTCATCAGCGAACTTGACGATGTGGTTCCAGCTGTGCATTGCTGTGCAGTTGTGGGTCAGCAGCGTGAACTTAGCGTGAAATGGGAACTTAGTCAAAAATGTTCTTTACTTCAAATATAAATTAATATAAAGTTTTTGGGGGGTTTTTTCGAATACATTTCGGAGCATTTCTACCGGTTTCTTCATCAAGTTTCACACAATATGAAGGGTGTCATGTCTGGTCCGCTTCAGTCATACCCCCAATGGCCCCCTTCGCTAGAATATTAGGTATATGCAGCTCTGGGCACAGGGCGATGATGTGGTAGGTTGTTGTGTGTATGGTAGTCAGGGGCCTAGTCAACCCAGGTGAAAGAGATGAGCTTCGTTAGCTCATTAGCAGGGTTGCTATGTCCACCTGTCCACCTGTCCTGAGTTTTGATTATATGTATTGTGTTAACAGAGGTTATTGTCTGCGTCGTGTGATTGGCTGTCCGGGTATGTGTTTTAGTTTAAAGCTCAGCCGATCCGGAGAATCGGCGCGTGCTCACCGAGGAGCTCCATTCTGCCTCGACTCAGGTTTGTGTACTTTAAGTGAAAAGTCGAACTGAACGTCTGCGTGTTTAGAAGGTTGGGACTCTCATGCTTGTGAAGGACTTCTCGTCAAAACGCCATCAGGCTCTCCAAGTGGCAGTTGGGGAGTTTCTCACTCTCTCATGACTGGGATTGTGACTGTGAACCTTCTCTCTCTGTGTCTCTTCTCCCTTGTAACTACAGGCTTAAGCGGTGGTTTATTCCACCTCTGTGTAGCGCTCTTAGGCTAAGGAGTATTTGTTACTGGTCCCTGCAACGAGAGGATCAGCAAAGCTGCGTGTGAGTCGGGGCTGTCAAACTCTCCCTTTCTTCAGTCGAGCTCGGATTCCCTTCAGAGCAAAGGTCCTCTGGGAACCTCCCTGTGTTTTGTGTTTACGTGCAGCTTGTTTTCGTTTGAGCTCTGCGAGCTTCTGAACTTGAATTTCCTTCATTATCATAATCTAAAGCCCGTTCCTGCAAGTGTGTCTGTTTCGTCAGCCTGACATGACAAAAGGATACTGTTGAAAATTGTGCTGAAAATTAAACACTGAACAATAAATGGAGACAGATGAGTGTCTATTGTTTAAAATCTACCATTTACAATTTTACATGGCTAAAAATTAATCTTTTGTATTGTAATTTTTTGACATATTTCAATATGTTTGGAAGTTAATAAGTGACAGCAATGATAAAATGACAAATACACAAATGTTCAAAACTGTTTAATTGTGTTTAATCATGGTTCAAAAGTTTCAAAATGTTTTCAATATAATATCGCGAATCTATGGTTACAGAGCAGTTTTATGCAATAAAGTGATGGTAACTTGACCAGTCTGTGATACCCTTTCTGGGTATTCGGATAGTTAGCTGAAAGGTAGAAAGAAAAAAGACTATAATGACTAAAATAAAGAACAGATATGCATATTCTATCTAGACTTAAAATAAGTTATAATAAAATTAATACCCAGAATCATTTGATTTTAAAAGTAGTGATAAGGTAACTGTCAGTGTCAGTACTGTCAATCAGTGTCAGTACTGACACCATTTTATATCTTATTGTTCCCAGAAAACAGTACAGTTTGCATTGTACAAGTTAGTCTAAGTTATTTTGAGTTTAAAGGAATGTTTTCTATTCAGAATTAGTGACTCCTCTCAAAATTTGATAACTAATGGTAAAATATGAACTCTTCTTCTTATTATTATTAGCTTATTCTTGATGCATTCTTTCTTAAAGCTTTACTTTACTTTGTATTTTGGCCCTTGCACATATCTTGTGTTTAAATTAAAGTTTGGAAATCATGGCTATGTGCTTCTGCACCTCCCTCTCTCCTTGGAGCCCTGGGCTCGTGACAGTTGGACCAACCTTCACACAAGGTGCAGTGGATTTGGATCAGTTCTGCTGACAAGAAAGCAGCTGCTGGGAGAGCGGGTTGGCGGCCACACCGACAATCCTGGCTCCGGAGGTGTTATCTAGCTCCCTCGTCTTTGGCCCGGCCCAGTGCAGTTCCAAGGCTCGGAGGCGATTGAGATGAGGTGGGTCGCGAAACCCCATCTCCAGTCCAAGAAGTCCCCGAATTCCTCCAGGGCTCTTGCTCCCATGCGACTCCCGTTCTGGTCTGGCAAGCCCTATGGCGGCGGTTTCCCAGAACCCGAGGCCAGCTCTGAGGCCTCCATTCACGCTGGTGGCTTCCCAAAGCCCGAGGCCAGATCCAGTGGTCTCCCCCAACACCAGCTCCGAGGCTAGCTTCAAGGCTAGCATCCACGCCAGCACCGAGGAAGTGGGCTTCCCTGCCCACACAGAGCACACTGGCTCCCAAGCCAGCCCTGAGGGATGGATTCCCTGGTGCTCCACAGGTTCCCATGCTGGCCCCAAGGACGCTGCCCATGCTGGCTCTGAGGATCCTGGCCCCTGTTCCTGTCCCTGAAGCTGCAGCCCCTGTCCCTGCCCCAGTTCCTGGTTTCTTGTTGTTGTTTACAGCCGCCCGGTGTTTTAAGGGATTGTCTTTGGTCCTGTGTTCTGGTCATGTTTGTATTTAGTCTCCCGTGTAGTAACCCCGAGTCGGCCTACCATCTTTAGGGTGTGGTTTACACTATTTTCAGTGTATGGTTGTATTTTGGCCCTCATGCCTTTCTTGAGTTTATGTTAAAGATATGAATTATGGTTTATCTGCATCTGCACCTCCCTCTCTCTTTGGAGCCCCAGGCTCATGACATAAATTTGTGATTTTTTGATGTTATGTAATTTTCAATATCACGGTATTGCATTAGTGCAGCACAATTACAAAATCTCCCACCACAATACCCAGCACACAAATATAATACTTAGCTTCATAGAAGTAACATTTGCCACACTTTATATTGTCAGGCAACAACAATGCAATGACCAATAATGCATTCACTGTTACACATGGATTGTGGTAGTGAAGTGTATGTAAATTCTTACAGACCAGCATAAATTTTAACATGTTTGATTGCAGTAGTACCATACCAAAATGTGGAAAATAATAAGAATTGAGGAAAAAAGGACCAAAAGCATTGAGTGATACTGAAAATAGCAGAGCGACTACGCTGAGTAGGAGACAATGTGTGCAGACTGGAGAAAGAATAGCAATTTGAAAGAGTTCTCAATGGCTTTTCACTTCTCAGTCTGACCTTGTACATGACTGCCTGGGTCTCCTAGGGCTCAACTAGCAAACATCATGCAGCTCCACTAACCTCTCCCTCTCCATATGTTTAATGCTTATAAGTATTAATGCTTAAATCAATACTGTATTAGCAAAATGCTAAAGATATGAAACAGTAATGACTCTTATATTATGCCTTTCTCTTGCCATTAAGGCTTGAGATATATTTGACCATAGAATTTATGAATCTATCTGGGCAACATGCAGCCCTCATAGGACTTTTCCTCAGGTTTTCTTGCTTTTAAAGTGATAGTTCTGTAGGCTATAGACTACATTTTTTGATGTATGATATTTGCTTCTTGGACAGAAGTGGAGAAGCATATTCAAGCTTCTAGCACCTTTTAACCTTTCTACCTTTTGTTTTTAGTAAGCTATGCAGTGGTAGACAAGTCTACATATACAGCTCTGTTTAAGATTACTTAACAACTCATGGTTCGAGGCAAGTGTGTGATTTTGGTGTTCACTGGTTCAGCTGGTGGCCATAATGTTCAATTACTTGTTAGTAATTGTTATAGAAAAGCTTACAGAAGCAAACTTCAGACACCAAGCATCACATCTACAATATTTTTTTACACATTGAATTGTGTGTGTTCTTGTGAATATGAATATGTTCTTGTGAAATATGTGAACATATTTTTTTCCTTAGAAAACCATCAAAAAACATAATTTGACCTGAAATGCCCAAATTTTTGTACACTTTACATTGACTAGTTTTTTGGTGTCCCTCTGCATTTGTTGTGACATGTACCCTGTTTTCAAAATTGTTTCATTCAACACGCTCTGATTTATGCTCTCCTGTCATACCTTTGACCAGTACTATGTACTCTCCAGTGGAGAGACTGTCAAGGCAGGAATGAGCTTGGAGATGATGAGATGATGTGAAGGTTCTATGACCTCACCCCTTCTGGAGCTTCCCAAATTGTCTGGTGCTGAAAGGCAATGACGGGATGTCAGGAGATACAAAGCTTGTGTCTCTGTGTCAGCTCTCTAAGGTGGGAGCAGGAAAGTCTCAGCATTGCAGGGCCTCTTGTAATTACATTTCATTCCTGAGTCGGTGAGCAAAGAATGGTTTATTCATTTTAGACCCCTGGACACAAAACTCCCCACAAGCCAACTGCGCATGACATTATGGTTACTGATGAGTTTGGTGTTAATGTGGTTACCCTGGCCACACATATCAATTGGCTTTCCTAACTTGGCTTCCATCAAAAATGGTTATACCCGAACCTACCATTTCATTTATTGGTCTCATGTTTTGTCAACCAAGAGAGGTCTTAGTAGGTTGTTGGAGGTGTGTGTGCCATACCCTTACAAAATGAGAGTTTTTGATTTTGTTCTTCTGTACTAGTCTTGTCCTAAAGCTGATTCAGCCATGTACAGAGCTGTTACAAAATATTTGCCCACACCCATCACCATCTCACAACATCTGAATACCGTACAGCATTTAATTAATGCGCTAATCAGCTAAAAAGTCCAATTGGCTCCTCCAATTAATATCATTAGTGTTTTATTCCCATTAAAACTGCAATATAAGATAAAGTATACAAAGATAAGTAACGATGTCGTACATGCTTCAAATGTCCGCACTATATAATCTGAGGTGAAAAATTATCATCAGCGGTGGTAAGCATCGGCTGTTTACTGTGTTACCTGTAGCATCTCATTTCCAGCTCAGTGTTTGTAAAGTTTTATATAGACATGCACCATTTGTTGTCTCACAAACACTGAAGGTTTTTGTTCAAGACATTTAACAGCAATCATCACTGTCTGCTACCCACTGAAATGTTCATAGAAGCTTGTAGCTACAACTATATGAGAATATACAAAGATTAAAAGGTTTCCAGATTGTCTTTTCGGCTGGCAGTGTTTTAGCTACATCTGCTGTGAAGTACTCACTCACACTACTTTTAGCATCACAGTAACAAAACTTTAGGTACACTGGCAAAAAAAACTGATTTATGCTCATGGTAATGACTTGGAAGTCCATCCATTCATCCATTATTTTACCAGGGTCACAGACATCTTTGGGGTCCATGTCTTTGAACTGTGGGAGGAACCCGGAATACCAGGGAGAAACCCACACAGATATGGGGAGAACTTGCAAACATGCAATTGTCATGAAGGATTTACCTAAGTGTTTTGAAGCCTTGCATTAGTGAAGTGTGTTATTCTCATATTCTCACTATCTATAGTGGCAAATGTTAAAATATATAAAGGTGATCATTTTAGAGCCAAATCTAACAATCTGTTATTAATCTATGATTGTCAGTGGCTCCCTGGTGGCTGTCAGTCTGTCCTTGTTGTAAACTCATGAGGGCCATGTGCTCAACTGAGACCCTCCCCATTGTACTAGATGAGTTCTGGCACTGTCCGGCCCATCTTTCTTTTTCTCTTCCTTATTAAAATGTAATCTACTCCAAATATATTCTAAATCGATACCCTGTGTTAACAGAGTGGTTGCTTTCCCATCTTGGCACAGGCCTCAGTGATTAATGTGACAGTCGGCCGCCCAATTCCTTGCACTTACCGGTCAATATGTCATTACATTCTCATTGTGGTGGCCAATACAAGCGACAAGTGTGAACAATGAGGCAGTGGAGATGATCATGTTGTGCTGAGGGTCACATAATTCTTTTTTTTCCAACAATTGCCAGGTGGCTGTGATGAATTTCACTAAATATCGTAATGAGCTGTGTTTGGGAGATGTTTGATGGAGAAGAGACTTGTGTCTTGAGCAATAGCTACCTGAATTATTGTGCGGCTTAAAATTCTAGGCCTAAGGGCGGTCATTTTCAGACCTAATAAACACAGTAAAATCAATGAGGGATTTATGTTTGCTCATGGGTCACTGATTGTTTGGGTTATTAGAAGTGTGTGGGTTCCAAAAAGGTGAATAGGCACATAGGTTGATGTTTGTGTGAGTGTGTTTATGAATTCTAGGCCTGCCTCTCTTGATTCATAGGTTTTCCCAACGAACCAGCAGCCGATATTGCTCTGAAGACCACAAGGGACTGGCTGAGGGAGAACAAGGATGAGGTAGGAATTGTTGGGCCTCTACTTTAAGCTTTGATTGACTCAAGTGGTGTCTCATCAGTTATACAGTTGACATACATGCTAGTTTGTTAGTCAGAAACCATTCAGATGTTTCGTAGCACTTTACTGAAGGCCAGAACTTCTAGGCCTATAAAATACCTACATGAACAATTTATAAAGGCTTATGCAGAAAATGATATGACATCTGACACTTAAGCCTATACGCATTTTCATTTAGGTTACTGGACGCAACATGTAGCCTTTCATATACTGGCCTTCAGTTAGTTGTTAATAGATGTTTTTTTCTATGCATATCCAATTAGAAGTTGGTATGATTCAAACCAGGTTTTTAAATAGTCTGGTGACTTTTGAAATTGACCTCCAAACATTCTAAGCCAGGATACATAAAACCATAAAAATAGAAATATTAGTCCAAATTAATGTATTCACACAAGTCAGCCACCGAGCTGCCAGTAATGATAGCATGTCTATAACCACTTATAATTAAAAATTGCAACTGTAAATATTGAATTGTTTTTTGTTATTGTAGTATTATTTTGTTCTCTCATAAAATTAAAATACAAAGAATTTTCTATTTAATTTTCATTTGAAAGGGACATGCTGCCAAAATTAACTAAACTGTATTGTTTTGCTCTGAATTCTTTCATTTGTGTGCATTAAAATGAAAGCATAAATATAACAGACCGAAATGAGAATCAGAGCTCAAAGGGAAGATGTGAAATGAGATCGAAATGAGAATCAGAATACAGGGGAGGACTGGATCTTTTAAAAGGACTGGATCTATAAATGACTTAGACAACAAAGTACTTTGTAATTTTTAAATGTGGTTTGTTTTTCATGTGGACTGTTTGGCCCCTCCGACTGATAAGGGCCTGTACTGCCCTCCAGTTCTGTATATGCAACCATCAGTCTAGAAATGCCCACAAATCCACCCCAGTACTTCGTGCTGCTTACGTTTGAAAATAATTAGGCCTACAATGGGTTATATACACCTGCCATGGATTTTGCCCACATAACTAAGATAACTAAGATCAAGCTTGAACAAATAACTCCCCTTCCTCCAGTCAGCCCTTAAATGAGAGCTCAGGACAGTTTTACATTGTTATTTGCCTCATTACCATTAACACTAATGCAAATGGGGGAAATGTGAGTCTTAAATATTAAGGCTATGCCAGCAGGAAAAATTAAGAAAGGAAACTGTGGGCAACTACCAGTACCTGCCTGCATTACTTCCCAATTATTTTTTTTCCCAGTTCTCTTGACTGTGGTGGAATTGATCTGGGCTCTAGTTTACGTCCTGTCATTTAACTTTTCAAGAAGGGGAAGAAGGCAGTAGTAGAGGAAGAATACGGTGGTGTGAGTTGATAGAAAATGAGGCTGACTGAAAGAAATGGATCTTTGGGAATGAAATGAGTTTTTTGGGGGGTGGTACGAATATGTGTGGGGTTGCATCAGCGAGCTCGTTTTTTCAGAGAGAGAGAGAAAGGATGTTAGCTGTGTCTGGAAATCTGTCAGATGATGAGACAGGAGTTAATGCTTGGCTGTAGAGAATATAGCTTGTGCCAGGACTCTATAAGCCGTATCATTCAATAAGGTTAGTGGACTGACCTCATATCTTAATAACTAAACTTCATCTGAACGTGAAGCAATTTCTCTTAAAAACTTCCCTGTAACAAGAGATGCGGAAAAGTTAAGTACCTACAAAACAACGCACAAAGAAAAGTGGTGCATTTAAGTTAATTCAAATGTGTATGTAATTTCCAAATGAATATTGCATCAACATAATTATTGCCAAAATCACGTAAACTGAAAGACAACATTGTAACCAAGTAATTAATTTTATTCACATGGAAATTATGTACACACTTCAATTAAATAAGAGCAACGCATCCCTGAATTCAATATGAAAATGGCCTATCACTTTGTTTGTTTATTTATTTATTTGGTACCACCTAAGTAGATACATATAATTAAATAAATGTCCACCTGGACATGTTTAGTCTGTCAGTGCTGGCCTAATGTTTACCTATCACTGCGTTCATCATTCTCAGGCTTCTCTGTTATGAAAGAACTGTTAATAGTTGGTTATTTCCATTCTTTGCTTTTTTTTCTCAATTTTGCTTTAAAATAACCTAGCAAGCTTTCAAGCCCTTGAAAAAATCAATAATCAATGCTCATATGTCTTAGACAATGTTTTGATAAACTGAAGTCAACAAACCACCCAAAAAACAAAAATCACTATTAACACTTTATTTGAAGGCTGCCTACATAAGGACTCAGTATGAATTGCAACAGCATGGGATAACATG
The DNA here is from genome assembly GCA_037974365.1 of Hydrocynus forskahlii. NCBI lineage: Eukaryota > Metazoa > Chordata > Actinopteri > Characiformes > Alestidae > Hydrocynus > Hydrocynus forskahlii. The sequence continues at coordinate 24,694,776 of JBBPCX010000154.1, forward strand.
TTTGTAAATGCAGTCCTTAAGGAGCCTTAGAAAATCTCAGTTTCAGCCTCAGAGAGAAATATAGCAGGCCATTAAAACAGGCAATGCATTTTTAACATTCTGTGGTGTCTTTGCATTGGTGGCAGGTGTTTTATGAGCAATGACTGTGGACCTGATTTAATCAGCTAATGCTGTGACTAGAGAAAGTAACCAGAGCTGTAATGAGACCACATTGTTACCATCAGCTAGCATCTGTCACATTGTCTTCAGTAAAAAAAAAAAAATTATATCTGTATTTATAGTCATGTGTGATTTAACTAGTACAAGCTTTAATAAGGTCTGTATTTGTAAAATGTCTGAGGGCCACATGTAAGAGAGTTTAGCAAACATTTACAAAGAAATAGCTTTTAAGGGATAATATAAACGTGAAGATTCCTGCTGGATCCCTGGGATATGTTTTAGGATTCCACACACCTCTTTCTTTCATGTAAAGATATTATGGGGACAGGATGCCTGCTCGGCTCTGGGGACTGGTTAGTAGATAGGAGTTGGTCTTGCTGTTAGCTGTAACATACTTACTATTAACATACTTACGGTTAACATACTTATTGTTACAAGATGGCATTAGTGTAAAATCTATCATACTACACGCAAGCATGACAGGAACTACCAAGCCAGCTAGCAATCGTGGCAGTATTACCACTGCTGTGTGAATAAAGCTAGTTAACTTGCTAACAACCAATGGCAGTAGTATATAATGCTCAAAAAATTAATGGGAACACTTAAACAACACCATGACTGTTTAAGTGTTCCCTTTAATTTTTTGAGCAGTATATAATTAAACTAGTGAGCTAACTAACAACCATGGCAATTGTGTATAATGGAACAAACTAGTTATATAATGAACTGAGTAGAATCTATAGCAATATGAGTGAAACTGAGTAATATAAAGAGTTAATTCTGTTCCAGTGACAATGTGGGTTATGTGATAGGTCAGCTGCATATGAAAAACAGGTTCTGGTGAAACAAGACCAGCCAGATTATGTATTACATGTATATTTATGTGAGAATAAAGTGATAGCTGAAATGGTAACTGAAATCTATCACATATATGAGTGCTCAAAAGGGAAATAGCTTCATTCTGTGCAATAACCCCTACACACTCCCGCTACTGTAACAGTAAGAGTATTAGCTTGGGATTGTACTCTTTGACTGCTATAGATGTATCTATAAAGAATTACCTTCAGCCCCAGATATTATGATATCTTGAGTTCACAGTTACTCACTTTCATTTTAAAGGAATATTTTCCTTCTTTTTAAAGAAGGTAAAGTATAATACAACAGCAACCACATCCTCAGGTATTTATATAATGATTAATGAAATCCCAGTGTGTCTGTGAACATAACACTGGTATTCACCTGCATTGCACCATAAGCACAATCACTGTAGGCTTTAGGTTTTCTAAGCAATTTTACTGTCTCATGCCCTTTGGAGGCCCATGAGTAGTTTTTGCATCATTTAACTTTGAGCACATGTTTTGTTTGTTTGTTTTTTTTAAGAAAAAACATGATAAAATACTCTGGACAAATATAATTTTAACATCAGTTAAATATTTTTTTTTTACCTGTGGCAGAGCAAAGCTGGACTATGCCATCCAAATGTAATGAGGCATTGCACTGATCTTCCTTAGTGCTCATCTTAACAAAAATATAACAGGAAACTTCTGAGTGGTTCAACTATGTGTTGCCCCAATCATCGGGAGATCATCATCAATCCCTGGCAAGGTCATGGCCATCCTTGGCCAGGAGGCCAAGAAAGCACAACTCTCCCAAACCCATGCTCATGAATGTTGGTTACTGTCACAGAATTAACAATTAGTGTCAAGCAAATGCGTTGAGCTATCAGTGATGTTGCATAAGTGGAAGTTTAAAAGATAAAATGCCTGTCTTCATGTACCTTGGAGGAATTACGTGCCAGCCCTCACTAGGTGTTATATAAACTAGTCAAGTAGTTGAGTAGTTGAATCAGCAACCAAAGTACAAAGCCAGATCGGAAAGCACAGAAAGCCAGATCCAGTTTAAATTCTGTGTAAATGGTGAAATTCTGACAGATATGTTGATTTTCTTGTAGAGTCAATGAGGCTAAAGCTGAAGTACAACATAAAACTCTTCTGCAGTCCATATATAACCAACACTGACCACAGGTACACTACTACAAAATACTGGTCAATCAGCAAATTCTGATTTCTAGAACACGTTTTTAATGAACCAATAGCCCTCTCACAGACTGGTAGGTTCATCTCCTATCATGGAGAATAGTAGACATTAGAAACATTTTGCAAATTATTTCTAAAATTATGTGAAAAATGATACTAGAGTTCAGTCTGAGGCACAAAGATAAATATAGAAGTTTTCTTTAATCTAGATTTTAGCATTTTTCATTTATAGTTTAATGTAGCAAACACCTGACAAGACTGACTTCACTCAATCTGAAGCGGTTCTCCCGTCACAAGGGTGCCCCAAGCAAAATCAGGTAGTCATCTTATTTTCACCACCTTCTAAACAGGAGCAGTCAAATTAGGTCTCTGTAACTGCCGTCATCTTCCCTTTGAGCTCTTTCGCTCTCTCTCTCTCATACACACACACACAGCTGTGATGAATTACTGCATGTGGTGGTCTGACAGACATGGAAACACCAAGCATCTGTGCTCTCGGTATCCCCTAGTCTCTTACTAAGCCCAGCCCAGAAAGCAGTAATGGCACTTCACATTCTCTTAAAGATTAATTCATAAGATTTTGTCAGTGGTATGCATGCACAGGTACAGAGCATAGTATATATTACTTTGTGAGGAGAGTGACCATAAAAGTCCCTGCCTTAATATAAGATTTACTGGCGTGTTTTGTGTTAAGTGCTTGTTCAGCCATATAATAACACGTAAAGTGAGATATTGTCTTGTATATATCCTTTAATTATAGGGTCTAAAAAGTGCGTACTCCTCAAACACTGGGGTGAAGTACAACCACCTTTGCAGACATTACTACGCTATTGAATGTTCTTTGCGGACACTTGCAACATACACATTACTATTTTAAGAAAAGATTAAGTTTATGGTCACAATAGCAGGCCTAGATCTTTTAATTTTTCCCCAAACCGCATATCTTCACTGTGGTCTGCTCTAAATCTGTCCAGCAAATGTGGCCATGATTAGCTGTCTGTTTATCTCTTGCTCCAGTTCTGTTCACTCCCTGACTTACAGAGCCTCACAAAAGGTCCTAATGCCCACTGTGAATTTCTGCCAAAAAGCTATTATGTGGTCTGTGTTGTTCTATCTTGGTGGGCTAAAAAGCCCTGGCTGGTGCACTGGCTACATGAGAAGCTCCAGTTGTCACCTCTCACATCGCAGAGGGATCACAGATAGGCAGTCATGCTTTGATCCATACTTATGGCTTTGGACAACTTATCGCTCTGGAGTTCTGTATTTTCAGCATGTATTAAACATCAGGGTTTTTTTTTTCTTTTTCAAATGACTAGCTGTGGCAACCATGGACTGTGCATGGAGCGCCCATGCAAACTGTGGATTGTACCACCTGCCATGATCTGCATTGCAGCATTTTCTCTGAAAAATGAAAAGTCAAGGCTGAAAGCATAAGCCCTCTCCGGAGGAACCAGCCTCATCAAGGCCGGGCCAGTTGTTCAAATTAGGGCTTAAAGAATATATTGATTGACCAATATTAATATCAATCTTATTAAAGGGCTAATATAATAGAAAATTCTATTTCTCTAATTTTCTTTCATTTATTATGCAAATATTAAAGTTCCAAAATATTTTCTGCACCAGTCCATACAACACATTAATGGAAACTAAGCTGCAAAATCAGTCAGTTTTGAATGACTGTTTTTGTGTCCACCTATTTAGCCTGCAGCAGTTTAGCCCCACTAAGGAGTGTTTCAACCCAGTCTGCTTTATGAATGAGACAGGCAACCATAATTCCTTTATGTATTTCTGCCCTTAAGGCACTGTTACAAATACCTCAAATAACTCAAACGGATCTAAGGCATTCAGGACAACAGCAACAGATGCCTATCACCGCTAGAACCTGCTTCAGTTTATGTATAATATATAAACAAGAAAATAGTCTTGAGGATAGACAGCTGGAAAAGCTGAGACCTCAGCTTACTGCAGGGACCAAGCCCTTGGACCACACCGTTGCTTCATGCCACTTGCCAGGGGAGGGGACATTGCAAGCAGTGCGCATGGAAGCAGAAATATATCATGTGGGCAGGGTCCACGCTAACTGGCTAGCTGTCCCATACAAGTCAAGTCAAGCCAAGTAGAGCTGAGTTATAATTAAACCTATAAACATACATGTATACATATATCTCTGAATATATGTCCTTCCATCCTGCTCACCAATGTTTGCTCCCTGGACAATACACTGGACTATATTCGGCTCTAGCAATATATATATAGTGTGAGTACAGAGACTGCTGTGTTTTTGATTTTGGAGACATGGCTCGGCAACAGCGCTCAGACACAACTACCCAGATTATGCTAATGTTTTGCTCCGGCAGAGGCGCGACTCAACCAGAAAAGCTCAAGGTGGGGGCTTGTGTGTTTACAACACTGACTTATGTATGAACACTGTGCTGGTTTTTGGCTATTCAGACCCCATTTCTGTAATGCTGATTCCAGCATACAGACCACTTGCCAGATGTACCAAACCCTTTTGAAAGCAGACAAAAACCAGACAAAATTCATGACCCCAAGACACTGGAGATGCACAGAGCATTTGGCAAAGCATTTGGGCCATCATCGACTCCACCTCCCTTCCAGATGTGCTGAATAACTATGCACTGATTGAGGTGCAAAATTACATGGCAGCAAAGAAGAACACCCCACCCCCCAATGACAAGGTGCTCTGTTTGACCATGGCTGATGTGAGGAAGACTTTGCTTAGAGTCAACCCACGGAAGGCTGCTGGACCAGAGGAGATCAGTTGGCAGATGTTCTCACAGGCATTTTCAATATGTTTCTGAGCATCATTCCAAAGTAATCAAAGACACCGCCTGCCATCATTCCTATACCAAAGAGGTAATCAGTGTCCTGCCTAAATGGTTATTGTCTCATTGCACTCACACTCATCATTATGAAGGGCTTCAAGAAGCTCGTCATGAGGCATAAAATCACAGCTGCCTGCCTCACGGGGCCCCCTGCAGTTTGTGTATCATCCCACAGGATGATGCCATGACTACCATCCTTCACCTACACATGCTAGAATGCCATACATAGACTTTAGTTCAGCATTCAACACCATCATTCATCATCTTCTGACTGGGAAGTTGAGGCTGTTGAGCCTGAATACCTCTCTCTGCAACTGGATCCTGGGCTTCCTGACTGCGAGATGTTAGTTAAGATTGGGAGCAACATCTCCAGCACCACCGCACTGAGCACAGCGAGCCTCCTGGAGCTGTGTGCTCAGTGCTCTGCTGTTCACTCTGATGACCCACAACTGTGCAGCGGTGCAGTTCAAATTACATCATCAATTACATCATCAAGTTTCTTCAACTCATGCTAACTTCTGATGGTCAAAGCCAAACTAGGCTTGGCTCACATATTTTAATTAGTTTTCAAGAACTAATGAATTTTCATGAATGTCTTGACTTTAGATCCAGTAGTCAATGGAAATTATGCACAACAAAATTTTTTACTTTCAAGCTGCCTAATGTTACATTGTCCTTGTCCTCTCCCTGTTTCTTGGCTTATTGTAATGTTCTGTCTTCCTTCTGTTTTTTCATTGTTTACATTCTTCATGTGTCTTTATTTATGTGTCTGGACTCCATACGAGCATGTGTCGTTTTGCTGTCAGCCCTGCCTGTGTGTGTGTGTGTGTGTGTGTGTGTGCGTGTGTACACTGACACGCCTAAACCCTTATCCAGTACATCTAAATATTCTGCAGTGGGAGGAGCAAAAGATTTAGCACTTCCTATAGGCCCCTATAAAAAGTGCCTTTGAAGACTATGAAATTTGTTGCCGGCAAAAAACAAAAGCATATGTAGTCTAAACAGTTTTCAGACCTTTGTAAGGCCTGTCGGCACTTTTTTGTTTCATTTTATGTTTCAGGAGATTAAATAATAAAATCCAAAAAAATTAATTTGTATCATCAGAAAGTGTATTATACTGCCTTCCAGAGATTTTACATTCAGCAGATTTCATTGATATGCAACACTCACATCTGGAGGCAGAAAAGGGCCCTTTGATCTTAAACGTGAAGGTAGTGAAATATGCCCAGAAATATCTCGGGGCTCTAAGAGTTAATTAGCAGCCGGTTAATGACCAACTACAGGCTTGATAAGGCTTAATTAGGGCATTACAAGGGTATTATAATGTATACTTTAGTGTTACCATGGATATAAAACACTGACGTTTATAAGGGACTTGTATTATGTTGTAGTGAACACAAAGCCCTACTATGAGAAAAACAGCATATTTATGAGGAGTTTAATGATGTTTTTATGACGGTACGTACACAGGCCAGTTACCTTTATTACAGCAATACTGCCTTACTTTGAGCACCTTTATGAGTAAAATACCAAAACAAATGCCTCTGAATCTTATCTTTAGCGTGGTAACATGTTGTAACATTTTAACACATAAAGAACATACAAATAAAAAAGTCAAGAATTTACAATCACAAAGAGCTAGAAAACCTGCCCCTTATGTGATATGTGTATTACTTAAGAGGTTGAGTTTCTCTGTTTTTGCTTTTAACAATCACATCAGTTGGTCAGTCACTGTTTAAGTTCAAGCTGTAATTAGATCAACAGCAGTCATATAGCTCTTTAAAAGTGGCATAGGTCCCAAAAAATCCCTAAACTAAATAGAAAGGCTGGAGAGATCACGATGATCAGTATAGACTTTGGTTTGGAACTGGTTATTTGGGAGGGGATGGTGGCTAAGATACTGCTAAGATTGCAGACAACGACTCTCATCCATTGCATGAGAGCTTGATTCGACAGTGGAGCACTGTTAGGTCAAGAGGTCTTTCTTTCCTGCTGCTATCAGACTGTATAACTCATCTGCCCTGTGCCAGATTATTAGCACACCGCACACTGTCTTTGAGATTTGACTACTTTCCACTAAGCCGCCTTCCCTTTGTATTTTATTTATATCACCATATTTAAATCTAAGTGTTTATCTCAGTGCCTTCAACATCCTTATGTATTTTAGAACATACTTACGTGGCTAGATTTTTATATCTTAAAAATCTAGCCAGTGTTCATACTCTACAGGATGTTCTGTGCTAATCACCATAATTCTTCCTATCTGTCTGTCTGTCTGCCTATGTATCTATCTATCTGTCCGTCTGTCCATCCATCCATCTATGACATGACCACATCATTCATCCATAGCATTATCGCCCTCCTCCAGCCTCAGCATTTTGTTTATTTTCTCATTTTCTAGACTAATTCGGCCTAATGCATCCATGCAGCGCCTTAATCTGCGATGGAGAAATGTGCTGTGACATTTTATTTGCCCGTTGTGGATCTGCTGCACCATTGGCGGGGCAGTTTAATAAAGCGCTCGGGCTCGACGGCCTGCGTCCCCAATGCCACTCTGACACAGTAAACAGATCAAAAGGCTTCTATAATGAAATCTCATCTCTACCCAAGCCCCCCGCACCCCACGTGAAGAAAATATTGCCTCTAAGAAAGTTTGTCGCTGTTTCGGGTATTATTCATCCTGCCATGACTTTTGGATTGCTTTTTTTTCCATTCTGCTTTTTTTTTCCTTTTTTATTTACATTTGTTTATTCCATGCCATCTGTCATCTAAGGCTCGTGGATAACAAATGCCGTCTCTAGAAAAAGCCTCAGGAAAAAATTCAGTCGTACCCCAAGAACGAGCAGGTAATAGAAACAGATATGCGCTGTAATAAGCAGTTTATTTTTGCGTGAGCAGTGGAGCCATAGCAGGTAAGGCAATATTATGTGACGTAAGGGGGTAGTCATTGTCGTTTATGAGAGGAAGATGGATGCTGCAAACCACAGTTGCTGCATTATATATTACAATGGTAATAGTTAAAGCGAATACTTAAAGGTGGCTTTTACAACGCGGCAATCTAAAAATCTAAAATACAACACAGCAATCTAGATATTTTCTGACAAATAGGCATATTATCACTGTCCTATTAAAACTTTATATCTTTCTCTTTCTTGCACCATTTGGAAATGCTAGCTGCCCTTTTATATTGTTTTCTCCAGCTGCTCTTGACCATGTATAACAACCATTTGATGCCAGTGTCTGTTAAATTCCTACACAAGCACACGTCATTCTGCTTTATAAGGTACTGATTAGGTGATCACCTGAATCCAAGGTTAGTTAATGTGGAAAAGTATAAAAAACACTGCTGTAATCAACACTCCTTTTGCAATGTGACGAGTTGGAAGGTAAAACACTACTAGAAGTACGTCAAAGTTAATAATTGCCATTTTTCTGAAGAATGAACAAGAGATTTGTTTTAAGATCATTTATCTTATTTTTATGTATTGTAATTTCCTTTAAAATTATGCTTTAAAGAACAGTATTTTTATTTGGAAATTAGCAGAAATATTGTCAGCGGTCCTTAAAAACACAAAAAGTTCATTACTTGCACCTGTAAAAGATAAAACCTGAGAAACTGAACATTTTTGCAGTGCTCTCTAATTTTTTTTCCGGAGCTGTATACATAGAGCCGACACTCGCACTTTAACCTTTGACATATTAGGCAAATATGTAGCTGGTAATATAACTGTCCAGTTAAAACAAGCAGATGATTTAGCATTTAAGTCCAAAATGAATTGAAATAAAAGATCATTACATTAAAATACTTTGACATTAAACTGATCTTTAAGGTACATTCAATTAAAAATACATTACCATTGAAGGGTTTTGTCCTAAACTCTTAAAAATAAAGACTCCAAAATAATCCAGTGACACAATACTTGAAATTTATAAAGGTTCTTCACTCTCACATTTGTCACATCTTATTTACAAAAATAGTTATTAAAATAAAGTTTTGGAGGACAAAGGTAGGTATATGGCACTGCTGCACAATCTTGGCTTTAACACCGTAAAATGTGACTGTTTCAGAGATAAGAGATTTTGTGATTTTAGAATAATGTGACTAACGTTTTGTGGGAAAGGTTGAAAATGGCCATGGGACAATACTTGCAAGCTAGAATGAGTGCTGGGCAATGTAGTGCTGTTGTCCAACAGCCAGTCATATGCAGAGCTTGGGTCTCAGGCTCTAAAAGAGATGCTGATCAGTACTGAGCTCTGTAGTGACTTTCTTTTTTTACAGTAAGATTGGCACTGTGTTCAAAGTAGTCATTCTGTTGGTCCATACCTCTCATGATCATCCAGAGATACTCATTTGGTTCTTTCAGTTTCATATTGGTAGGGTTAGGACGATGTAGCAGTAATGTCAGCTAATGGTAACCTAAGACAATATTTTTGTGCAGACGCAAGTGCAGTTTAGCAGTATAGCTCTGGCATTTTCAATTGGGTGTAAGTTCATCTTCTTGCCAGTTGCATCAAACCAAATATGCCATTTGAAAGCCTTGTGTGGATGGAGGTATATGTAACTGGGCACAACCCACAGCTATTTTGCCTCCACTGCTCTAAGTGGAGACTGAGAAGAAATTTTCAGTATTGCCAACGAAATCATGCTTTTGTTTAGTTTTTGAGCTTCAGCTGTAAAACATGACCAAACTGCCAAGATATTTTGACATGGACCTTAAGATACTTGGCTAAGCAGCAGGCGCCAGTCTGTCAGAGTAGCCTTCTGTCTTTAAACCATATTTACCCCATTTTTTAAATGAAAGTGTGATGTAGCATGTAAAGGTTAAAATCAGTTTATCGGAAATGATAGGGAGGTTCTTTGAAATATGTTTGTTTATTTATTTATTTTTTATTTTTGTTGTTCTTGTTTAATTTTATTTGTATATTTGTTTGTTTGTTTGTTTGTTTTTTTTACATTTTTCGGAACAATGTCACCTCCATAATTGTGTGGGGAGAGTTGCCATTACAGTGTATAGATGAGAGAGAGAGAGAAAGAGAGAGAGAGAGAGAGAGTCTCTGCGTGAGTGTTGTGATGTCATCTCACTCTTCTCAAGCAGATTTTTCCCACCTGTTTTCAGATGCAGTCTGAAACAGTCAACAGTGCTGCTTATGCGCAGCCCCACTCACACACACATAATTGGGACTTCTTACACCATGTGTTTTTTGTCCATTCCTTTACAATCAGGAGTAAAAATGTATTTAGTCATGTCTCTCACGGAGAAGGAGCCGCAGGCGCAGATTTCCATTTTACTTGACTTTATTAACAAAACACAAAGAAGGCACGAGGGCCAAAACACAAAGAAAACCAAGAACCTGAAGCCGGGGCAACACTAGACTCAAGACTGATACAAATTCCTAAACATGAATGACGGGTACTCTTCTGAACTAACACAAATTCCTACACATGGATGATGACTACACTCAAGGCTAAAACTAATTCCTAGCAACCCAGGGGAACTTATGTGCAGACAAGATACAGACATGAACCAATAAGGACATACAATTACTTAACACAAACGCTTGACAGCTGTAACTAAATGACATGAAACAAGATACCGTGTACACGAACAATTTCATAACAAAATTCCTCATATAACAGAAAATGGGCGGCCTCTAGTGGCCGCTGCCCAGGGATGTCACAGACACCGTTTGTACGGTTCTATCCACCATAAATTTTCATGGTTTCTACATGACATACTATCATGAAACAAAGCTTCCTGTGACACCTTAAACCTCAACTGTCAACCCAAACACACAAAACAAACGTCTGTATACGACGACGTTTTAGCAGTGGTGTGCTTTTGATGATCCAGCACGTAATTCAGGTTCCGAGTGTCCTGTAAAGTTCCATACCATTTAAAAATTCCCAATATGTATGTCTCCCCTATATGTATGTATGTGTATGTACATATATATACATATATATACATATATATAC
>JBBPCX010000154.1:24707537-24723717 GCA_037974365.1 Hydrocynus forskahlii
GTGACTCGTCTTCTTCTTCTCGTCAATCACATTTCATTGCAATGTTGTCCCTGTGCTAACTTGCATATGACAAATAAACTTGGACAGTGGTTCTAGGAAAAAACTTTATTGGCATAGAGTCTTTATGCGTTCTGGATTCTATGTTCTTTATACTTGCACATCTTACATGTGATTCCTTAAAGAACTATCCACTCAAAGGTTTTTTTAGGGAACCAAAAGAGGTTCTTTTCAAACAAGTCTTTGTGGTATCTATATGTGTGTCACATTGGAGCAAAAATCTGGATTGTTTGGTAGTACCTGAGGACTGGTTTGTGAACTGTTGTTCTGTGACATTGCTCATTGCTTTTTGCTGTCCAACCAAATAGATCAGATAAAAACTGAAACTACAGTCGTTTTTTAGACCTATTAGATTATGAATACAATACATCCATACAAATAATTAAAAAAAACCTGCATGTGTCCTAATGTGAATACCTGAAAAAAGACTCATTTTAAAAAGACCTAAACTTTAAATGATGAAATATGTGAAATGTGAGATCTGGCAATGCTGCTGTAAAAATCCTGCCCTATGACCTCCTTGCAAGGGCCATGTTGCCATGTTAATAATACGTGGCGACGATCCACATTTTAAAGATTTATCTGGTACGAAAAAAAACTAGCCCCTGCAAAACAGATGTGCAAATTGGTTTAGGCTGAAAACTGTGTACACATCTCTACTCATTTGAGTAGTTCTTGAGGAGAAATTACAGATGAGCTTTATAACAGAATTCCCCACCCCCCTCTGGTCTGTAAATGAAATATTGATGCATCCAAGGTGCATGCCTTGACCATAACAAGTGATATTGCTCTCTAAAACTCATGTTTGTGTATGCCTTCAGGCCAAAGTATCTGTTGGCCTATGACTTATGCAGCAACATCGACTTTCATGACGTTTAGATCGAATTTGGTTTTGTAATCTTCCTAGTTCTTCTGAACGTCTGCCATACTGATAAACTTAGATGAGCACATGAAACACCACATACCCAGCAATTGACTAACCAGTTAAGTGTATCATGTGGGGCTGCAGTCAGGTTGATGATGGCTAATGTGGTAATACTAATCCAGCTAATTCCCAGTGATCACCGTCAGTTTTCTGCCACACTGGAGAACAGAAAAGTACAGAGCAGAGGTGGCTATTTCAGATAAAGGTTATCTGACAGGACATGCTCAATGTGCACGCAAGTTTAAAGGTTGTATTATGTGGAGGTTCTCTACAGTTTAAAAATGTTTGCTCATCCTTTTTTACAGAAAATCATTTTCAAAGTTTTTAAAAGATTCTGTATGGAATAATAAATCGTTTATCTATGGCATTACACAATGTTGAGGCTATATTGTGAGGAAATTAAATAGTCTTATATTTTATTACACCAAACCAAACCTGAAATGAAATGAAACAAAACAAAATTAAACAAGCAAAATCAAAATATTCAATATAAATACGAAAAGGTATTGTTAAAATCAGAAACACAAAACTTTACTGATCTCAGAGGGAACTGCTTAACCTAACAATAGCCCCTACCAATAACCCCATCACTTACAGCCAAACAAGCAAGAAAAACAAACAAACAAATCCTCCTGACCCTTAGATTCTCATTCCCCATTTTGTAACTAAGTTGCTATAACCAACTGGTCAAGCAAAAAAAACACCACTGCCCTTCTCGAGCACACAGAGAATTATATATTTTTTATATAATCCCCCTGTTATTCAAAGATCTTCAATGGGAGTAATGGTCCTTATAGAAGAGAAATGCTGATGAAGATTGCTGCCTGAGGTTTATGGCTTAATCCATATTAATGCAAGCAGCAGCGAAAAAAAAAAAAAAAAAAGACGACCATTACATTTTTCATAATCTCTCCATTTCTGTGAGCCGAAGATAGCGGGTGTAATTAATCCGTATGATAAACGGCGATATGACAAAGCTGCCTGTGTTTTTTGGAGGACATGCATTCTCTCTCCATTGTTTCAGCCAAAGCCTTGTGCTGTGTTCTGCAATGACTAGGCCATTTTATCACATGCATACTGGCTGTAGATGGAACTATACAGGCAGCTCAGTGTTACCCCAAACTGAATGCTGTGTTGTGAGAGCAACCAACTGCAGCTATCTGGCAGTGGCTAAATCAACCAGAATGTCATTAAGGGAGCTCATTTTACAGAAAAGATACTGTATAGAGGAACCCTTTTTCAAACATAGATCTTTAGGGAACCAACTGTGATTCTTCAATAGCATTGTTTAAGCAACCTATTGTGGTATCTCCTCCCTTTTTTTTAAGAGTAGGTGGAGTTAAAAAAGTGGTCATTTTGAGCAATTAGGTGGTAGGTGAGGTAGGTGATTTTGATAAAGTGTCTGAGTGTTCATCCTACTTCCTTCTAAAAGCATTTTACCTAAAATAGCTTGGTAATTGAATAAACTTATCTGTAATTGTATATCCAGCAAAATCACCCACACCTGCTCCTGACAGAGGACAAAAGCATAATAACAATTCGATAGCGCACTTTGTCCCCCTCACACCAAATTAAAGACTGCGCACAGATGGGTTGATCTGCGAAAAGCGTGCATCTGCCCCAAGGTTAATGGTTTCACTCTGATATTCACTTCATTTCATGGCATTAATGATAATGGTAGAAGACCCCAAATGTGTGTTTTAGTTGGATTTTGTTCGTTTTGTTTAAAGTAGTTCCTGCTCAGAAGCCAACCAGGCCAAAATAGTAAACTAAATCACCTCTGTCCTGAGTCCAAGGGCCAAACTATCCCGAGCAAGAGGCTGGAGCAGGGTGTAAATAAAATGCGATCATCCAGTTGTCCAAGGACAAGCTGCAGGGGTTGGCTCTAAAAGAGAAGAAGACAAAAAACACCAATCCCACCACAAGCAAATACCAAAAATGCCACAAAATACAAACACAATCAAGGACAAACATTTGAATTGAAGTGAAACCAGAATGTGATCGTCTCACGCACACAAAAGCACATTGTTTTTCCACTAGCTCCTTCCCTGCCACAACACAATCAGACAAGCATTAAAATGGGACAAATTCCTCTCAAACTTTTATACTCCTAGGCTCGGAAGCTTATGCAAAGTGAATTTTCAGTGCAGCAAACTGGGGAGAGCCTGTGTTAAAGGTTATTATGAGATTTTTTTAACATTAATATGTGTTCCCTAGCCTGCTTATGGTCCTGCAGTGGCTAGAAATTGTGATAGGTGTAAAGCGCGCTTTGGTCATCCTGCCTTTGAGAGAACGACAGCTCAGATGGCCCGATCTGGAATTTTCCCCTTATGACGTCGTAAGGGGAAAGGTTACCTCCCCTTTCTGGTGCTTTGCCCGCCCAGAGAATTTCGCCCCCCTCCCCTAAAAAATTAGCTCCACCAACTGTCAATGCTATCGTGTGAGAGACCACTTTTGCCTGTAGAGACCATGGCTTGCAAACGAGTGAAGCTTGGCAGTTGCTCGGTGCTTATATGTACAAATGAGCACAAATGCATTTTTTATTTTCTCTGGAAATGTGCCGACACAATACAGAGCTGGTCTTGCTGAACGGCTGAAAATTAAGCCTGTATCAGTACCAACTCTCCTTGGCTCAGCTACAAACCTCAGACAAGTAAGTCAACTTAACGCTATATAATTTTGTTGCTTTGCTGTATATGGTTACCAATAGGGATGCACCGAATATTCAGCCATCATAAATTGTTTCGGTCGCATTAAAAAAAAAAATTTGGCTGAAACCGAAAATGCATTTTTTGCCATTTTCGGTTTCGGACTAAATTTTTTTTTAATACGACCAAAACGGTGATGACGCAATGATGACGCAACCGCAGCCTGAATGCGCCAGATTGGATTAGATTCAGCATGTCTGCCGTGTGTGCACATTTCGATATATATCTAAGAAATACACATGGAAAGCCGTTTGTAAAGCGCGCAATGCCGAAATTTCTAGAGGGGGTGCATCCACAAAGACTTTCTGAGTCGGTTCCTCTGATCGGTCTGAAGTGAATGGTTCTAAAGAGTCGCTGTAGTTCGGAGCACCAGTCCGGCTGGAGAACAGCGCGGTCCGGTTCCGATGTTCAGATAGAGGAATGAGAGCGGACACGTCGTGTCATCATTTCATGTGAGAGAGGAGCGACTTTCTCAGCGTCGGGATTAATTTATCATATAAAATCAAAACATCCCACTCGCCATGCAGAGTATGAAGCACAGAAGAGGCAAGACCCTTCGAGCACACCCACTCGAAGGGCAGCTGGTGGCCTAGTGGTTAGGGAAGTCATGGGTTCGATTCCCAAGACCACTAGGCACCTCTGAGGTCCCCTGAGCAAGGTACCATCCCCACACACTGCCCCTGCTTCACTTGGTGAATGGGTTAAATGCAGAGGTTGAATTTTGTGCTGTTCACACTGTGTGCTTTGGTGTGTGCACGTATGATAGAATGGTCACTTTCCGTCTGTGTTTTTAAAAAGGCAAGAAAGTTGTCCAGTGATTACAGTTAATATATGGGCTATGCCAGTCTTTGTTTTAATACACTATTTTGTTATAGGCCTGCAGAGAATGTTATATCGTTCAACAGCTTTTAAAGCACTTGTTCTGAATGCACATTGTTCATACACTTTGTTCAGAATATTAAAATGCACTTGAATTCACTAGTTTTATGAGAGAAGATATTTAATTGAATAATATTTCAGCTATCTTGCTTTTAGGCTATTCATGAGTGGGGACAAGTAAAATATTTTACTTCAAATTTTATTTTATATTGTGCATTGTTTGAATGCTAAATAAATATGTTCATAGTTTTGTAACAGATTTATTCTTTTAATAATTTAATAATAATAATTTCTTTCGGTTTTCAGTTTCAGTTTTCGGCCAATAGTTTCCTCATTTTCGGTTTTTGGTTTCGGTCCAAAAAAATCATTTCAGTGCATCCCTAGTTACCAAGCTTTTTACCCTTAGAATGTGGCTGTAACATTAGCTCTGCAGCTTACAGCTAACAGCCCAGTTAGCAGGCTACTGTGACAAATATAAAGGTAGATAGCATCAGGTATGTGTGTAAATGGTGTGTGAATACACACATTAACTCGAGTGTTGTACCTCTGTGTTATTTGGACATCCGTGCTGCTGTTAGTCTACGAGCTATTGCTATACACTGTAAACTTTAGCACATGGTACCGCAAGCTGGCCCCTCCCCTACCCACCCTCCACCTTTCCCGGCCCCTCTCCTCCTCGCCCGCCTCTCTCCTCCTTATCATTTAAAGCTACAGTCACAGAAACAGCACGTCTGTGGGAAATCCCATTGTGGGACTGGCTTGAAGTGGCTGTAATTCTTTACCAAAGGCTGAATTTCGGAAAGAGACTTCAGATACAGTATTAGGGGACGACTAAGACTTATATAAAAGCATAAAAAATCAGCATGTCTTGGGACCTTTAAGAACAATTATTAAGGGCCACTTATTTGATCTGTTTATTAATTAATAATTAAAATGGCCCATTCAGCATTCGGTTTCACACTTGCTTTTTACATTTCTGCCCAGTCTTTCAAGTACTTCTGTGCTTCTTTGGTCATGGATGATGTGCATAATATAATTTGCAATGATATTCTTCTTGAAATGTGGGATTTAAGACAAGCTGACAGGCTAATTATGCTGTTTGCGTGTCGTTGAACGCTGATTAACTACATAGGAAACAGATGAGTTAACTCGGCAGCGCTGATCTGTTTGCCACTGATTGCATTGTTCCTTCCTCTAAGTAATGTATTTTGTGACCATTAGCATGCTTGTCTAATCTTAATGACTTTAACATAGCTCCATTATTCAAATATGTTGTACTGACACCTTGTCCGAGGAGTATTTTCACCAGTTTAACCTTTTTTGCTTTTACATACCTTTGCATGGTTACCACATGTTTAAAAGGAACATCTCATATTATATAAATGGAGATTAAGCACAACCCCCTATATCCACATAGACTATGGATAAACCCTGATCTACATATGCAAAATATATAATGATGATTCTGGCCTTAATGGTTCTGGCTTTAGTTGTTATATTAAACCTTTGTGTTATGTGGAAGATCTTTCTTAACTCTAAAAAGTCTACACATTGAGCCCAGCATTTGAAGTCATTTATTTCCCAGTTTCTGGGTCGGCGCTCCCTCTTCTTAATCCATTTGCAAATGTATGCTATTAGTGTTCTCCTTTAAATGTGTTGAGTTAATGATGTTGTGGTAGCATGAGGTTGAAAAGATGTGCTGGTTCTTCATATCTGTTGAAAGAAGCCTAGTTAGAAGACCTAGCTAGTGGGTGGAATTGAGCTGGGAAGAAAATGGGAAAAGTTTCTAAAGAAAAAGGTGCTTTAAAATGCAAATCTTATTTACAAAACTTCATAGTTCCTTCAGTGGACGCTCTGGTCATAAAGAAAAAATTGTCCATGGCTACATATCTGTTATAAACTTGTTTAAAATGGTGGCCCTGAAGTCGCCATAGAGTGAGATTTTAAAGACTAGCAAAACTCCCTTCTGATTTATCCTGAAGGTGTGAAGAACTTCTAATGCTTTGAAGTGGGTTTGTCACTAGCTAGAGAATGCAGACTGAGAATCTAATTGTCAACGGGTCAAATATTTTACTGCAATCGTATAACAATGGTGGCTATCATAAAATCAAAAATGTCAGACAAACGTGAGTGACAGAAATGACTACAGTTAGTAATATATTTACCAATCTGTCTATAGATATTTAACATCAGGTTTCTTCTTATTGGCTGAAAGGATAAAAAATGTAGAGCATGCATGTTATAATGGGGGAAAAAAAATCTTTTATGGGTTTGTTAATGCTAAAATCATTGTATCTGTTTGTTAGTGTGATGCTGAGCTGAGCAGTACTGCTAAACACAACAAATAGCACATTAAACTCTAGTGTTAAGCCAGAATTCCTTTACAAAAAACCCTCCCATGGCATTGCCCCAAAGAACCCTTTTTGGCACCTTAATTTCTAAGAGCATATATTTCTCCCTTCTTGTCGGGCTGGTCCTTGAGTTGTCCGCCCCCGCCTCACTTCTCTGGGCAGCAGGCAACAGCAATATTGAAACTGGCAACTCAGAATTCTAAGGCGCCCCTTTTAGTAAATTAATGTTACATATTCTTACTGTATATATTTATTTTCTGTCAAAAATGTTTTAGTGACTAATGAGGCCACAGAAGGGGAAAAGGAGAAGGGTTATATTTCTATGCTAACCATGCTCAAGTTTTTACATCTGTTGAACTTGGGTCTCCTGATCAAGAGGAAATGATTTGAGCTGACTCATACTAATAGTTACAAATGAGTACAGTTCATCCTTCCAAGTCATGGTTAGCATAGTTATAGCCAACAATAACAAGAACTGTAATTTTATAGTACTTCTCATGCATAGCTTATTAAAACAATTGCAGACATTCTGACAAAAAACATGACTTCTAAACTTTAAACTGATGCCACATTTGGGTTCATGAGTAGAGAAGGAATTTTATTATGATTTGAATGAAACTGTATCGTTATGCAACTTGTTTTGTAAAAAGAGAAAACATGCCATTATTTGCCATTTTCTGGCAATGTTTATATTGAGACAGAATCATGTACTGACAAAATTTTGATATGTAATAGAAATCAAATGTAAATGCTACCAGAAAATTGTGTAATTTATTATGTAATATCATGACAACCTGGTTACAACCTACCTGCAGAACCATAGTGCAGCAAATCAACCAGACTAATAAAGTAGTGAAATACTTGTAATGACATTACGCAATCAACATGCATGAAATCTAAAAAGTAACTATAACCTATTGCAGTATATAATAAAGAGTCAACAGATACATGGATTTCTTTACATGTATTCACATGTCATCGTAAGTAGCCTTTGTTTATTTAACTATCACAGTTTAATACCAGGTATGGTAATTTTGGCTTGAATACCTTTGTCATGTCTGCCATGCCATGGGGACTGAGGACACGGATGTAGGAAATACCAAACACACAGGGGTTTTAATGAGAAACACAAAACACAGCTCAATAAGAGCATCTGGACATAACAGAAAGAGTCTTTGACCACAGTGCCATACTCCAGACTCTTCCTCCTCGCTCTGGATGAGTGTCACTCCCTATTACAGCCATGAAGGTGTCTCCACCTCTGGCAGGGCAGGACCCAATGCATCTGGACTCCAGTTGGGGAGTCCTGAAGGAAAACAGAACAGATGCTCCACTACGTGTGGCAGCCAACGGTTTCACCAGCCAGCTGACAGGACAGCTCAGCTGGTCACTTCTGTGAGGGGAGAGACGGGGAGCAAGATCTGAGCTTACGAACTTGAACTGGAGAGTAGAAGCCGCCTTCTTCTTCTTCTTCTTCTTTTTCGTCTTCTTCTTCGTCTTCTTCTTCATCTTCTTCTTCGTCTTCCCCTTCCAGGGGCGTATCAAGCTTTCTAAAAGTGGGGGGATGGGGAAGCCAAATTATAAATACAATCACAACCAATTATAGCTTCCGGAATTTCTACATTTATATACATGTAAGCCTGGCCTACAGCATAGAAATAAAACCATAGTACTGTTAATGACCCAGAATGGAAGAACTTCTTCATACCCCTTGGCCTTAACAATTTTAACTATTTTATTTATACTGCTAAGGTGGTGCATCTAAATCTGACAAGTGTAAATACTAGGAAGCACTGACAATGCCTGAGACACCATTGCATGCATTGTAAATCAGCTGTGCTGTAGTCTAGTTTGCTGTAGTGGGTATACTGTCTTGTTTACATTACTCAATTTGAAATCTGTGGCTCTTGTTCCCATCCTCTTCTTAATCGACTGCAGAGTAACGTCTCTTTGGTGCATACCACCACCTACTGTACAGGAGTGTGGAAAGGGACTTAGCAGACTCTCTCCCGTGTCACTGATGCACACCATCACTGGCGTGCCTTTGAGAATACGTCTGCGTTAGTGATGGGAAGTTCGGCTCTTTTCAGAGAGCCGACTCTTGTGGCACGGCTCCCAAAGAAGAGCCGTTTTTTTTTGGCTCTCAAACGGCTCTTAGTTTATTATCATCTCTAGCCCCATATTTTAGTCTAACTTGGCAAATATGAATGCTTTGTGTGTTGGTATTCTTACTTATAATATTTTAATATTAGAACTTTTTAATTTTAATTTAGCACTGCAAACAAATCCACAGAACAGAAACAGAACCAAAATCAGTAACCAAACGGTATGTCCAAATGCAGTGTGGAATGGACAGTTCAGATGTGTCTGTGCAGGTTTGTGGTGGAACCTGCACTTACTGTTATGATTTTACAGTGAAGGCACTCTGCTCTGCTATTCCCAATATCTTTAAACTGCAGCCAGATGCTGCTTTGTTTACGGGAGTCAGTCATATTTACGGGTCTTTACAACGCACTCGCACTCTCCTCCTCACCGCTGTCTCCTGTCTCACCCACTGACTGAGGGAACACACAGACGCTCCACCTGACTGTCGCGTCTGTTCCCCTCTCTGTTTTCACATAATGGTATCATCCTACATCCTAACATGTGATTGGCCACAAGGCCGCCATGCTGCCACTCAAAACAAAGTTCTGCCATGAGAGTGAGAGCTGAGCAGCGAACAGAAAAAAAATGGGGAGCCGGCTCTCACTTGTGCATGACACATCACTAGTCTTTGTGCCAGCTGTGGTAGGCATGCTCAGGGTTGCTGACCCGTGTAGCATCATTTTAACCCGTTTAGCTTTCACCCCCTATTTTGGTAGCCATCTTGTGTGTTTTGCATTACCAAATTTAAAGCTCACAATGCCGTCATACAAAGTTATTATTGTTTGCGGTTGGGCTCATTTCAAAGCTAAGACATCGAAGTTTCATGTGGCAGAAAAGTAAAATATGTAAACTTATTTTCAAACAGCAACACAGGATGGAATACTGGATTTTATATATGCTTGTGTCAAACTTCTTTGCATTCAGCAATCCTTATCGTCCCCGTCAGGAATTTTTTTATTCTGACACTGAAAACCCATAGCCACAGGTCTTATCAACGTATGTTCAAAATTTGAGCTCAAAAGAATAAAAAATGAATTTCTATAAGGTTTTTAATGCAAGCAGTGCCATTTCGTGCAAGCAGAGACGCCATTTTGTTTGAAGAAATCCTTATTTTGTCACAGAATTATATATCAATAAACCGCTGCTCTCCCATGCATCCCATTCAAAAAGCTGCAGTTCAAACTCCCCGCCAGTCTGAAAGAGTCGACTCCACCCATCTGCCCAGCCAGACCAGTTCAAATCAATACACAGCTAAACGGAGCCAGAAAAACTGGACAAAACTTGCTCAAAACACAATAAAACAACTCCAAAACAACTCCAAAGCAGTTTTACCACAACCCAACCAGCAAAAAACACTTTTAGCGAATTGTCATAAAACACTTACTTTTTCAAAGATAAACACGAGCGATTCTCCATGCGCATCTGTCCGACTTGAATACTTCTCTGGACTTTTCCTGGAAATTCTTATTTGCTGGCCAGATATCCCCATCAAGTGTCTTCAAATGTCCTCAGATATCCTGAATTTGGTCTTATGTGTGCATTTTGCTTTGTTTCAGCATAAAACAATCTGTATTTGTCCATCCGTGCACTCGGGGCCCTCTCTGTGTGGATGGAGCCCTCCACTGATCTGGGACCAGCCTTTGGGCTTTCATACCCCTGAGCGAGGGCGGAGCGTCTCCTCTCATGTATTCCTGAAACCTCTTGCTATTCGCCACAAGCCTGTATATGTAAATTACAACTTCTTGCTAACTGGTGAGAGCAATAGTCCGTCAAAGCCCAACCAGTCCCGAGAAAGTGAACAGGTTTTAATCTGACAAAAGTGGGTGGGGATGAAATCGCGTTTCAGCACAAGTGTGGGTGTTGAAACCCCTCCACCCCCCTGTCCCCTTCCCCTTCTCGGAGGACATGAGGGAGGAAGAGCAGACCACGACTTAATCCAAACACCAAGACAGGTGACCCAATTTAACCCGCGCCTGGCAACCCAGATCATGGTAGAGCTAATGAGCTAATCAGGAACATGTGAGTTGCCAGGCAATGGGTTCAATCCCACACAGACAGGAACATGTAACAAGGGGACATGAAGGGCAAGCCTCGGCTTCAGCAGTCCGAAACCCAGACTGCTGGGGGCGTGACGGATGCAGACCAGACGTCACAACATTTTACGATTTTAGCTGCTCTTTAATTATTTTTACTTGAGTGCTTTTTACATTAAATGTTGCTTTACAGAGAATCTTCTACCAAATAATGTGACTTAAACCATGCCTTGATTGAAGGAGCCTGTTTCTTCTTTTAATAGTGTGCACCTAACCGTTTTTCAGGTGCTAAATACTCCCTTTTGTGATTAGACATATTTTTCTCAGGCATATGTAATTGAATATACTTCTGGTTGTACAATTCATATCTTAACATGACACCAGTCGGGCTGCAGAATGATAACTTTCATGCATATTTTATAGTTATATGAGAAAACATATCAGTAAGAGCTACCATAGCTCCATTCATCTAGTTATAGCTGAAAAAGTAGACAAATCTGAAATTTCAAAATAAAAAAAACAAAAACAGTTGTTATAGACATCCCATTTAGAGCACCTATTTTGGTCAGTTACAATAGAGGTTTAACAGGATTTTTGAGTCCACTACCAGTTGTTTTATTGGAATGTCTTTTGGTCTATAACACTGATGCCCAAATGTGGAAAAATCTTCTGTTTTTACAAATTTCCTGTATGCTGCCTTCCCTACAATTCTGGCTGCATGAAGCCTCTGCTATTATCCCTGCAGCAATAAAGTAGCTGCAAATCGTACGGCAGGGCGCATATCTCTGTTCTGTTTTTCTCTTCTTTTTTTAGCATGTATTTTTCTATTTCATGTTTGAAAAAGTCACTACTCATAGAACATGAAAAATGGAGGTGTCTTGATCATATTATACACTGAGAGATCAATGCTCTTCAGCAGTACAACACATCATTCATGCTGACCTTTAGTCTCATATTGTCTTTCTTTAAGGTTACCCCAAGATCTAGCCTCTGAAAGGGTTTTACTCAATAAGTGCTCAAAAGTGTGTGATACTGTGAATTATTGTGACCTGTAAAGTATCTGACTTGAGCTCATGACCTCTCTTTTGAAACAGTGTCCCTGTTGTTTCAGGTCTAAACTGCATTACTCAGCTCTGTTACTCTTTGTCTTTTGCACGCTTTTATTTATTATCCGGTTAATTAAATTAAGGACTTGAGTCATAGAAAAAGGACATTTTCTCATTTTTGCACTTTTTTAAGTTGAAGTTCCATCCAGTCACTATAGCCCATTTAGAGAAAAATAAGTCGCAAAATCACTTGTTTTGAACTCATCATGAATTTAGCTGGGCAGTAACACCCAAATCACCCCCTGCTTGCACTGGCTCAGCAAGCCGGTTGGGGGCATAGGGAGCTGAAGCATACTGCCATTTAGCCTACCCTTTCATGCTGAAGTGGTGCAGTGCATTGTTACTGCAAAGAGTTAGTAGCAGTGTTACTGGAATGAACATTCTGAAGATTAAATTATATGGTTCTCACAGCGGGAAAACAAATGCAGCCTTCTGAGGCATCCACACATCTGAAAAGTGTAGCCTTAATTTCTTTTACGACCTCCCCAAGAATTTCTCTCAGAACATTCTGTTCAATGCATTTCGACCCAGACAGCAAAACAGGGCAGTACTTCAGTCTTATAAAAGGGAAAAAAAGGGGAAAAAGAGGTTCTATACTTAAGAAGAGGTTGATGCCTGGTCAAAGTTGTCAGAGGTGTAACAAAGATGTTATAGACTCCCGTGCAGAACAATGAACGCCCACCTCCCCTCAAATACATCATTTTCAATAAACATGAAAATAACAATGTGCTTGGTCACTTTTTTTGTCTCAAATAAGACACACCACTTCACTCACTAACGTGTATATTAAACTTTTATTTTAGAATAATGAATGATGCATATATCATGCTGTACATTGTAAATGATCTGTTTGAAATGAGTGACTATGGACAAGTTGCATTAAATAATAAAGGGATAAAGAAATGTAAGGTATATCTGTGTAGTGAAATTTCAAAATCTCATTAAAAAGATGTTTTTTTTTTAAATGGATTTTGCTAAAGGTGTACAGTTTTATCAGCATAAATTCAGGGGATCGATAAAGATTTTAGAGGGCCTGGTTGCCACGGGCCCCAATGCAGTTTCAGCCTGCTCTGATTTTAAACCAAAAACTTAAGGCAAACAAAAATGTATAATGTCACAATCTATATTATGTTACTTGGAACACCATAATAATTCATGTGATTACCTGTGTAACCACTGATAACAGTCATTGTATTTGGACTGTAGCAGCCTGGCTAATGTAAATGTGCACTGGGTATGTCTAAGAGGTATGTTTATGATTTATTAAGCATCAGTTATTAAGTGCGCTATAATTCTATAATGGCAGTAAAGTGCACTAAATAGGTTTCTAAGAATGTAATGGAGAATTAACCTCTTGGTGCAAAGAAATTTACTTAGCAGTGACATGTATTCGCTGCATCCCAGCACAATTAAAAGTGTATATGGGCATCAGTGGGTTGCAGCATTTTGTTCAGTGTTGACTATGGCCATATGAGGGCAGAATTAATAGGCTGACCCGCTTATGGGAGGCAGGTGGTCTGGAGCAGGGTTACTACTGCCTGGAGAGAGGGCATGCACTTCTCTTCAACTTCCTTTCTTTGGTTTCACCTTGGTCTAGGAATAATAATTAAAAAAAAAAATCTCTCTCTCCCTCTCTCTCTCTCCCCCCCCCCCCCCCCCCTTTCTCAAGGTCATGCTATCTACCTTCACTCCTGTCCAGTAAAGCACATTCACATTACTGTAAAGTTGCAGTCATTTTCCATTCCTAAAAAATAATGGTTCATTATGTTCCTATTACATAAGCTGTTTGTAAGCCTGATATAATAAAAATATCAGGCATGCTGGACCAGGCATTTGTTTTTTGTATTGATATTGGATTTGAAATTGTATTGATTACAAGCAAGTACTTTAAAAACAGTTGCGTATAATTGCACATCATTTTTCATCATAGGCTGTTATGATAACACAGAAGCACTGCACTGTGCTATCATAAAAAAAACAGCATTTCACAAACAGGGCTGTGTAGTCAGTGATATAATCAGACTTAGTTTTTAGGGGGATCCCTATCACTATAGCAATAACCATATATCTGTCACATCCCCAGCTGCTTAAGACTTAAAAGGGACTTTTGTGTTGACCGGGCTGTGATCTCATCCCTGAGCTCTCGGCTGGTGTTTTTAGTAACAGGTGTTTTATGTTTAGCCTGGGTTTAAAGTCCTGCTTTGTGTTCCCTAAGTTGTCTGTTCTCCCTCACTCTTCCCCTGGTTTGTGTTCATGTGGGTTTTTCCATTTCTATTTGTATTTCGGCCATTGTGCTGGCTATTTTCTACTTATTATCAATAAAGAAAGCAAGAAAGCATGGAAGTCTGCATTTGTGCCTCCTTTCTGGACGAACCTAGCCAGTATCTGACAATATCCTTCTTTACTTTAGCTAAGTGGTTAGAAAAGTACATCCCTTTCTTTACCATAACTAAAGAAAAACAAATTTTATACACAGCATATAATTTGTGACCATACTACAGTGTGTATTGACTAATTAACCAGATTCTTACTTTTTATAGGAAGGAAGGTATGTAGGTGTCTAACATTTTGCTTGATCATATTCCACTTGAAAAGAAAGCTGTTTTATAGAGTTTGTGTAACATAGTGACAGTAGCAATTTGCTGTGGTATGCAGGTATATTTCCAATCAAAGGAAAAATTTGGCAGTTACTTTTGTTTATTTAGGTGAAAACAAGCCTCAAGGGTGCAAGAACTCGACGTCTTTGGGTATTATACAAATTTGACACATTACATGTTGCATATCATTTGCATCTGGACTACATTCTGCTTTGAGAAATCAAAAATAAGGTGTAACTAGGTATATGACCCTAGCCTCAATACCTCTCAGCAAAGCTATGTTCCTGATTTGTCTTGCTCCTGTAAATTTGTGTTTTGCATGGCCTTGCTCCTGGCTACCTTTGTTGTGACAGTACCAGTACAACCTAGATAGCTCCCATAAGGTGTAAAGTATGTGTAGTGTGAGGGTTCCATTTCTGGACTTCATATTACAAAGACATTTATCAAACTCGACCCAAACCAATATCACACTGTCAGATAGGAGTGTGTGGAATTCTATCACCATGAGAGAGGCCATGACAGGACATGTCTCTTCCTGTTATTGTCATGTGAAATATGTCAACGTTTATGTATGGGTGCTTTCAGATGGTCATTGCTTTCCCAGTTGTGCTTGCATGTGTTTGTGTGCATTCACCATCCTGATATTTTCACTGGTAAGGCAAGGGGATGGAGCACTACCACAGGCCAGCAGGATTAAGTCAGGACTCTTTTGAACTGGTGTGTTATTTTGGTTAAAATAACCAAATAATCCGTTGTGCACCCGTTCTGGTGTCTGTGTGCATTCCTGGGTGTGTTTTGGGCTCCCCGCCTGTGTGCATTGGCCACTCCTCAGGCCATACATCACCCACAATAATCAGTAAAATGAAAAAATGAAAAAAAACAGCTAAATGATGTTTTGCAAAAAAAAATGATTTCCATTTATTTGACACACTTATCATAACATAAAATATATATGTGCCAACACAGTAATGTAATGTGTTTTTTGTTTTAATAACTATAATGTGTTAGTGTTTAAATATAAAAGACAGTATTACTACTGTGTGCCATGAGTGTGCTAGGATCAGTAACACAGTAACAGCTGCCCACAAATGGAATCACATTGTGACAGTTCAGTGTGGAACCAGAGCTGCTCTACATATCAAAAATCTCAGGTAAATCTTCAGCTTGTTTGACCAAAATGCAGTGACAGTATTTCAGAGCGTTAAAAACACATTATAGTGTGAGTTAAATATCTAGGCACAATTTAAAGGGGACCTATTATGCAAAACTCACTTTAGTTATAATAGGTCTATGGGCTATATCAAACATGTTCATGAAGTTCTTTGCACAAAATCACTTTCACATAAAGAGATATCACCAGCTCTATTCTTCACAGTTTC
>JBBPCX010000154.1:24739912-24758094 GCA_037974365.1 Hydrocynus forskahlii
CAAAGTTTATTGCATGGCCAGCAACAGAGCAATCCGTACTACAAATATATATAGAGAGAGAAATATATATATATATATATATAGAGAGAGAGAGAGAGAGAGAGAGGATATATATATATATATATATATATATATATATATATAGAGAGAGAGAGAGAGAGAGAGAGAGAGAGAGAGATGGATGAATAGTTAGATAGATACATAGATAGAGAGAGAGAGGATCGAAATTAACGCGTTAATTCAACAACCCTATGTCCCTATGTATATTATGGGTGTTGAATTAACGCGTTAATTTCGATCAATTTATCACAGAAAAAATAACACATTAAAAAAATTTACGCAGATGAATCGCACCACGTGATTTTGACCCAGTCCGGTATTCTGTCAAAACATGTTACCAATTGAGATGTGCTATCATGCCCTTCTGCGCATGTGCAGTTCCCACAGTCTTGGAATTCAGGACCACGCCTTGGGACACTGGCCGCTGTATAAGCTTCAAGGGAGCATTTTTTCACAGGGTAGCATGAATCGAAAGATTCTGCTGTTGATTTGCAGTACAGTAGCATTTTTGACAAGGCAGCACAAATCGTCAGAACACCCTGCTTCACAGTAGCATTTGTCATTGTTAGAACCTGACTGTATAAACTGGCTCAATGCACCTCTAAAGATCTATCTGTCCATCTAGGCTCTTCTCGTTTAAATAAAATATATTTTTCTCTGAGTATCCATATTATTTGCCTATTTCTCATCATGATCAGTGTTATAAACTGATTATAACCTGCATAAGCTTCACGGTAGCATTTTTCAATAGTGTAGCATGAATCGATAGACTGCTTATAAAATATATTTTTTAAATACAATATATTTTTCTCAGATTATGCATATAATTTGCCTACTTCTCATCATCATCAGTGGTATAAACTGACTGTATAAATTGTATGAGCTTTAAGGTAGCATTAATCAACAGGGTAGCATGAATTAATACATTGCTGTCAATGTGCGCCACGGTAACATTTCTTGACAAGGCAACATAATTTGTCAGAACACTCGTGCTTGTATGTACATCGTCTTAAACTGCACCTGATAGATGGACTTAGTTATATCATTGTTCTTGCTGAAGCATTTTTTCCCAATATTAGGTCATATTTTTGATTGCTGTGACCATCACTGTACATGAACAGTGCAAAAACAGTTATTGAATAAGAGAGATGTTGGAAGTGGTGTTTGTAATAATGGGGTAAAGGGGTCTCAGTTTGTCAGAGAAGCAGATGGAATACAAGCTATAATTAAAGAGCTAAAAATGCAATTGTACTGTAAGTGGAATTCATAAACAAGTGAACAAAAAGGTAGGTAAGTCATGCACAATTTCTCACTCTACCCCTAAGTCAGCTTGAACACAGGACTGCTGTTTACCAATATTTGGATCATTTAAAATTCTTAACACATCAGTGGGACTGCTGGTACAGGTGCATCGGACACACCAGTGTTGCTGGGGTTTTCACACATCCGTGTCACCACAAGATTGAGAGTGGAACACTACCCCAAAATCTCCAGTCAATAGTGGCTCTGTTGTCTAACCAAGTGTGAATTTCATAGATATATTTAGCAAACTTTTGTGTACAGTAACCCCCACTTACTCACAGTTCAGCAGTCGTAGCTTCAGTCTCTCACAGATTTTTTCTGAGAACCGAACTAATAATTGTTCATGGAAAGTCCCCCACATTCACAGAAACCGCAGATATCCTCCGCACTTTTGTGATGTCTGGGCCTCAACCGGTTAGCAAGGCAATCAGACACAATGGAATGGAATGGAATGAGCCTCCATTGCTCAGTGTCTGATTACCTTGTGTCATGATTCCCCTCGCCTCCCCAATGAGAGCAGGTGCATAGGCAGACATCCATGCTTGTTTCTTTTTTATTTCTCAAAAACACAAGAAGACCAAAAGGCACGAGCCCATGACCTCTACAGCGGCTACAGGCCCCTCTACGGCTGCTACAGGCCCCTCTATGGCGGCTACAGAACCCTCTAAAGGCCCCTCTGTGGCTACAGGCCCCTCAAACAGCTCCTCTGCGGCTAAAGGCCCCTCTAAAGGCCCCTCCACTGCTGCTACAGGCCCCCCTGGAATGTCTCGAGTGTTGTTGTGTTGTTTGTTTTGTTCTTCTTAAATCCTTGTATTTTTATTACTGTAAATTAATTTATTACTGTATTTACCCTGCTTATACCAAAGCAAATGACAGCGCATACCAAAGAAAACGTGTGTGCATGAATTCCAGTACAGTCTATATAGGAGTAACATCAGTAGTTTACATTCTAGCACTGTGAGCTACAGCAATTCAGAGTACACTGTACAGTACGAATACAGGTTTACCTTTACATTGTTTAAAGGGTAGTGTATTAAGCTGAGTTTAAAATTAAAGTGTTTTGGGAGCATATTTGGGGGCATATTAAGTGTTTACAATAGGCATTTTTAGGCATTTTTTTGTACCACATCACAAATGTGCAGATGCTCTTGGAACGTAACCTCCGTGATTGTCAGGGGTTTACTGTACTTCGAAAGATTTCATTTCAGATTATAACATTAGAGCTGGCATTAAATTAAGTCAGGTAGTCATGTAGGTTTTGTTGTCATTTTGACCATATACACGCAGTAAACAGTGAAATGAAACAATGAAACTATATGCCTCCAGGACCATGGTGCAACACAGAACAGAACAGGACCGAAGACCACAAGACCACAAGTGCAGACATGACACAAGAACAACAATACAACTGGACAAGACTTTAGTGTAATCGATAGTAGCTATAGTCTGGATGAATATAATATTTTGACTGATGCTGTATCCTAGTATCGTGCGTTAGCATCATGCACTAGCATCATTCACATTTCAATGGATAAATCTCTTAGCAAGATCAATAACAATCTGTGTATGTGTGTGTGCCGGTGTGCGTGCGTGTTCTCATTTTTCCTGTGTTTTGGAGCCGAGATGTTTAATGCGGAACATGGCCTCTGCCTCACTGGCTGTGGCCACACAGGGTGGACAGTTGTGCTTGAATACCATTAACTTTTCACCCACAATGCCACAAAGCCTTTGCAGATGCCCATTGCACCAACATGCTGTGGTCAGCAGCGTATTAGAATCTTAGAGACATTTACTTATACTCTTTCCTGTTTTCAAATTGTGTGGGGTGTTTAGGCCAATAGTAATCAGCTCAAAAACAGGTGAAGAGGCTCTTAATCTGGATTTCTCGCACCTTCTGGCACAAACCCTTCAGCCTTATCTCAATAATCATTCATCATGTGGGCCATAGCAGTTAATGAATCCATAGCAGGTCTTGCTGTGTGATCTTGTCCAACTCTGTTCAGTCTGCTCAGCAAAGAATCAGGTCAGGAAACAGTCAAACTTTCACATTTTCATGCCTAAGAACCTTCCTCTGCCAGCATTATTTTGTGCTATGGCATACCATATGTTTATTTTCAAAGGTTGGCACCGTAAAGTGGAGTTGACATCAGTAAGGCTGCTTTTAAAATATTTTGGAGTGCTGATTATTCAGTCAATGAGTTTATGGAATGTTGTGGGTTTTTGCTATTATTACCACTTGTTGTGTATTCTAATGAGGAAGCTGTTGAAATTGAGAATCAAAACACTTAGTTCCCCTGCACAATGGCTCTTGACATGGCAACTCTGTGGAGAAATGGGCTTCAAAACATGATGGCTTGATAAACAGTGATAAAAAAAATGCATTTAATTGGAGAACAGGATGTTTGCAGCAGTATTTACAAGGCATTGATACTGTTCCAATATGCTTATCAAAGTAAATTTTTCTAACTGTCCAATTTGCATTCATCATCATCTAGCTTTTCATCAATTGTTAGTAGAGCTACTCTTGAAGGGAAGGTTTTAGGTGGTGGACTTCTCTCTATCTATCAGTGATGCTGACATAAACAAACTCCAGAAACACTGCACTGCTACCATGTCAGTGTCATTACTGTGCTGAGAATAGTAAATCACATCTGGTCAGTAGAGGTCATGTGGTCAGAAACCGACAGGGCAGAGGATGACTGACAAACTGTGCATGACAACATATGAGCTACAGTCTATAACTGAATACCAGCACGGAGGAACTTGTAAAAAGGGCAATGAGTGGACATACAGTGTTTCACTACTGTGCATTGCATTGTGGGTTACATAGTTGCAATTAATAATATTCCAGAACTGATTAGCGATTTACTGAACCTTTGTGTCTTATGTGGTATCCTTTGGACTTTCCCCCCTGATCATCATTTACCTGTTTCATCTGCTTTAAAATGCTATTTTTTTTTCTTTAACAGTAAAAGCCACATTACCTCCTGTGTGCATGTATGATGACCAACTGAAACCCATCGAACATCTATTTTGCAGAAAAGCCATGATAAATTTGTTGACATTTTGATTGTTTATTTTCATTTAAGATGTAGGTGAACCTAAAGGCAGCACGCCTGTTACCATCAATGGTACTATTAATTTTATTTATGTGCCAGAAAACTCTAAAAGCAATAAAAAACACAAATAAAACAAGATAGTTGAAAAAAATACCAAAGTGTTGTTTTCCCTGACCAGATAGAAAAAAAAACTGATACAGCAGAAATGTCTGTAAGTGTGGGTGTAGTTTGTATGGAGCAGTGTCTATACGTTAAAGAGGTTCATAAATACAGTAAAAGATGTTTAAACCTCTTAACCTGTGCTCTGCTCTCTCCTGATAAAACACAACAATGACAATGAATGTCTTAAGTGAAAATTTCAGTTTTAAGGTTTAACCCTTTGAACTCTGGGCCATTTATGAGCGTTTTTGCATCCCTTTATTTATTGGGCTATAACATTTTAATTCCATAAGCTAGCCATTCATGCCTTATGTTGGTTTTATTTTTTTCAGAAAACCCAGGGCTGCTTATTTATGTAATTATTTTATGTGAAACTAACAAGTAAAATCTTGATATCATTTTTTTAAGCAAATTCTAGTTTTCGCCTAGTGAAATTTTACTTTTTTCTTTTCTTTTTTCTTTTCTTTTTTCTTTTAACTTTAGAAGTGTGTGGGGTAAAGGTCCATAGCCATTGTTATATAATTTTATTTTTCAAACTGGGACATTCTATGGCTCACTACAATATAAAAATATGTGCTTATTTCCAGAAGGTATTGAATTTGACCTTCCTTGGTATCATTATTACTGCTGAAGAAGTTGTTCAGATGACCTCTAGAATGCAGTCAAACACTTTCCCCCAACAGTTACAAACAACACCATTATAAAAAATAATGATATAGCAACAGAATGAAAATAAATATATATTATTATATAGAAAGACAGTGGAAAAAAGTGTGATGAATTATGACGATTTTGTTACACTGAATCCAACGACAAGTGTGTGGACAATCGCGGAAGTGAACACACACTTTATTTGTGCCTAAAGTAAATAATATGAATGTTTTATGGAGTTTCAGCAGTATTTTTATTTGTGGGAAACCTTTTAAATTTACTCTCTTTTGCGCACATGATTACTCTGGAATAATGTATTGCACAAACACTCGATTTCTGTGACATGTGTATCATGCATGTGTGTTACTCCTGTCGCGAGTTGAATCTGAGACTAAAGGTTACAAAAATGAATGCAAAATGCGTTCATGGAGTTCAAAAGGTTAAGAGGAGCATGAATTTAAAACATCATATATTGGTTTTTGAGATAGCTTACAAATTCAGAAAGTCATGTTTGTAAGGGTTTTAATTTTAAAGAAACATCCGTTATGTGAAGGGTTTCTGCAGGATGCCACTTAATTAGAGTAATATAGAGCACTGTAGAGTGTTTTTTGTATCGGTAAAAGATGTCAACTTTTTTCAGTTGCTATGTGTAAATATTAGGGGTGTCATGCAATTAAACAATGAATCTAATTCATTACAAGCTCTGTGATTAATTAACCTCGATTAATCGCACACATTTTTGCTGCAAAAGTATTAACAAATTTTATGTATTTTGGCATATGAGTAAATAAATAATCAACATTACTGACTTTCAACATCTCTTTTGTTTAATAACTGTTTTTGCACTGTTCATGTGCAGTAATGGTCACAACAATCAAAAATATGACCTAATATGCTGAAGGAAAAAATAAAACAATGCTTCAGCAAGAACAATTATAGAACTAAGTCCATCTATAGGGTGCAGTTTAAGACAATGTACATACACGCATGGGTCTCAGAAGCATTTCAAAGTAGGTGTGTGCTGCACTTGGTGTCTCACACATTTCACTCATACTGTATGTCACCCGCTAATATAATAGTTCCAGTGTTCTGATGAATTATGCTACATTGTAGAAAAATGCTACCGTAGCACAAATCGACAGCAGAGTCTATCGATTGATGCTACCCTGTCGAAAAAAAGCTCCCTTTAAGTTTATACAATTCATACAGTTTATAGTCAGTTTATAACAATGATGATGAGAAAATAATATGCATAATCAGAGAAAAATATATTTTATTTAAATGAGAAGAGATAGATAGATAGATCTTTAGGGTGCATAGAGCCAATTTATACAGTCAGGTTCTACTTCAGACCGTGCCATGCTTCCAGCTTATGGTGATGTCTGAACAGTGGTGATGTTTCCTAGCTTCAGATAGCATTCTGCAAACTGCAGAAGGCATTGTAGAATCTGAATCAGAAAACTTTATTGATCCTAGAGGAAATTGCTTATGTTATGACTGCTAAGACACAGACCCCAGAGTAGTGACACACACTCGTATGCCCTTAAACTGTGCACTGAAGACAGTGTGTAGGAGCAAACAAGTAAATGTACACGCCGAAAAAATTAAAAGCGCTTTTAAGATATTAATCACCATAAACCAGTGACCCGAATGCAAGATAGCACAGATAAACCAGTGTCCAACACAAGATAGCACAGATAGACCAGTGTCCAATGCAAGACAGCACAGATAAACCAGCTTCCCTAATGCTAGGTAGCACTGAATCCCAAGACTGTGGAACCACACATGCGCAGAAGGGCACGGTAGAGCATCTCCATGGGTAACACGTTTTGGCAGAACACCGGACTGGGTAAAGTCATGTGGTGCGATTAATCAACGTGAATTTTTTTTTACGTGTTATTTTTTCTGTGATACATTGATCGTATAGCAACAGTTACTACATGTATCACATGTATTACGTTATTACATGTAATACAAATTTAAGCTGTTTCTAGCTTTATCTATCCCTCATTCATTCTGCTTCAAACCTTATTATATGGGGGGAAATTTAGCTTCCTGTGTTTATCAAGGCTCAGCCTTTTGGCTGGGTGAAGGAGTGCAAGGCTTTATGTGAGGGATGGTGTTTAGCAACCATTACTTCTGCCTGACCTTGTGTTGACGGTGGAAGGAATTTTTGGTTACAAAGTTGCAGACAGTGATCACTGGCTTTCACCTTCACATAATTTGGACAGATTTACCCGCAGTTGCCTCAGATCCCCATTCCCTTCTTTTCTTTTTTTCATAAACTTGCTTTGGGCTAGTATTTATGCAACCTGATCTCACGACTCTTCGTGCTGCCATCACGAAATGCAATTTAATCAAAATACATGCTGCAATCACGATTTAGGGCTTTTTTCGTGCTAGGACAACACTTCACTTTTTCGTGCTAGGACAACACTTTACTACCCTATGTATTTTGATGCGCAGTGCGTAACACCGCCAGTATCTGGTGACTGTTACAGTTAGGTTTAGGGTTAGGGACTTTCCCCTTCTCACGGCATTTCAACCTGTTTTAACCACTTTGCAAACAAAAAACGATAAGGAATCAACTCATTATTTCTCTCCTACTGTCCCTCAGTCACCAGTTAGCGCCGATACTGGCAATGTTATGAAGTGCGCATTGAATACATAGGGTAGTGAAGCATTGTCCTAGCACGAAAAAAGCCCTAAATCATGATCGCAGCACGTATTTTGATTAAATTGTATTTCGTGATGGCTGCACGAAAACTCGTGAGACCGGGCTCTATTTTTGATGGTTCTCTAAGAGAGGTGTTCAGACACATGATGGTTTGTATTTGTATTTTTTGGAAAGACAAAATGCTGTAGTTTTGGTTAAACAGTAAACGCTGCGTTCCAAGAGCACCTGCGTATAGTGAAAAACCGCATATATATGATGTGGTAAAAAAAATGCCTAAAAATGCCTATTTTTATAATGTAAACCCTAAATATGCCCCCAAGTATGCTCCCAAAACACTTTAGTTTAATTTATTATCAGCTTAATACTTTACCCTTAAAGAAAAACCCGTATTCATACTGTCCTGCAGTGCTAGATTCTAAAATACCGATGTTACCCCGATAAAGACTGGGCTGTAATTCATGCATGCACATTTTCTTTGGTATGCGCTGTCGTTTTCTTTGGTATAAGCAGGGTATAAGAGTAATAAATTATTTTAGGCCATGTCCACACGAGATTTTCCGTTTTTGATTTTTTTAAAATCGCTTCCACACGAGCACGTTTTCAAAAATATCTCCGCCCACATGCAATCGCAAAAAACGCTGACAAAAGCATGCCAAGGCAGCAGGTGGCGAAATAACCTTAAATCGTATAGCATTGGTGACCAGTCAAAAGACTTGGATGGGGGACGTCATTACCAGAGACAGAGGGCAGTGTTGAAAAATGCTACCTTAAAGTTTATACAGTTCATAACACTAATGATGAGAAATAGGCAAATAATATACATACTCAGAGAAAAATATATTTTATTTAAATGAGAAGAGCCTAGAGAGATAGATAGATCTTTAGAGGTGCATAGAGACAGTTTATACAGTCAGCTTCTAACACTGAGAAATGCTACTGTTGAATTAGGGCACAGGCTACTTCAAATAGTGCCATGCATCCAGGTTGTGGTGATTTCTGTACAGTGCGGATGTTTCCTAGCTCCAGACAGCATGCTGCAAACTGCAAACATGTTTTTTTCTGTGATTAATCGATCAAAATTAAAGCGTTAATTCGACGTCCCTAGTATAAACATGCCATAACTTATAACAAGGTTGAGAGCAGTAGTACTTTGTAAACATTGGGCATTGTCGATGAAAACCTGATGTAAACACGTTGCGTAGTGTGACGTCATATGAGTGGGGCACAGTATGACGCGAAATGGTCCGTTTTTCAAAATCTTCATCTTGTCCACACATAAACGCAGAAACGTGGTTAGTTGGTTAAATACCGTCCAAAATGCTACATATTGCTAAACACACAAATCAAGTCTTACCATTTATGTTTGCAGATAAAATGTGTGGTCTGTATGTTTTGACCATAAATCATGAAAGGAAGAGAGTTTATTAATTGAAATGTTAATTCGATTAGTCCCTAACACTTACTGTTAGAGGTTAGTTGGCTGCTATGATCTTTGTGACATCCTTTACTGTTTTTTGCCAAAAGGTCAGCTGCAAGAAATATTAGTGGCATTCTAAAAGCTAGGCTGCAGCTGAGAAAGGTGGGTCCTTTGTTGCACTGTGTTATGAAGGATCCTTGTTTATACCACTTAAGCTAAGAAGTTATTCATTTATTAATTAAAAAACCCCAAAAAAAAACCCAAAAAAAAGCTGGCAGTAACTTGGGTGAACAGCAGATATTGATTTAAGGATAGCTTTACAGGTTGAAGAACAGATGTGGACTACTTAAGCACTGATATGTGTCGCTCTGGATAAGAGCGTCAGCTAAATGCAGTAAATGTAAATGTTTTACAGCGACCAAGGTTATTGTGTCATGCCATCAGTAAGTGGTTTTAATAGCAGAAATATAAAAAAGCAGGTTAGCAAGCAAACATTGCTGTGAATGATGTAACCTGATAGGCAGCACATCAATTTCTTTGTAATTAAATGGTGTTTTTGTGAGCTGAAAAGCAAGTTCATTTCACAGCATGCATTAAATTTACTCTTAAACAAAAACATAGCTGGAGAAAGAATGTACTGTAGATTTTACTGGACCGTTAACTTCCCTTTTTAAATGGTAGTGGATTTTATAATGCAGCATTTCTCTTGAATTTTCTTTAGATCAGACATGTGTGATACTCTGGAAGCATCCTTTGTAGGCTGGATTTCTTGGCTGTCTTTGAAGGATTTGCTTATTGGAATTGCCTTCAGTGACTAGAAATACAGCCCACCTGGACAACAGCCTGGCTTTTGGAATGTAGTTATTACCAGAAGAGTGACCATAGACATAGCCAGAGTTACTGTCCTCAAGTGTTTGACTCCCTTATTGATTTTACCAGTGATTTCAAATGTGTTTTTGAAATGTTACATTCAGATTTGGTTTTACAGATCTTGATATGTTTTAGGGCTGCAACTATCAAACATTTTTGGAATCGAGTATTCTGTCAATTTTTTCATCGATTAATCGAGTAATCGGATAAAATCATACTTTCATGTTTTTAAACAACTATATAAATAGTGTGTTATGCAACATGAAAGGCCTCTTAAAATGAGCAAGCAATTGGCTGTTATTCCTCACAAAAAAGTTTTTATTCAATCTCAACACTTTTATTAGATCAAACCTTAAAACCTCTTGCTTATTGGCTCCACAACTAAGCCCATTTAATGAACCTTTCTGTGAAACATTTATGATGTACATGAAAAAAAAACTATGAAATACAACTTCACACACATAGGTTAGCCTATTTGTGCTTAGTTTTATCTTAATAAAAAAGGAAAAGGGGAGAACCTCCCGCAATAGCCCATCTGAGAATAAAGAATGAATAATAAAAAGTATAAAGGTACAAAACAGCAATTTATATAAACTATATATATATTTATATATAATTCAAGTATTACTAATAATCCAACTTAAACACTACAGTTCAGTTTCCAGCTGTATCCAGATGAGGTAGGTGGGTAGAGTAGAATTCAAAGCTGCAGCACCTGAACCGAAACATCCTCACGTGAACTGTACTTCTCCACACGGTTTGGAGCCTCTACAAGGCAACATATTTTAACGACTGCTAACTTGTATGAATGCTAGCGCTTGTTAGAACATGCAGTATTTGTAATTATTTGTAAGCTGTGTGATGAGTCGATAATGACGAGGCATGGCAAGTAGCAAGAGTGCAAATGCACCAAGATCTCACTCCCTACCGCACCGGTCCCACACTGGTCGCACACACTGGTCCCACACTTTAGACACTTTCTGCCTTTTACGCACACCGGGATCTTCATTTTCCGCCATTTCCATAGAGAGTAAAATAAATGCGCCGTCTTAATTCTTTGAAATGCATGTCAGTTACAACAGTCTGTGTGAAACAATGATACCGGAGCTGTGCAGTAGTCTACAAAGCGGGAGTGATACGATAGCAGAGACATTTTAAATAGATGGACTTTGGTGACATTAATTAAATCAATGAATTTTATTACATTTTTTGTAATCGAATTAATCGAGTTACTCAAATAATCGTTTCAGCCCTAATATATTTTCTTGCTCTTGAATGACCACAGTTAAATACCTGAAGCCAAGGATGACGGCCTTATTCAGATCAATAATATATACATATTTATAGTCTCCAACACTGGTGGCAGGCTGCTAAAAATAACCGTCATTACTTGCTGCTAATGAAGCTTGGAGTTCATTGAAATGCGAAAAGGCCATTGAAAGCCAAAAAAAAGAACCAATGTAGCAGGCACTGCTTTGATGGGATCTTATTTAATGCTGGTGGATTCATGTGAGTTGACTGCAAGTGAGGAGGAGGAACGTGCCTCCCTTTCTGAATGGTGTGGCGTGTGATGTTTCGATAGCGAGGCACTCTGTAACTTTTGTTATTATCCACGGCTCTCAATCGATTCCGCCTGCTCCTGTCTGCACTGGAAAACTTGACTCTTATTCATAATTAAAGCAATCTAGATGCAAATCAGGCCATATTCCGGTGGCATATTGTGTTATGAGGCCTTCCACACTCCCAAGTGCAAGCATGTCATTACTGGCCTTATCAGAGAGGGCACACGTACACCAATATAAACACACACATACACACACAAACACACTCAATAATCATACGCATCTATATGCATGACCTCTCACACGCAGTCATGTGCAATCATACCCCAAATGTGGCTTACATTCCCAACCAATCGCCCTGATTAGCTACTTTCATGAAGGCTGAAGGCTTGTAATCATAGTGCCGAGACACAGACGGTGCTTTTTATAGCCCCATTCATTATTGAAGTTGCAAGAATGCTTCAAAGCCAGGTTGAATCCATGTCAGCGGGCGCCATTAAAACCCATTATCCTGTCAAGAGTGACCCATGTCACACGGGTCTTCTCTGTGTTTAGACACCGGTACTTGCTTTGACGTGCATGGGAAGAAAAAGCACTTGCTTGGGTCTCTCAAGGCTTGTAGGGGGAAATCACACGATAATTACTCATGTGCATTGCTCAGTATTAGATATCGTCCACTGAAAATCTTATTAAAATCTGGCTCAGATCACATCATGTATTGTAGTGTTGAAGCTTTCAACACACCTTTAGATTGCACATTTTCAATGTATGTGATTTTAGATGATGTCATCTTACAGTGGCTGTCAGTCAAAAAGCAAGACCTAATCTTCACAACATTACCATTTCACGATGAATTTCCCCTCCCAATGCATTTTCACATGTGTTGTTACTATGGTAACCAATGAGGATATGTGAGCAGCTTGATCGTCAGATTTGGTCATTTACAACTTATCACTCAAGTCCAAAAATTAGTTTTAGGAAAGAAGTCTCATTTGTTGTAGTTTCTGACACTGTATGTCATACTATTGACAAAAGTATGGACAGGTTTCAAAATGAGCAATACACTATACTGTTAAGGGACAGCACCAGCTAATAATGTTAGCCAAATGAGAAATGTTAAGTACAGTAGCGTCTTAGCTCCGGTACAAAACGAACAAAAGAAACTTCAGACGCCAAGCATGTCTTGGCTGATCTACTACATTTGGCATGTAGGGGAAAAATGTAAGAATTTGATAAATGGTCAAATTGCTTGAGAATGATCACCTACAGACTGGAGCATTCTTTATCTCTATATATTTGTAGTATTAAGCACCTGTGAGGAGGAATTGTGATGTATGTCAGTTTGACATAAAAACACCAATTCAACCTTATATTCTGTTCTTGCCATGCATGCATGTGAATGCATGTGATGAAGGGCCTTATTCGCTAACCATTACTTATCTAAGGCTAGCTAATTCCACATGTCTGTAAAATAAAAAATGAATGTTCTTCTTCCCCTACCTCCTCTCAAAGACACAACATTTCATTCCGACGTCTATTTCCTCTAACGCCTGCAGCGTATGAGGTTAAACGCCACAGCTGTCCACATCCTCCAGGCTGGTTGGTAATTATGATCTATATCACTTGAAGGATAATATACTTCTCCAGATACAAACCTGACCTCTTCCATGTTTTTCCTTCCACTTTGGAAAATCGATTTTCATTTTACATGTCAGTCCCTGCAGGTGGCTCTGGCTGTCAGAAAGCATCAGTAGGGGATGGGAGAGGAAAGAAAGAGAAACAGTGGAGAGGGGTGGAGTTCGAGTGTCTGGATATGTGTTTGTTTTCTATTTCCCATCTAATTACGGCATACACATCATTAGGAGGATCCAAACAGCAACACAATGCACAGGAAACGAGTCATTACCAGCTAGGTGGGGATCAATTAATGCCTCATTTTCAGGTCATTGTGCACATTCTAATTAACCAAGCAGGCTGGAGGAGATAAAAACATGTTGAAGCTACAGTGCTTTTCTTGGGCCATATTCTGTATGTTTAGCATACAATTTAATCGTAAGTATCAAGTGATTCAAGCCTGTAGTTCATCATAAGCTCTGTCTTTTACTTTTTTGTTGCTAAAGCTCAAAACGTTTATGGATTTTATCATAGTTTTCCCGAATCACACAATGCTACCAAGCTTGGAGGGTGAAGGCAAGTATGTATTTCCTCTGGAGAGATGAGGCTGGAGGTGGTTGCAAAACGGCAGCCAAAAAAAAAATCACTGGTCAGCTTAATGTGCTGGCTATGATAACTGCCAATTGCACTGGCTACTATTGCTTTGAGTGATGGGGCAGACGGGTTAAACTCAACCAACCCAGAGAGAGTGACAAGGGACTCCTTGGACTCCTAGACTCCTAGATCTCTGTTGCATCGCCAGTGATTGACCTTGTAATGTTACAGTGAAAGTGCCATTGCTTAGCGGTTTGAATCAGTCAGTAGCCCCAATGTAAACAATAGGTCTTTTGTGTACAACTATACTATATCTATATTGTAGTTCCACTATGTAGGTGTATAATTACACCATAACATGCCATATTTAACTATAAAGTATAGTACAGTACACTTTCAACAAGTGATCTGGATCATGTGATTCAGCACAAATTTAGATTTTCACTAATACCAGTTGTTGAATACAAATATGAAATATTACAGGCAAAAATAAGTTGGAACTGGTGATATACATCAAGGTTTGTCCAGCACTTCCGACAGATGTTCAATCAAATGGGGAGTTTGGAGGCCAAGTCAACATTTTGAATTCTTTGTCATGTTTTTAAAACTATTCCTGAACATTTTTTGCAGCGTGCATTAGACCACTGTCATTAGGAATACTGTTGTTGTGTACTTGGTCTGCAACTATGCTTAGGCAGGTAGTATCCTCAAAGTAATGTCCACACGAATGCCAGGACCCAAGGGTTCCCTGCAGAATGTTGCTCAAAGCATCACATTGCCTCCTCTGGCTCGCTCCATAGTGCATCATAGTGCCATCTGTTCCACAGGTGAGCGATGCACACAGACACACAGC
This sequence comes from Hydrocynus forskahlii, assembly GCA_037974365.1. Classification (NCBI taxonomy): domain Eukaryota; kingdom Metazoa; phylum Chordata; class Actinopteri; order Characiformes; family Alestidae; genus Hydrocynus; species Hydrocynus forskahlii. The sequence continues at coordinate 24,754,731 of JBBPCX010000154.1, forward strand.
TATCCACAAGATGTATAAGAAAATGCGATTCATCAGACCAGGCCTCATTTTTCCATTACTCCATGGTCCACTTCTGATGCTCATGTGCCCATTGCTAAAAGGCACTTTTGGCAATGGAAAAGGGTCAGCATAGGCAGTCTAACCCTTCTGTGGCTCCGTACACAGCAAGCTGTGATACACTGTTTTTGACACCTTTCTATCATAGTCAGCATGAACCTTTTCAGCAGTTTGCGCTGCAGTAGCTCAATCAATTCCATCCTTGTTGTTGCCACCCTAGGGTAGGATTTGTAGTTTTTCCTGAAGAACATCTTAATTTTTTTAATGTTTCGGAGCCTTTCAGAATGTTGCTGCACCTATTACCACGCCCAAACATGATAATGCTATGCTGACAGGTCATGTCTTGAAACAGAGTGAAAGGGTCTCTAAAGTTGATTCTCTGCTCTGACTGAATCTGCTGGATGACATATTATCCTCTGACTGGCTACTTCACTAGTTTAAGGTGGAATTTGACACCGTTCTATAATATCAGCATGAAAAATTTCAGCAGTTTTCTGCGGTTATCGCTTTACCTGTCAGTGGCTTTAATGTTGTGGTCGATTGCTGTATATTGCTGTCGCTGTACAGAGCCACATTTCTCAACCAATTCCATCCTTGTTGTTGCTGCCCTAGGAAAGGATTTGTAGTTTTTCCTGAAGAACATCTTAATTTTTCCTGAACAACATCTTAATTTTTGTTTTGGAGCTTTTTAGAAGTCTTGCTTCACCTATTACCACACTCAAACATGAGAATGCTGTGCTGACAGTCATGTCTTGAAACACAGTGAAAGGTTCTCTAAAGTGGACTCGCTGCTCTGACTGGCTGCTTCACTAGTTTAAGGTGGAATTATTTAAGTTAATGACAACAGGTTAATCACTGGTCAGTTTCTGAGCACAAGATTACTTGACCGTATATTATGGTCATTAAATACATGCAGGTTAGTGTGTCAGAAGCAGTGGGCTTGCTGGGATGAGTCAACCAAACAAACACTGAACCAGCCAAGAGCAGCTCTGGCCACAGTTGAAGGGCTTGAAGATGGTTTACATAAAACCTGAAACACAGGGCCTAAAACATAGCTGTTTCTAATATTGTAACTTATGATTTCCAAGGTGAAAGGCATGCCCCTTTTATACATTTGACATCCTTTAAATCCTGCCACAGTTACTTTAGCTCATTCCAAAGGCATACATTAATTCTTCTTTGCTCTCTTACAAAAACTACAGAAGGTGGTCACAATCCAATGTATCCTGTAATGTAAAACAGTGTGAAGAAGACATGTGGCTAAAGGTTAATGTGGTGGAAATTAAGAATGTGATTTCCTCTTGGCTAAAGAGCTGCTATCTCAAAGGGGGGATGTAGGGGGGATTTCCTGTGGTGTGATCATATCTAATGCATTAGCCTAATGACGAGATTCAGACGCGGCCATTCTCATGCTTTATTAAACATCGCACTGCTGTCTTCTTCAACAGTTTAGTGCAGAGGCCAGCTAACGTCACCAGTTAACCAAACATGGGGCCAAGTACTCCAACCACACATTCAGGTGCTAATACACTCTAACATATGCATCAGCATGCTCTAATACTGACTTCATCTTATCCGAAAGGAAGTGTTTACCTCTCCCCCTTTGATTTCTGAGTACAGTGGGAGGAAAGTATGAAGATGGATGGAACTCAGCAGGGTTGGGGGTACAGAGACAGTGTCAGTACGTGTTCCCGTTTAACCCATTAGACTGCCCGAAGATGATGAGCATGATCACCCATCACATCATTACTAGGTCAGGCATGGCAAGTAATCTTACCTTGCTGTCCTAGAGCCTGTCACCACCAGTAAGAGAGCAAAAGCAAATATAAGTTTCTGCTAAGTGGGCTGGAGCAAAAGACTTTGGCATGTATTTTGCAGTTCTTTGCTATTTCATTTAAACTGAGCTGAAAGAGACTCAATATAAGGCCATGCCAGTGTTCATATTCCTGCTCAAGTGAAGATCAGGTATAATACAGAATAGTAATTCATAATACATCAGGTGTTATTCTTCTTGCTTGCAGCTGTTGTATTTCCTGCCACTTTACAATAGCATACTCATAATATGCATATGAACCTGTGCGCCATCCACGCCAAGAGAGTCACCATCATGCCTAAGGATATTCAGCTGGCCCACCGTATCCGCGAAGGGCAAGCTTAAACTAACTGCGCTTGAGGCATTTCTTTTTAAATGTCTTAAGACATTTATTTTTAACAAAACCTTTGGTTCCCCCTCTTAGATGTTTTCTACATTTATTGTTTAATAATCTTTCTATTTTTTTAATGCCTGCCTTGTTTTCTTGTTTCTTTCTTTTCTAACATATAGTCCTTTGTGATCTTGTGATTATTATTGTATTATTATTATTATTATTTTATTATTGTTCTTTTATTATTTTGTTGTGTACAGTGTCCTTGAGTGTTTTGAAAGGCGCTTTTCAAATAAAATGTATTATTATTATTATTTATTATAATAGGATAATATAATAAGTAGCATCAGTAATTCAAGCAACATCCACAAATTTCAAATATTTATATAGATTTATATTAGGACTGGGAAAGTTAGCGCGTTATTTACTTAACAGCGACAATTATTTTATCGTGCGTAAACGCAGATTTTAAAAAATCCTTTTATTTTGAAAGTTCAGTGCTTTCACCGAAGTAATGCGTGCGTTGAGCTATTTAATAGGGACAAAAATAATGTATAAGAAGCCTGACAATTACACCAAATGTGACTTTAATGACACTGCATTCAGATACATAGACTTTCATATGGAGTTGGTCTCTCTTTGCAGCTGCTATAATGGTCCCGAACCCCCATGCTCTGGACTCTGATGGTAACTTGTTTTTCAGTAACAAGCCAGATTAAACATGAATGCCTTGCACTGGCAAATAGCTTTGGTTTGATATTTGATCTGATTACATTAATGTTGAGATTTACAGAAATATTTGAACTGCAGCTGTGTTCTGTTAAAGGTAACACTGCTGTTAAAAAGCTCCTTATTTGTTTAAAGTGTTTGCAAACCAAATCTTATTCCGCTTTTGTTTTTATAGCAGTATTTTAAAAAGAAAGGTGCGCAATACACTAGTTTTGAATTAATGATTTAATTTCACATATAACAATGCAATTAATCGCAGAAAACCATGTGATTAATTGCGATTAAATTTGTAATCGTTGCCCAGCATTAATATATATGTATATATGTATATGTATGTACATATGTATATGTATGTAATTGACAGTATTGACTGTCATTAATAAACATAAATCTGCACAAAGCAAACATATTTGTCTACTCCTATGTTGATAAGA
>JBBPCX010000154.1:24771905-24795853 GCA_037974365.1 Hydrocynus forskahlii
AAGAGCTACATTTTAACAGCAAACTTAAATCTGTAATATGTTTATTGCACAGAATACTATACAGTAAACCTTTGCTTCAGTCTCTCGTGGATTTCTTCTGAGAACAGAACTAATAATTGTTTGCGGCTACCCCTGCGCATTTACAGGAGCTGTGACGTCCGGGCCTCGTCCACCACTGCCCTCATGCTTGTGCTGGGTTGTTTGGGTGCAGCGCTTTGCAAGGCAATCAGACGAAACGGAATGAGCCTCTGCTGCTGTCAGTCCCGGCTGTTTTTTGCTTTGTTGCAGTGTCACCCAGATCAGGCACCAGGACACAGCATTGTCTGATACAGTTGATCAAGTAAAGTGGCAGCATGGACAGTGTAAGAGCAGTCTGTTGCCCATGCTAAGCAAAAAGCTAACCCCAACAGAAAGGCACTTCCATTCTTACTCTCTTATGATGTGGACTTGAAAAAAAGCCTACAGACATACTACACACCAGGATATGGTCATGGGACTGATGCATTTTCATATTTGCTTGGAACATGACTGACATGTCATTGACTTATTTGTCATTGTCTTAAACAGGATAATTTTAGTATGTTTTGCCTTATTTGTATGTTGTGTTATGAGCTTAGGTGTGCCATACCAGTATAACAGATAAGACAAACCTTTCAAGTATAGTGTATGAACTGGTATACTGCCCAGTTCATACACTATACTTGTTGTGCTTCATTGTTGAAAGGTATTAAAATGATCAGGTGGGCGTTCTGTCATTCAGATCTCAGTCACTGTGAGGAAAATGGCAGTTTTTAAATGAGTGTTTTAGTTCATTGTTGTACAGATGTGAAGCTCAACTGGAGATGTGCTTAAAACTTAGTTAAGACTGTAAGAGTGAGTCCTCACTGCTCACCTGTGGGGTGATGTTTCGATCCTCCCTCTTGCTTGCTGCTTTCGCCCACAGAAGGTGAAGTTAGATGTGCACGGCAGATTCTTGATTGGGGTTCTTGCCTTCCTTCATAAGTCTTAATTGCGCCTGACATTTAACAGGAGATGTCAAATTAATCCTGTTCCTGCCTGTGCATGCCCCCTGAGACCTTGATTGGCTTGGAGTGATGTGCGAAAGAAAAATGAGGGAATGCGGGAGTGCAACACATGAATACGCATAGCCCAGAACATGTTTACTGCTCTCTACACAACTGTCAGTCATGGTAGTCTTTTTCAACAATAGTTTACTTTAGCGCTGGTTCTCTTTTGGTGGTAATTTTTCACATTTTGGAAAACCTACTACTACCCTATCTGTTGAATTTTTTTTTCTCCGCAGTTGATATCATTATCTAGAGAAAGCCTTTATCAACATTATTGAAGCAGATTTGAATAAAAATAAAAGAAGGTTTCTGCCATGTCTATAGGAACAGCCTGAAATGATTAATTCCCATTCCATATTTTGAGTAATCTCTTTATCTCTCCAAGCATACATGTTTGGTTTTTTAATGGTTTTCCTTTCCCATGACTGCTTACCCATTACCTTCTCATTTCCATTATTTTTACTGAGAAAGTCCTAGTCTCTCCATGTGCCACCATCCGCCACCTTGATTGGGTGGTGATTATGATTACTGTTGATTGTGATGAGGACCAATTGTTGATGTTGTTTTCCCCATTTCTCTGTGTGTTCTGCTTAGAGTGACAAAGTGGGGGGGGAGTGGGGGGTGTGGTAGGAGGCAGATAGGGACTTGCAAAAGTCCAGGTGTTAAAACATTTGTTGTTAGTAGTACTAGTTACGCTGAAAAAAGATGAAAGTAATACACAGGCCTTTTCTTTTTGATGCAAATATCACATTGTACTGAGCCTCTGAGTCTTGACATAAATTTTTGACCCAAACCAATCGTATTCTTTTCCCAGGTCGAGCAAAACTATGAACCTCTGCTCCAAATGCTTTGCAGGTAAGAGGATTCCTTTTATGTTTATATGATTCCTGTTATATTTATATAAAAAATATAATTATTAAGTGATGATTTTTATTAATATATATAAAAAATATAATTATTAAGTGATGACTTTTATATTGTCTTTTGTATATATATATATATATATAAAATGTTTGCATGTGTGTCTGTATATCATTATTGAGCAGTGTTCAATATTGAAAAGACAATATAAAAGTCATCACTTAATAATTACATTTTTTATATTTATTAATAAATATGCCAACTCTCTGCAAAAATGAAATTGCATGCACAACCCCCATCTGAACACTTTTTTTGTAACTTTACATATGCCAAATTTACACTATATCAATAAATACTTTTTACGTAAAGCCTGTCTCCACAGGTAGGTGAATATAACTGTGGCTTTGGGGGTATATTTATGTTTCAAAGCAACAGAGAGCTCTAGCTAAAAGTAATAATTTAGCCAAAAATTGAGCTGATCAATTGAGACATGGTTGGTAAACAAAACTGCTTTCTGTCTGGGGATATGGTGATTCTGTTGATTTTATTTTGTGCCAGTTTGCACCCTTTTAGTGACACATTCAGAAGTTTACTTGAGTATTTACAACGTCCCTTTCTGGATAATATTTACTTTGCATTTTTAGTAATAGTTAGAATACTGTCATCACAAATTGCTAATTCATTCCGAAAATATGTTTTAAAATGTGTTGTTTTTTCTTTCTCAGATCAAATAATCATGAACGCAGTGTGTATGTGTTTGTGTTTGTCTGTGTGTGTATATGAAAGAGTCAGTGGGAAATATGCAAACATGCTGTTGGCCAGCATGTTGGCCAGCATAATTCTGGGTGAAAGTACACAATGAAAAATGATATTGTAACGGCTTTTTTCCTAGGTAAACAAGGGTGTGTGTGTCAGAGAGAGATAGGTGCACCCTCTTTTCCTCTTCACTCCTTTCAGCCTTCATAGCTCCTACATGTCTTACTTGATTTTATCCCTTTTGCAGCCTTTTCCTCCCTGCCCTCACTTTATCTTCTCTATATCAGACATCCAAAAGAAGCAACCTGATGAAGACTGCGCCTCAGAGCCAACCCCCAGCTCCAGCAATAGCCAATCAGCAGTCTTCTGTAATGAGACAAGCAGCAACAGTAGCCAAACTCTGTCCTCCATGCCAGTCGGCTCTGAGGGGCCTTCAACAGATGCCACGCCCCTCTCTGCACAGGAAGGTGAATATAACTGTGGCTTTGGGAGGCATATTTATACTTCAAAGCAATGGAGAGCTGTAGCTTAAAGTGATAATTTAGCCAACAATCTAATTCATACAATTTTCCCAAATGTAGTCCATCAAGGCATATGTAGAGCCTTACACAAATCATCATGACTGAATATGGTTGTTTTTAAAAATTAGATTACATTAAAAAAAAAAAAAAATCAGTAACATCTGTCTTGAATTTTGTCTGTACTCTTCTAAATATGACAAGACTTAACATCTTAGAGCAATTTGAGCTAAACTAAATAGGTTTAATCTTTCATTATTTGTTAGCTACAGTAGCTTCTAAGATCTAGTTTAAAAATAAATAAGAGAAATATCAGACAACAAACGTCCTGACTGGTTTTGGGACAAAACTGTGTAATTTTTTTTACAAAACACCTTAGGGCCATGTTTCCCAGCTTCACTCCTGAAGCTCACCTAGATTGCAGTTTCATATTTTCCCTTCTCCCAAGACATGTCATCAATGTGGTAATGTATTCTATGTCTTATTTTCAATGTATTAATTATCAGCCTTCTTGAGCTCTGGAATTAGGGTAAAGCATTAAGCCGAAGACTATAGCCCAGTTTGATGTTTATTGATGAGCATCAAAAATTTGTCAATTAGTGGGTCTTTGGTGACCCACTGATGTTTGCAAATCAGTCCATTTGCAAACATTAGTGGGTCAACAAAGATTCTACATAGTTATAAATAACCAATATCAGTCCTTGTGAAACCCCTTTATTTAGCACTCAGACAAGTTCTCTTGTTCTTTTGTACTTTTTGTACTTGTGTCTTCCCTTGCAGAGGGTGCTAAGTTAAACTCTTCTGTTTGACTCTGTCTGTCCTGGCACACATTATTACAAAAAACTATGCCGTGCAGACGCATTTTAGGGCAAATTTAGAAGACATTTTCATCTGTTTTATGAGCATTTTAGACTATTTATGATGGTTTAATGCATTTCTTTGTTTTTGTCTTTCCTGATCTCTTGCGTGATTGTGTTTTCAGAAGCCTCGAGTACAGACACAGCCTGCGGCACACTATCCACTCCCACAAAACGACCCTGTGACACAGGTACACCTGGGCACTGTGTCCCCTACTCTTTCAAGGATATTTATGTGCGAGCTCAGGGCGAAAGAGGCTGTTAGGAGTAGAAGGAACAGTGCTTTCCACTATGCAGTATGCACTCTGCTAAATGAGCTGGGGCATTTGTACATCCACAGTTTCCAATTACATGTTTCTTGTGATAATGATTCCTTTACTTTTTTGAGATATGAAGAAGCTAGAAATGTTGAAAACTGTTCTTTTGTTGTGACCAGAGTGACTGCTTCAGTTCTGGGAATCATTATCATTTTCCAGTCAATATTGTTTGTGGTCTTACTGAAAGTTCAGTACAGGTTTCGTTGTGATTTTCAGCTCTCCAGTAATTATAGACTTCTGTGATTAAGTATTATAGGCAGCAAATAGTAATTTCAGTTAATGTGTTATAATATGGATAAAATGTAGTTAATATGGATAAAATGAAAAATATAGCTTAGTGAGTAGTGTGACGCAAATTACCATGCCAGCTAGCTTGTTTTCTGAGGTCTGGAAACTACAGATGGACATGACTTTCAGTATCTAAAACCACAAGTCTCTCAGAATTAGTATCACTAGACCGCCTCACTGCTTGGTCAAATTATTAGTCCATGTTGATTATTATTAATCAAAAATATGCCTCTTTACTGAGAACGGTACATTAACTTACAGAATACAATTGTCCATACCTGGCAGTGCACAAAAATTACACTCCATCCTACATTAGTTTACCAGAAACAGAACCACATGTCAGGCAGCAACAGGAGATTAAGGCAAAAGTTTGAGTAGAAATTAATCACTGCTGTCAGTGTAACTGATTTGCATACATGATTTATGCCTCCTGCTATTGAAAAGGACTCTGTCTAAGGTGCCAGAGGTCCAATACAATAGTGTAAGTGGCATGGCCCTCCCTGGGTGTTTAGGTTTACCTGCCCTCACCCCACATCACTCAGTGCAATGCTATCCATCACAGACTACTGTTAGCAAATGTTAGTAAAAGAACTGACAGTTCTGATCTCCTCCAAGCGTGTTAAGCTGTCCTATGATGTTACGTTAGCAGCAGTCCAAAAAAGATTTCGTTGCACTTTATTTGACTTGTAGGAAGCGCATGTTAGCCTTCACTCACACATGGTTGTTTTGCATGTTTTTTGAATTCCAAAATGCCTTGCGAATGCAACGCTACTGGTGACCATTAAAAGCAATTTACAAGCACATTCCTCTCAGCATGGCTTAAAACTGCCACATATGAGTGAGCAATAATCTTCTAGGGATGTGAAAATGTATTGATATATCATGATGCATTTATCTGAAGGATGATTTGTCTGCATGCTTTTGTATTATGTATCAATTTAATTTTTATTTAAATTGTGTAAATAGTTCTTTCCATTCATATTCAGTGTTTATATTGATCAGATTGCATCAAAATAAGTTAAGTCAAATTTTGTGATAAAAGTTTCTAGATTTTCTCTTGTGTCTGTGTTAAACTAGTCTCAGGTTTGGAGAGCAAGGCATCCCCAGAGAAGCGGATGCGAGTTGGAGAGCCCTCTGAAGAGTCTCCACGAGGGTCCAAGCAGAAAAACCGCCGGCGTTGCCATCGCTGCCAAACCAAACTTGAGCTCGTACAACAGGAGCTGGGATCCTGTCGCTGTGGTCAGTGTCCTTTATACTTTCTCCTAATTTCACTCCTAACCTCACTCAGGATGAGTTATGTGGCAAGAATGTAACACTTTGAAATGTTCATTTTCATGACATAAAACCTGCATGACTACACTAGTACAAAGGCACCTGTCAAGGGCTGGGATGTATTAAGCAGCACTGTCAGTTCTTAAAGTACTAGAAGCAGGAAAAATGGGCAAGCTTAAGGATCTGTGTGACTCAAGGGCAAGAGCCAGATTGTTGTGACTGGCTCAGAGAATCTCCAAAATGATGGGTCTTCTATGTATGCAGTGGGTAGTACCTAACAAAACTGGTCCAAGGAAGGCTCACTGATGCACATGTGCCTAGCCCATCTAGTCTAAATTGCTGAAAAAGTTAATGTTTGCTATGTTAGGAGTCAGAACACACAGTGCACTGCAGACCCATGTCCAAAGCTGAAATTTCCTACAGTGGTCACTTGAGCATCAGAACTGGACCATGAAGCAATGGAAGAAGGTGGCCTGGTCTGATGAACCTTATTCATTCATTCATTCATTCATTCATTCACTCATTCATTCATTCATTCACTCACTCACGTACATAGACGGCCAGGTAGGTCACTTACCTGGTGAAGAGATGGCATGAGGACGCACTAAAGGAAGAATGCGAGCAAGAGAGGTAGTGTGATGCTCTAGACAATGAGACCTTGGGTTCTTGAATTCATGTGAGTGTTGGTGGGTGAGGTACCACCTACCTTAACATTGCTGCAGTCCACGTACGCCCCCTCATAGCAGCAGTGTTCACCAAAGGCACTGGCCTCTTTCATCAGTATAATGTGTTGTGCCACACTGCAGGTGTTGACCTGGCCTCCAAATTCCCCAGATCTCAGGCATCTGGACAATCCAGTCCAGTCCAAGGAGGTCACATTCCCAACTTCGATTTGAAGGGTCTGCTGGTAATGTCTTGGTGCCAGATGCCACAGCACACCCTTAGAGGTTTTGCTGAGTCCTTTTCTTTTTGTTTCTTTTGGCCGCACTAGCAGGTTACCCTCACAGTATTAGGTGTGTTATTTTAATGTTTTTAGTTTGCGAGGTTCCTAGAGGTAAGAAGTCTAAAGAGAGTTGCGAAGAAGCTGGAGCAAATAAAACACATGAGCAAAGTAGTAATGGCACAGAAAAAGTTACCATAATGTTTACAACAAAGGGCACAACTAGTCACTTTAAAGGGAAAAAACATTCAATAGGACCAAAATTTGATCTTTTGAGATACCAGATTTTAGCAGAGAGCAATAATAAATTAAGTGGTGCAGTTAAACAAAATTGCACATTTGCTATTGTGTTTTAATTGAAGATGGAATTATCTTGTTAAATTACGAGCCAGGATCATCCCACTCATTTAATAGGGTTCCTATTGTCACCTAGCAATGGCAGTCATCGATTTAATAGTGGATGCCGTTGCTCTGCTAATATACTTAGACTGATCTTTTATCAGTTTGGGCCTGAGTGAAAATAATCTCCCTGTGCTATTTCTGTTAAATGACTCCTATTGTTAGTCAGCCCTCTTCAACTGCCTCTTTTATCTTCATAATGCCTCTTTTATCTTCATAAGTATGTAAGTGTGTGTGTGTGTGTATGTGTGTTTGCACAAAGAATATATGTGTGTACTGGAGCGGCTCCAGATGTAGTGCTGTGCAGCTTTAATTGTGATGCTTTAATTGAAGCATGCTGAGCTTTTAATCATCATTCACTCTTGTTAAGAATACCATGAGTATTAATGAATGCATTAAATTCTTTAATGAGCCTGCTTGTGTAACAAGTCTCTCTGAGCTAAATGGATACTTGCCTCTCATGCACAGCAGCTTTCAGTCTCACTTATCTCATAGCCCTGCTTGGCATAGTGCTATTCAGGCACGCTCTCTTACTCATTGGCAACTCTGTACAATTAGGAAGTCATTTTCAGGTGCATTTACCATCTGGAGTCACAGCACAGCTAGGGTGCGCTGAGATTCCCCCCAACTAAAACACAACCCTTTTTTGAGGAGGGAACGGTGTTGTAAATGCTTGTGTCTTATTTTAAAATAAAAATTGGCAAACAAGGCAACAGTTTAACAGAGACTTGCTGGATGAGAAGTATTACTTAGTAATAATTTCTAACCCTGCATGTTTCTTTGGGATCTATTTCAAAAAATGACGATGCAAGAGAAATATATGACTTATTTCTACATAGTTTTGTAGATAATATAATCTAATGAAATTGTCTTACTCTTATGGGATGTAATTTAAGAGGCTTTGAGTATTATTTCCTGAAGTGAGCTAAATTAGCAAAACACAGATTGCTGCTGTCACTGACTAAAACTCTGATGTGAAAATTATAAATAATTATAAAGAATGAGAGGCCGTGATCAGGGCATGTATGCAAACATATAGCAGGCAAACAGGCTTCAGCTGATTGTTATATGTAAATGCTGAATAGATTTTGAACTGTCATAACGAACATGAAGATGTGGTTAATGCTGTAATGTATGTAAAACATTTTTGAGGGCACATTGTCAGAATGAGCATTTGAGTACTTGTCTGGAAGTTCGAATATTTGAACCTTTTAAAATGTTATACTGGCCACCTTGGTATCAAAGGAAATATGTTATTCTTATAACAGTCTCTTAGGTTAAGAATATTAGATATACCTCAAACCACATCATTGAATAACCTCCACTAGTCTTGTTTGTGTTTTCTGATGCTGTATGACTTACTGTTATCCAACAAAAATACATGATGTAGTAGCACTCATCTAAGAGGTTGTAAATTTGTTTTTTACTAATGCTTTAAAGTGAAGATTAATTTTTTGTGCCAGACTGTACCCATGTATCTCTCTCTCTCTCTCTTTGTGTGTTTGTGTTTTAGGATATGTGTTCTGCATGTTGCACCGATTGCCAGAGCAGCATGATTGTCTGTTTGACCACCTGGGCCGTGGAAGAGAGGAGGCTGTGCTGAAAATGGTCAAGCTGGACCGCAAGGTCGGACGGTCCTGCCAGCGCATTGGAGAGGAGTGCTCCTGAACACACATGCAAGCATGCTCGCAAGCACACACGCGCAACGTTGAAGAGGAGTACAGGACATACACACAAAACAACAACTCCCTGCCAGTCCCACTTTCCATCTTGCCCTGAGGTCAGTGGTGCTTTGACCTTCAACGCAGCTCCTACCCTCAGAGCACTGCTGAGTTAGTCCTGAACTGTATAACATACACCCCACCCACCTAGCACTGTTTAAAACCTGCCTCCTTCCCCACACGCGCGCACACACACACATACAGATACACACATTCTTATGGCTCTAATGCCCCTCACAGCTGTCTTAAGCCCATTCCTATGGACCTTGAAAGATGCACCCTCCCCAGAACATAACCTCATCCTGCACAGGAAAAAAGAAAAACCCTCCACTGGCCCTTTTATGGCACTATTGACACTGTCTGTGACCTCTGACAACTCAGCTACTCCAGCTTTTGGCCCACAGTGTCCCTTACATTCATTAGCCTTATGTTTCTGTTCTGTTTGTCTCAATTGCAGACTTTCAAGTGTAAGTCAGTAGGTCAGGGGTCATTCCTAACACAAAACCTCCTGCCTCAAGGTCATGTAATGGGGAGGGGGTGATCTGCCACGTTTTTTGACCTATCCACCTTCACATCTGCATACCCCACACTTGAGGAAAGCCTGTGGTTTTGGACGACTTCTTTTGCTCCACACCCCCACCCCTCATATGGCACATGATCGACATCAGTCAGTTGAGGCTGCCTGGGAAACTGTCTTCTTGATCCAGCTTCACAAGTCTCCCCCCTGACTACAGACCGTCAAGACAAGACAGTCCAATTTGAATGGACAAGGATTTTGACCCGGATTACACACACACACACACACACACGGAGACTCAGAAGAAGACATTAAGTTCTTCACACACTGGCTCTGCCCTAGCATACAGCTAGCTACACTCATTTCAGAGACACAGCAGTGCCTCTTTTTTCTGTCATTGCAGACACACTGATCACAACATACCTGATGTCTCAGTGATATATATGAATGAGTCTGGTCTGTGCAGCTCGTACAACACAAGGACAGAAGCTAAATCAGACAGAACCCATCGGACTGAGTACATTTGGATCGGGCCACAGCACATTGTGGGGTTGCACCAGTGTTTAATGGGAACTGTAGTTCAAATGTGGTTAAAATAAACACGTTGTGTAAACTTGTAATTACAAACTACAGCTCCCATAAGACCCTTAGGGTTGCTCTGCCTCCAGGAAACTGCTGCTTTCAATGGGATTCTCTCCTCTACCCCACCCCCCATACTGTCTATCAACTCAAGCTGTTGCTTGCTCAGCCATCTGTTTTGATATTTTCTCCTTTTCTCCCTCCCATTCTCTGTTTCTCCTGTATGATCACATATTATTCATGTCTTTTCAAAATGAGGTTTGGGCATGTCAGAGTCGGGCAAAAAGTGTGGGGAAGAGTGCTAAATTCACTATAGGGTTTTATTTTGTTTGTTTTTTTTTTTTTAACTTGACGCTGTTTTTCCGTTGGATTGTTGATGAGGACAGAGCAGATAAAAAAGTGAATATCCTGTATCTTAAGACATCCTTATTTAACCGTCTTTGTGTTTCTGATTAACTCACTAGCATAGAGCTGCATTTCTTTGCCCTTTTTAGGTTAACATTGTTAAAAAGGTAAAAAAAAAAAAAACAATGTGGATAAGCGAATACTTCTGTAGCCTTTCTTTGGGTTTATTTGTTTTTTTTTCCTTTCGTCCTTTTTTTGCTGAAAAAAGAATAAACTGGATTAGTGAAGAGTGTGGTAGATTGTTTCTGGTACTCTGCTTTTGGACAAAAGCAGTGTATGCGTGGGAGAGAATTTAGGTGCATGATGGAAAGTATGAGGGTGTCATTTAAGAGTGTCTGCAACTCATTGCTCATTTCCTCTTTAACATGTGCTTGAAGTGAAATGGTCTGACCAATGGTGAGCATATTCTTTGTCTGGATAACCTTCCTCTGTCTCCACTGTTTCATTTGAATGTGTGCTGAGGAGGAAATGCGACATTTTAGGCTTTATCGCACATCCACAGAAAACTGTTCATTTCTGAAAACGCTTTTTTTTCCATAATCTGTCCAGGAGAGCTGCCCACACATTCTCAGTTTACTAGTGTACCCACCTGCATTATGTTTTTGCTGAAGCATTCACTGCATTCCTCATGTGACTTACTGAGGGTCTTCCAGTGCCAGGTGCAAATACAAAGTGATCATTGTTTACAATGAAGAGAAGGTGTACTAAAGGTGAGTATTGCAAAATGATAGCGTTTGTGGAGGGCCCAGACAATATATTGGTTGGCTGACGTTAAGGTTTTGTACATTAATTGGTATCCTGTCAATAAAGCAGTAATCTTGCATTGGTGTCAGCAAAGGGCCAGTATGGTTTCAAACAATCATGACCACAACTGATTCCACTCGGTCTGCAAACATTTTATCGAGTGGAATGCAAACTTCTGGCCACACTGGCCCTTTGTCAGTTTGACACCCCAGCTTTCATGTTATTTGATTTCTATTTGCGCTCTCAATCTTTTTGGCGCAACATATAAAGCCTGAATATTCTGTGTTTTAGTCATTTGTATCATATATTTCAAAGTAAAGCAATTATGTTTATTGCATGATTTTACAAGGGGCAGACAATTGGTCTTGCATTTTTAAAACAAACATTAATGGGTCTGTTTTACAGAAACTTAATATTTTAATACTTCAAGCTGCTGTGACATTCAAAATGTTAGGTTGTTTCTTACATTGTATTACATTCTGTAAAGACAATTCATGCTTCAGGATGATGCATACAACAGTATATATCTATGCAACAGATCTTGAGGCGATTTAAGGCAAGTGTATTATTTAGGCAAAATCACTGATATCCATTAATCCTTAGCCTCGTATCTGCAGTGCAAAACTTGTTTAGCTACGTTTCTTTTGACCTTTTTTGTGCAAATTTCAGACAATAACATTTTTTAAGTGCAATTTTTTAAAAGAAAAGTCATTTCAAAAGTAATGTAATTTCCTTCAGAAACGAATTACACAAGTTTCAATAAAAGTTGTTATACATATTTCCCACATTACCACAAAAAGCTATTTGAGCGCGTTCTGTTTTAAAAGGCTTTTTGAAGTCTTTCCCTGTTAAGTGCTCTGGAAGAGGCCACATTTCTTTTAAAAACACTCCACCGTGCTGTTTGTGATCCTAAACCCATGACCCCAAACGTATGCGTTTTTTTAAAATGAAAAAACTTTACATTGTAGGTTTCGTTTCAGTTATTGACCAGCATTTCTGAACGTAAAATAGTTATTTTGATACTCATAAAATGTTACTGTAGCCTGCGGCAACACAAGTTTTCTGGGAAAAAACAAAATCATTTGGATGGAATCAACCTTTATATGTCTTGGCAGACATATAACATAACATATAACAACAGTTAGGGCAAGGCGAAAGTTGTGTAAATGGGACTTCTTTTGCTGAATTGGCCGTATATTGTAAGACATGGCCCATCCAGTATCCCATCGAATTGATGCTGCGTGAGGATGTGTTTCCTTAAACTGTCTCTGCCAAATTTTTTCAGGCTATACCACCCCGATCCCATGTGGATACTCAAACCACCAGCCTGTCCATCGTTTCAGCCGACTGAGGGCTGTGCTGCGTTTGTCTGTGGGGGTTTATGTGCGCATGCCTCGTGCTCCCCATCCCGCCTGTCTTGCTCGGCAGGAGTATGCTGCTCAGGCGGTGCAGGGCTTAGTAGGATTAGATGAATGTGGTGTTTGAACGAGGGGAGGAATGCGAAAGCCCTTCTGCTCTCTTCTCTCGACTCCATGTTGGCCCTCTTCCTCAAATTAGAGTTTCAGCCTAGAGAAACTCATCAAACGGCATCTTCAAACAGCAATCTGCCCGCCAGCCAGACAGAGGGAGTGTGTGTGTCTGTGTGTGTGAGAGCGAGCGAGCGTGTACATGTGCACACACATATACCCGCTGCTTAAGCAGTAGAGGAACCTCTTGGGCAAGTAGGCAGATGGCTCAAGAGTCCAATATGCATTAGTGAGTTGCACCAGATAAACTGCACACTTTCTGCAGTGTATAAAAATTAGCAATTTAAACGGGCCTGCATAACATGAAATATTTAGAAGATATTTGATTCTTGGTAGCCTACTTATTAGCCTTTGGTGTGTATGTATATGTTGTAGAGCAGATCAGCACAGTTTTAATCTGCTCCCACCAGCCATTTGTGGGTTCACTTGGAGGGTGTACATTTAGGGAGGGTAGTCCATTTGGCCGTGGGTCGCCGGAGTACTGAGTCTGACACTTCCCTCTTCAGCTGTTTCCCCCGCTCACCTGATTATCTATACCTGTTCTGGATTTCTCTCTCTCTCTCTCTCTCTGCTTACACCAAGCCTGAACTGGAATCTAGTATCCGTTCTCCATCATGCCTACTAGCTAGTCTGGCGTGGTGTTTGTTTGTTTGTTTGTTTGTTTGTGTTGTCTTAAACAAGCGTAGACCGCAGCAGTTCAGTAGTCCCTCTTCAACATCGAAGGCACTGACCAGGTAGACCTAAGAATATGAAACTTGTGTTTCCTGGGCCTCTGTCCTCTACCCCACGGTGGGCCTCAAGGAGTCTTCTGTTTGTTTTACTGTTTCTGTTTTACTGTTTAGCTTAGACGGTGCTGTATTCGGCACTTTGTTCTGGGACTGTTTCTGTTCAGCTGTTTATCAGAAGTTACATGTGTGCGTCCTGTGAGTGTGTCGAATACCATGTGTCGAATACAGCCCTTAACCTGGACCCACACTTCTGCTACCAGGTCAGATTCACTGTAGAAACTGGTGCACAACTCAGGTAATACCTGGTCAACAGGTTCTGTGGTGAGAAACTGGGGAAGAGGCTGATAAATTGTGCACGTTAGGTCTGTAATGACACTCTGTGAGTGCATATGGCGCACACTACCGCAGATATTTATAAATAGAGATCTCTATTTATAAATATCTGCAGTAGTGTGTGCCATAAAATCCAACATGACTGTAAAGTGAGCATTCTGCCATGAGTGAACACACCACAGCGTGAAATTCTTCCTATGTATTCACCAAGAAAAGCAGCAGACAGCCAGGAACACAGTGCCCAGGGAGCAGTGTGTGGGGATGATACCTTCCTCAAGGGTACCTCAGAGGTGCCACTAGCAGTCTTGGGATTCAAATCCATGACTTTATGATTGCAGGGCGGACATCCTAACCACTGGGCCACCTGCTGCCCCTTAGCATCTTAGGAAGGTGTTGGGTAGACAGGAGTCATTCCATCTTGGCATAGATTCTAAGTCCGTGAAACTGTACTGGATAAATGGTTCCACCATTCTTTTAAAGGATATTCCCTTCATTTGTGTTTTGAGGAGAGCCCTGTGTGAAACATCAACCCAAAAATTCTCATAGATGTTCCAAAGGTTTGAGATCTGGTGACTGAAAGTGACAGAATATCACTGTGCTGGCACGGTCATCCTGGAAGAGAGAAGTACCATCGGAAGAAATGTTTCATCAGAGGGGAAAGGTGATCAGGCAGAATAACTTTGCATTGATTTGCAGTTTCTATCCCTCTGAAGGGGAAAATTGGACAAAACCATGCCAAAGAATACCCCAGAGGCACCAGACCCCTTCACTGGGGGTCAAGTGTTCAGGCCTGTACTGTTGCTTTGGTGTAGCTACACATGTCCACCTACTTATAAATAACCTGGTGAAGGATGACTCATCTGATCATATCACTTTCACACCACTGGACTCTCAAAGGTCTTTGTACTGAGGGCTTTATGCACTGCAGACCTGCTGTAATATCACTCTCCCTGTGTAGCTGTGGATGGGCTATTGCTGACAAAATCTGATGACATCCTGCATTGACATTCTCAGTCACCTAAGGAACAGCTACTTCTGATTTTCCTTACATATCACACCAATGCACAGACATCACTTTTCCAACCCTGTTTACTGGTCTTTCTCTTAGGTCTAAATGCAGATGTCACATCAGTCTCTGTTCAATTTGACCTTATCTTATTGCTCTCTTGATTAAAGATTGAGGTCAACTGGGCCTCTTTGGCATATTTATACACCACAAAGCATGGTAAGACACTGACAGCTTAATTGCATCATGAAGTACTGCACACTTTATGCTTCTACACTCATTCAGATTTTTCCTTTAAGTTGTCACCTGTGAGTATTACTACGACGGAAGAATCACAGGGACAGTGGCCTGATGCCCTCAGTGAGTAAGCTAGAGGTGATTAGAAGAAACAGAGACGGGACACAAAAAAAAGCTGAAAGAAAAAAATGCCTGAAATTTGCGTTATGTAATCTTGAATGGTCATTGGGTCATCATTTAGGCTAGGTGTGGCATACCAGAACATGGACAGTATGCGTAAGTTTGAACATCCCTTGAAAATTACATGTTCTGTTGATTTCTGAAATTAAGTGTGATTAATTCATAATTAATTATTACAAAGGGCTGTTATTTTTCATCTTTAGTAAGTTTAATATTTTGGAGAAAATTAAATATGCCAAACGCTGCAAATAAACAGTTAATGCACATTAATTGTGCAGAAGTGTGTTCTCTGTAGAGGATGTATACTTATTTTCACTTAGAAAATAAAATTTTTAAAAAATCTGCAGTTGGGCTAGGTAATATATTTAATGTCTTTAACATGACATTTGCTTTTGCGATGCCGATACAGTAGGGTACAATAATGCATTAATCAAGCAAATCTTTGTGCGGTAAACAGCTTGACCAATTTCAGTTCTTGGATGAACCATGGCATTCACATGACACAACAGTCACAAATAAATTTGGTCAAAATGAATGCAGGCCCATTTTAACCATGTGACCATGTTTCCAGTGTATTGATATATAAATTGCAATTGCACCATGTAGCAGTACAATAAAAATATGGCATTTTGTCTATCATGCAACACTAGAAAAACAAACTGTGGTCTTTTCCCTCTCAACACACTCCTTGTTATAGTTCAGCTCTATTCTTTAACTAAAAAAATGGTAAACCATTCAGAATTCAGACTGACAGGGCATTACAGTCCAATCTTTGTGCAATGCCTCCAAGATCTGAAGGACCACAAACAAGCAGGACTCCTAAAGCACAAAGGTTGACCGGCCATGCAGACGTAATCCATTCAGATACTGGATCTCCTTTTAGTGTTTAACAACACACTCTCCCTGCACTCCCACCTAATGCGTCTCTTGTCCTCCAATTAGTCTAATATTTCTCCAACCTCTTTCTTACAAGTGTTTCTACTGAGGCAGAACAATTTGTTTCGGGTGATGATGGCGAGTGAGAGAGTAAATTGCAGCTGTAATAATGGCTTGAGTGTTTCAGACTGTACAGACGAGCATGTGAGTGTGGCTATCAGCTTCTGCACCGAGACTGTGGGTGTGTTTATAATGGCTATCATAATTGTCAGTAGAGGACATTTCTGTGGTCCAGTGATTCATTTGCTAATGTAATAGAACTCAGATATATCCGACTGATTTAGTAGGAGACGGGTGAGATGGCGAGGAGGAGGAGGCGTCTGATGAGATTGCTGGTAATTATCTCTAAGAGCCAGGGCTCAGATTACACCCCCCTCCTCCTCAATGTGTTAATACTTACAGTGCCAACTTAGTCTTTAATCAGTGCTCAATTATGAGCTGTTAGTGTTCACAATGTCACCCAACTCCCCTGATTCCCCCCCCCCCAAACATGGATGGGATCAATTATTCGTAGCTCGTGATTCAGTCTCTCATCTGCACGTTCAAACTTCTGCACTGCAAAAAACAAATCTTCACATGTGAAATAATCAATAATTCACATGACTAATAAGTATTATTAGGTAACATTTTGGAGTCTATAAGACATCTATTAGCTTTTTGTCATAATTAGCTAAACATGACACACGCAACCATAGTTAGCATTAATATTACTTGTATCAGATAAATACAATTCAAAAAAATTAAAGGAACACTTTGAAAACACATCAGATTTCAATAGGGGATAACAAATCATGTTGGATATCTATACTGATATGGACTAGGTAATGTGTTAGAGGATGCCACATTGTTTAATGGAAATGAAAATTATATTAACCTACAGAGAGCTGAATTCAAAGACACCCCAAAAATCTAAGTAAAAAAAAGATGCGGCAGACTAGTCCATTTTGCTTAAATTTCATTGCAGCAACTCAAAACGGTACTCAGTAGTTTGTATGGCCCCCACGTGCTTGTATGCATGCCTGACAACATCGGGGCATGCTCCTAATGAGATGACGGATGGTGTTATGGGGATCTCCTCCCCAATCTGGACCAGGGCATCACTGATCTCCTGGACAGTCAGAGGTGCAATCAGGCTGCGTCGGATGGACCGAAACTTTATGTCCCAGTGGTGTTCTATTGGATTTAGGTCTGGCAAGCATGGGGGCCAGCCAATGGTGTCAATTCCTTCAGCCTCCAGGAACTGCTGCATACACTCTACACATGAGGCCATGCATTGTCATGCACAAGGAGGAACCCAGGACCCACTGCACCAGCGTTAGGGTCTGACAGTGGATCCACGGATTTCATACCTGAGGGCAGACAGCTTGTAGAGATCTGTGTGTCCCTCCATGGATATGCCTCCCCAGATCATCCCTGACCCACCACCAAACGGGTCAGGCAAAAAAATGTTACAGGTAGCTTAAATGTTCTCTATGGCTTCTCCATATCATTTCACGTCTATCACATGTGCTCAGGGTGAACCTGCTCCCATTTGTGAAAAGCACAGGGCGCCAGTGGCAGACTTGCCCATTCTGGTGTTCGATGGCAAATGCTGATTGAGCTTCACGGTGCCGGGCAGTGAGCACATGGCCCACTAGAGGTCGTCGGGCCCTCAGGGAACCCTTATGAAGTCTGTTTCTGATAGTTTGGTCAGAGACATTCACACCAGTGGCCTGCTGGAGGTCATTTTGCAGGGCTCTGGCCGCGCTCATCCTGTTCCTACTTGCAAAAAGGAGCAGATACCAGTCCTGCTGATGGGTTAAGGACCTTCTATGGCCCTGTCCAGCCTCCTGGAGTAACTGCCTGTCTCTTGGAGTCTCCTCCAAGCCCTTGAGACTGTGCTGGGAGGCAAATCTTCTGGCAGTGGCACGCATTGATGTGCCATCTTGGAGAAGTTGGATTACCTGTTCAACCTCTGTAAGGTCCAGGTAATGCCTCGTGCTACCAGTAGTGACACTGACCATAGCCAAATGCAAAACTAGTGACAAAACAGTCCGAAAAGATGAGGAGGTAAAAAATGTCAGTGGCCTCTACCTGTAAATGATTCCTGTTTTGAGGGTTGTCTAATTGTTGCCACTCTAGTGCATCTAAAGCAGCTGAAACTGATTAAAAGCCCCCTCTGCTACTTCACTGACCAATATTGTAGTAGTAGTTTAATTGATCTGATGCTATACTCTGATTAAAAGTTTCTTAAATATTTTGAGCAGTATACATAGTGTGTATATACACATTTTCTTTAATTTTTTATTAATCATAGACAGTTGCAAGTTGTATTAGTAATAAAGTAATCTCATTAATAACAACAGTGCACAGTATGCACATGTTTGCTGTTATTGTTGATTAGCTAGTGATATCACAAATTAAGATTTATTCATTATTAGTGCATATACGAAATATTTACAAAAGATGTCAAGTGGACTCTTCCTCTTCCTATAACATATTTTCTCATGTTCTGTAAACAGTAATAAATTAGACAGTTTTAAGCCTAAGAACTACAATGCTACAACCCAATTACACCAGTAATTCTAATTTTAACACTAATTTTGCAGTGTTATGTTCGAAGTAGACTAAAAGCGGTGCACATTCATACAGTGTGTTAAACTGAGTGATAAAGAGAAACCATACACCAAATTTAGCAGGAAAATGCCATATTTTATTTTTTTCCACATAAAGCAAACAGACTTAAATGATACAAAATGCTGTTTTTTCCCATAACTTATTTAGAAATTTGTGGTACTGATATGTCTCACAAACAAGATTTCTAAGGAATGCATGTAATGGTAAGACATTAAATCAGGTTAATTATCTGAGCCCCTCTATGTATTCCACGTCAAATGTATTTGTATTGTTGTATTTGCCTTAAAGGGTTGAAAAGGGGAGTCAGTTCCCTACTATAGTAATATGAGAAAGAATGACTTGCTGTTTTATTCTGTTCCCAATTTATTCAATATGCACCACCTTCTCAACCTCCAGTGGTGTTGGTATTCAACAGCTGTGCACACAAAATTCAGGATGTGCATGTGAAGAGAGGACAAAGCATACTGGCAGCTATTAAATGCCTCCTTTTTGTTTCATTGCTGGCTTACGTGGTGCATGAGGTGATTCTGGTGACCTTCGGGACCCAGAAACCAATGGATCAAGCCCTACAATGGCATATAATGTAAAGTATTAATATCATGTGAGTCAGTCTCTCTCTTTATCTCTGTCTCTCTCATATTTGACCTTTCCAAAAGTGGCTGACGGCCTGCTTCCAGAAGGTCCACCACCAGCTCAGAGAGAAACCAATAAAATCGATGAATTTTTAATGATGATAGAGGGGTCTTGTTCTCCTGAGTGAGGGAAGAGCTCTCTGAAGAATGTGTGTAAAAGTGAGGGATGAATACAATGCTGAATGGTGATGAGCGAATGTCTGACTGTACATATATACATATATACAAACATATGTGTGTGTTGTCATGTTTCTTAACATTTAAACTGTGGCAGTTCAGATAATTAAATAATACAGATAGCTTTACACTTTACACCTATCATGCTTCCAGACATGGCAGATGTCATAAGCTGTCATGACAGCATGCTTACATGCTTATTTTTTTTTTACCAGTCTGTGAACTTGAGTTCTCTTTAGAAAGTCAGGGTTTCTTTCCACCGAAATCCCAGTAAAAGACTAACACAGTCTGATGTGACTCACACTAAGCTGAACTCACGCTGAGGATTTCAACTGTGACCACTTGACCCACCGTGAGTAAGATATAGAAAAGTCAGCCTGGTTGGAACCCTCCTGAGTTGTCTGACCTTTGACCTTGTTCTGCTCCACAAATTCAGTCTGGCGTTCCTCCAGCGGAGGCCGATTTAAGTAGGTCTAGCCTTAACTGTAGAATGGCTCTTCCCCTTTACTGTTCTTACATTCTTTTTTAATCCCCAAAACAGCAGTTACTTTAAGGTCAGTGTCTTTTGATCGTCCTTTAACTTTGCTTCCCCTTCTCCCCAAATCCTCCATCGCTTATGCTGAGACTTTGCTCTGCATTGGAATTCCTTCTCTCTTTCTGTCTCCCTCATCATCCTTTCCTCTGTCTGGGTGGCTGACATTATTGATTTTTCTGTCCCGTGGACTCTTAATACCCACCTTAACAGGAGACGATTCTTTAAAAGAGGAAACTCTCTCTCTCGCTCTCTCTCTCTCTCTCTCACACACACACACACACACACACACACAGATTCTCTCTCTCTCTCTCTCTCTCTCTCTCTCTCTCGCTGTCTCTCTCTGTTTCTGTCTCTCTCCCTCTCTCTCTCTCTGTCTCTCTTGCTGTCTCTCTCTCTCTCTCTCTGAGACAGTAGAGCTGTTCTCTTGTGCATGTGGTCACCGCTATTGTGGAGAGTTTAGTGTAGGGAACAAACACTAGCAGAATATCAAACAGCCTCTCTGAGTGTGCCAGATAGACGTGTGGGACCCAACAGCCATGATGTTCTGGAGCAGTGGCTTCCAACCCTGGTCCAGGAAGACCACTGACCTACATGTTTGTGTTTTCCTTGCTCTAACATACTTAATTGACTAATCAGTGATTCTTTCCCTGAGTGAAATGTAAGCTGATATATTGCCACTAAAAATAAACACTTAAACATGTCATTACTTTAAGATTTCTCTCCTAATTCTGAAATAAACAGTTTAGAATTCTTAGGAAGTATGTATTATAAAATAGCATCTTGTATAAACGACATGACCTCCAATAATAATAGGATGTTTGGTAACAATGATATTCCATCTTAATTATAACAGTGGTTTTACAACATACTATCTTAATAACAAGACGTTTTCTTAAAATAATGAGATGTTCTATCTCATAAGTACTGAATATGATTTTACAATAGACTCTCTATAATTACAAGATATTTATTTTATAAATAGTCCTAGTAGTGACATGCTTGAAGGAGTTATGCTTTATTTCACTTAACAGCAATAAATCCCCATAGAAGTGTTAAACTAAAACTGGGTAAATCAAGACAGGTTGGTTGGTTCTCTCTTATATATTCCCATTGTATCACATGTGAGGAATGACTCTGCACTCTGCAAATAAAAGCTTAATATTTCAGTTAAAAAGCAGACACATGGGATGTCAAAGTACAGGTATCAAACGGGTCCAGATACCCCTTAAGTAAGTGGTTAATTCAGTTGTTTTAAGATGCACCCATTTCAGGCATTCAGTTGGACACACACACAATTCGTGTAATCTCTTTTAAAAAGCTTACAGAAAGGGATGTTCTGGAACAGCCACACATGAGCCTAAGGTCACTATGACCAATACAAATGCAAAGCATTGGGTGGGATGTGGAGCAGTGGAGCTACATTCTCTGCCATGATTGAATTCCATCCGGTACTTTTAGGATGAGTCGGCGTGGTGTTTGAGTGTATGCATATATACATATGGTATATGCCAACCAGTTCCACACACTGGGACACAGCTGATTCTGTTTACACTGGTTATTACAAACTTTGGAAACATTCAGTCAAAATATAGCCATAACATTTTCAATATCTCTTATTAACATTTTCAATATCTCTGAAACATTTTCAATGTCTCTCATTATTCAAGACACACTGAAAAAATGGTCAGTATTTATTATATACATCTGGGACATCCGATTTTTAGGATATTCATGGGCAAATTTAGTTATGATGTTCATATATTCAGATTAGTGTAGATCAAGAAAGCAAACACTGTAATGTTTTTGAGATGGTGTCCTCCTCTGAACTGGCAATGAACACTGTGCCAGGCTGAAATGCTCTCTCCTAAACCAGGACCAGATCACCGTGCCGGAGTAGTGTTATTGCTACAGGCTGGAAATGGCTGCAATACAGAGATCTTCATGAGAATAAAGGGTTTGCTATATCAGTTTGACTCCAACTTCACATTAAAGGAGGGATTAATATTTTTTATTTCCCACATGCCCAAACTCCTCTCATTAATTAACCCTTGTAAAAACTGTGAACATTACTAAGCCTATAAACCTCTTTCGCCGTCCATGTGGAAGTGTAGTCACAGTTATTGTATTCTCACCTGCCAGATGCAACTTGGCAAATGGATAACCATCTGCTAGAAATATCTCCAGCTCCATCTTATCTCATCACCTCCACCATTACATTGCTGTGAAGGTGCATTTGGAAGAGCTGGGAGAAACCCCTACTGCCCCACTATACCAAGTGTGTGTGTTTGGATTTGTGTTCCAAGATCTCAGCCCCCCATTGTGGAAGGTGTCAGTCAGTATAATGGTTTAAAATCCCCACTGTGTGCATGTGTGTGCACATGTGTGAGTGGGCACAGGAGTGTGTGTGTGTTTGTTTATGTATCTTGTCAGTGTAAAATTGTCTTCATTTTGTGAAAACACCAGAGTAAAACAGGGCTCACCAACAGGAGCAACAAAACTGTACAATTATTTTTTACAAACGCTTCATGTTTACTGTTTAAAAAGAAAACAAAAAACACATTTATGTATAACTTCCAAGGTCTGGGTTTAGAACAATCACATTACATATAGATATACACACACACATTACACATTGATGCTATTGGAACAAAACCTGCACCTGTAAAAATAAGTAAATAAATAAATAAAACATTCTTCAAGGTGTAAATATATTAAATGTTGACCTAAATTAACATTTTTATTTTTTTCTGTCTCATGTAAAGTTGCTTTTTTGGAGACATGAGGATTTTTTATTTTATGTTTTATTCAAGTATGTATGACCTCACATTCTGATTCTGCAGGAAAACTGTGTGTGTGTGCATATGTATGTGCTGCCTTCTTCTCATCCAAACTCATCTCTCATCTGTCAGACATGGCTGACAGTAACAATCTCTCAGCCTCTGTTGGATTCCGTTAACACTGTTAACAATTTCTAATGACACACAGTGTGGTCTCATCTTTTTCACTCTCCTCAGCACACACACACAAACACACACATACTGTCGGAAGCCTGATTGCTAAATGGTGTAGTCTCACATTTCAAGCAGCCAACTATCCCAACAGGCATGGAGAAGTAAAGAAAATTAATCTGTCCTTTTCTCTTCAAGCTTCTTTCCCCGACACTCCAAGTTTGGTTGGACCAGAATCATCTATGGTGGCTTTTCATATGATCATTATCCCTGCTGCACTTCAGCTTGACTTTTAGAGCGAAAGCCACAAAGCATGACAGCATTGGTAAGGCTACCAAAACAGCTACTTGTCTACTGGTGTTGGATTAATGTGGCCTCATGAATACTGCATCTGAAGAAATCTTTTCCAGTGTGGGGAACCTACTCAACTCGCTTTTTAGTACATAGTACCTAGTACATCGTAGGCTTTCCACTACAGTTAGTACTTCCTCAATGTAGCAGGAGAACTGCAATAAACTGTCATGATATCATCTTCAACCGATTCTCAAGTACTAGCTATTAGATTTGCCTATTGGAAAACTGAAAAAGGTGATTAGGGTTGAGTCAAGATAATACCATGCAGTGGAAAAAGGACTTTAGATGTTTTGAAAAAATGACAGACTGGAATTTTATACAACAGTAAAGATGCTCTTCAGCAGGGTTAGAATCAGGCGCGCAATTTCCAGGGGGGTTACGGGGGTCATGACCCCCCCAATAATCAGATCCAGTCAATAAAACCCCTCCAATATAATCACATCATTCCAGTTAATAAAATTATGAATTATCTTGCATAAATAGCTTGTTGATTTTCTTT
>JBBPCX010000154.1:24801128-24825414 GCA_037974365.1 Hydrocynus forskahlii
CATCACAATGTATTTCTAATACAGGAACACCAAAGTAGCCTGACTTTTACAAAAGTAAATGATTGAATACATACATACAAATAAGCAGAATACATACAAATAAGCAGAAATTAACCATGTCCCCATGTGGTATTTTTACTATCTGGCAAAACAGCAGCGGCGAGCCGACAAGCAAAAATACCAGTGGTCCTCTGGTGTTTAAAACAAATGTATTTATTTATTTATTTATTTAGACAGAAATCTTGACCTCCCCCAATGTTCATCACAAAGTTACGCCTTTGTCCGTGCCAAAGAAGTCATCAGTGTCCTGCCTCAATGACTATCGTCCCGTCGCACTCACTCCCATCATCATGAAGTGTTTTGAGAGGCTCGTCATGAGGCACATCAAGTCACAACTGCCACCTCTGCAAATTGCATACCGTCCCAACCGCACAGCAATGCACAGCTCGAACCACATCATCAAGTTTGCCGATGACACAACTGTGGTGGGTTTGATCAGTGGGAACAATGAGGCAGCATACAGAGAGAAGGTGAAACAGCTGACGAACTGGTGCAGAGTCAACAACCTGTCACTGAATGTAGATAGAACAAAAGAGACGGTTGTTGACTTCAGGAGGGCACAACGTGATCACTCCCCACTGAGCATCGGCGGCTCTTCTGTGGAGATCGTCCAAAGCGCCAAGTTCTTTGTTGTTCACATCACAGCGAACCTCACGTGGACCCTCAACACCAGCTCCATCACCAAGAAGGCCTAGCAGCATCTCTACTTCCTGTGGATACTGAGGAGAGCGCACCCTCCACCCCCAATCTCACCATGTTCTAGAGAGGGGCCATAGAGAGCTTTTTCTGCAGCTGCATCACAGCCTGGTATGGGAATTGTAACATTTCGGATCACAAGGCCCTGCAGAGGATTTTGAGGGCAGCTGAGAAGATCATTGGCGTCTATCTCCCCTCTCTCACAGAGGCCGCCACTGCCAGAATGGGGAACAGTTTCTTCCCTCAGGCCATCAGACTCCTCAACCGGAACTGAAGCATAAAAACTGTAACCCCTACACACACACAACACACACCACACACACACGCACACCAGCAACACCCCCGTCCCTCACCCCATGGAACTTGAACAACTCAGACTTTAACTACCTGTTAAAATCCTCTTCTATTTTTTATACTGCACATTCCCTGTCATGTTGCTGCTACAATTCTACAATTGCCCAATCATATATATTGCTGTTCTGTATTGCTGCTACGATACTGTATTGCGTTTCTGCATCTTTGCACACAATTCTCTGTTGTTGGAATACAGTAGCTGTCAAAATACTGTATTATCTGCACTGTAGATGTTGTCAATTGCACTGATTGTCGTCTAGTTGTATTGTTGCTTTTGTTCTTTGTCCTGTCTGTACTTATGGTTTTGTGTTCTGTTCTGTTCTACTATTGTGCACCATGGTCCTGGAGGCATGTTGTTTCATTTTTACAGTGTACTGTGTGTATATGCTAGTAATGACAATAAAACCTACTTGTTTATTATATTTTATGTAGTAAGCATAAAATATAGTAATATGTAATTGAATAGTAATATATAATAGTAATATATAATATATATTACTTATATGTAGTAGTATATAAAACCTTAATATATAATAGAACATTTTAATACACTGAAAATGAAGATCCCATGCGATCACAAAGGCTTATATATTACTATAATATTGAATGTAATAAGAGAATAACTTCCTTCCTTTTTAATAGGTTATCTACAGATTATAGAATAACAATGACAGGACTAAGTACAGCCAGTAATACCAAGTAAACAGGAAAAATGTTGTCTGGAGTGAGGCGAGGCGCAAAGAGCAGGTTCCAGATCGAATTTTTAATACAAAAAGACATACAGACAATAACTACAAAACAAAGAGGCTCGAGGGCCTTTCTAACACTAAACATAACTTACACTGAAGAAACAGAAGGAGCAGGGAACGTGAGGATAGTTGTGAGGGTTGACCAGCAAATAACACCGGAACACAAAGAACTTAAATACTAAACACACTCAGACATAAACCAATCATAATCCCCAGTCACTTAAACTAAACACAAGACAGCTGACAATGACACAAGACACAACAAACACCCAATATCATAATAAAAGTCCCCAATAAACCCAAAACCAAAACAGCGGCCTCTACTGGCCGCTGGCCAAGACCTAACAGTCTTATATTGCAAATATTGCCAATGGATTTGGCAAGTGAAAAGAGCGAATAAAATGTATGCCAACCAAAGTTTTGATTACTGATTATATGTGGTGAAAGGTTAGTCATATTAAAATGTATCTGCATTGTTATGCAATGCAGTTTATTAATTTAAAATCCAAGATCATGACAAACCAGCCCATAAGCCAAAGGAACTTTTCCCTTGCCCAATCCAATTTAGATCTGCTGAATTTGGGAAACCATCCAAATTGGGCATATTGGTGGGAAAACAACCAAATTGGGCATAATCAACACTGATTATGCTTTTTTGGCAGAGCTGGGGATTGAACTTGCAATGACCTATCAACATTTAGATGGCTGCCCTACTATGCCCCTGTGATTATTGCACTAGCTCTTATTACTGAAATGTTTAGCAGTTTCGAGCTGTGTCCCAGTTCCCTTGAGGAAATCTACCTTTTTGCATATTTTCCACTTTAGCTTTTGTTTAAGTAATGATTAACAGAACCTCTGGCTAAACCTACTTATAGTAGCAAACAACAGAAGGAAACAGGTAACTACTAAATGTTATTTGCATAATGCAAAAATGTATTACGGTACATTGTTAGCAATATTCGGTGCCAAAGCTGAGAAATGTCTTTGACTTTGAAAAAAGATGGGTCAAGAAAAGGTGCTTGATGCAAGAAGAGGTTCTAAGAGGGAGAGCTGTGACCTGTGGTCTGGTCAGGGTGGACAGGTAAGATGGATCTGGATCATTTTTGGCTAGCATTAGGGTTTTAAATCTAATGTGAACAGCCACAGGAAGCCAGTAAAGGGTGTGTGCTAGTGAAGTGGTGTATGAAAATTCTGGTGCATTGAAAACCATACGTGCTGCTGCATTCGGAACCACCTGTGGAGGTCTGATTGTATTCAGAGTTAGGCCAGCCAGGGGCAAGTTACAGTATTCCAGTCTTAGGATGACAGGTGACTGGGCTAGTATCTGAGTGGCATCAGTGGTGATGAATGGAAGTTAGACAGAAGGTATGCGCAAGTTCAGACAGTTAATGTCAGATGAAAAGGAGAGCTCTTCATCGAAGAGAACACATAGATTTTGTGCTTTTGACATGAGATTGATGGTAGTATTTCCAAAAGTGATGATCTGGTCAAGTCTTGGGGATGCATCCCCTGGGATGTACAAGAGCTCTGTTTTGCTGGGATTTAGCTTCAGATGATGCTCTCTCATCCAGGAGGAAATGCCACTCAGTCATGCAGAGATCTTGGCTGAGTCACCAGAAGGAAAGATGAGGGAAAGAGAAGATGAGTTGAGTGTCGTCGTATGAGAAAGCGTGAAGGTATAAAATCAGGAAGCAAGTGTGTGCATATGGAAAAGTGAAGAGGGCCAAGCACTGAGCCTTGGGGAACACCATTGGGAAAGCTTTGTGAGGAAGACATAGATCCTTTCCATGATACTTGGTAACTGTCCTTCAAGGTAGGACACAATCTGTTGCCAAGCAGAAGCAATGATTCCAAGATTTGTGAGTGAAGCCAAGAGGATCTGATGGTTGACAGCATTAAAAGCTGCAGAAATATTTAGAAGAATTAGAAATTAAGACAGTTTTGGCTGCATGAAGCCAAGTGTTGATGTAGCAGGGTTGCAGGATGTCAGGAGCTGAAGAACATCATCTGTGAAAAGATTGGTAAAGCAGGTAAGACGAGGGTGCTCGGTAGTTTGAGAGTGGGAGAGGGGGGTGATGAGTGCAAGGAAGGATCTTCTGATCTTGTCTTTCTTTTCATCAAAGGATGGCAAAGTCCTCAGAGAAGATGGAAGAAGCTGCAGGAGGAGCAGGAGGTTTGAGAAGTGAATAAAATGTGATAAAGAGTTTGCAAGGACTGAAGATATTTCAGTTGTAAACTTTGACGGAAGAGACCACTATATGAGAGGAGTTAAGATGCAGAGTTAAGAGTACCTCAGATAGCCACAGTGAAGGCTGTGAGCAGCAAAGTCCCTGGGGTTTAACAATCATCAAATTATCATTATGACATTTACAACTAAAATGTCTACAGTATGGAATGAACCCTTCTGAAAATAAAATTCAAATGTTTAATGCAGAAATAAGGTTTCACAGTCCCATTAGTCACCTGCAATGCAGCATGTATTTTATGTGCAACTGTACTGCTTGCATACAAATTACTTGCTGTAATAAATTATGGAGCTTTGAAAAAACATGCCTCTAAAAGTCATGGGATTTAAAAAAAAAAACAGTTCGGATTTGTCAGGCATGCTACAAAATTGAAAATGTTTCAAATCAGATTGGGATGCTCAGAGCTAATGTCTAGGATTTTTTTTTTCCATTTTTCATTCATTATTAATAAATAGAATCACATTGAATCAAAAACTTTACAAGTGTTATGGTACTACTTTTCATTATTCTATATTTCATTAGTAAGTTTTGGCTTCTCATGGTGTGCAAATAGATATGTATAAGCAAGCTCTCCCATTGCTTAAAACTTCAAAAGCTGGATGTAAGTCCAAATGTGTCAAATGGTTATGAACCGACAAGAGCCAAGCACAGTTTCATCAGTTTTGTGGGGTTTTGAAAACAGCACTGACTGTTATGAAATGGTGTGTCTTTTACAGTCTTTAGATGTCCATGTTTTTCTCTTATTCCCTCAATTATGATGCATTTGATATTTGAAGATCTAGTTGTAGTAGTCATGGTTTTATTTATATAAATGTGTCTATTACTAGTAATAGTCACAACAAACAATTATTCTGCTGTGCAAATTAGTTCAACAGTAGGCTATGAAGTGCTATAGGTGAAACTGTTATATGCTACTCTTCTAGTTTGGTATGCTTATGCTTATAGTATTTCTAGAATGCAGAATATTTCTAAAATATTGCAAGAATGTTCAAGTAAAAAAGTACAGATGTATGTATATGACTATTTTAATATTTCTAGGATTATAAATATTCTAAAACAATTATAAATATGCTACATAAACTGTTAAAAAGGAGCATGTAAACATATGGACATGTAAATGTATGTAAACATATGACTGTAATAATAAAGTGCACTACATGAACTTAGCAGTGTTTAGCATGGTAATGGCTGAAGGGCAGAAACTGTTTCTGAATCTGTTTGTCTTTGTCTTTATGGACCTAAAACAGTTTGTGACCAGGGTGTGATGTGTTTAGACAACGAGGACTATGCAGGTCTCCGAGTGAAGGGAGAGGGCAGCCGACTATCCGCTGGGTGACCTCTATGATCCTGTGGAGCTCCTTCCTCTATTGTGCAGCTGGAGAGCCAAGCACAGAGGCAGTAGGCCAGGACACTCTTTACTGTGCAGCGGTAGGACACCAACAGTTTCTCAGGGATGTTGTGCTTTCTGAGAACCCTCAGGAAGTAGAGTCTCTTTTGGGCCTTCTTCACTAACTCAACAGTGTGCGTACCCCAGGTCTGGTCCTCCCTCATGTTGACTCCTAAGAAGCGGAAGTCTGCGACCCTCTCCACAGAGTCCCCATTGATGATGAGTGAAGTCCACAACCAGCTCCTTGGTCTTTGCCGTGTTGAGGAGCAAGTTGTTATCTTTACACCACACTGTCAGACGCTCAACCTCATCCCTGTAGGCAGACTCATCCTCCCCTGAGTGCGGTTACTTAAGAAGCCCTTAATCCAAAGGCAGGTGGAGGGTGGGAGTCCTATGTCTGAAAGTTTGATCACCGGTCTGTGGGGGAGAATAGTGTTAAAGGCAGAGCTGAAGTCAATGAAGAGCAGCCGGGCATAGCTCCCCTGCTGCTCTAGGTGGGACAGAACAGTGTGGAGGGCAGTGGCCACAGCGTCCTCGGTGGACCTATTTGCTCTGTAGGCAAACTGAGATGGATCAAACAGGGGAGAAATGAATGACATAATGTGGTTCTTGATGACCTTCTCAAAGCACTTCATCATCACAGGAGTCAGTGCTACTGGCCTGTAGTCATTGAGGCTGGTAACTGTGTGTTTCTTGGGCAGAGGGACTATAACTGAGAACTTTGTGGGACAATGGACTGAGACAGTGACTGGTTGAATATCCTGGTGAAGACCCCAGCCAGTTGGTCTGCACAGTCCTTCAGCACGCGTCCTGAGATGCCATCGGGTCCAGCTACCTTTCGTGGGTTGACAGCCCGCAGCGTGCGTCTCACCTCAAATTTCTCCACCGTGAGGGTGGGGTTGGTGTTGGTTTCTTGGTAGGGTCTGGCTGCCTCTGGTGGTTTCATCTCAAACCTAGCAAAGAAGTGGTTCAGCTCCTCTGCCAGTGATGCGTCACCACCCACCATTCTGAAATTGGTCCTGTAGTCGGTAATGTGCTGGACACCAGTCCTCACTTGTCTGCTGTTGTTGCTGTCCAGATGGTCCTCAGTCTTCCTCTTGTGGTCACACTTGGCCTCTCGGATGCCTTCAGCAGCCTCTGGACCTCCCTGGTCATCCAGGGCTTCTGACCTGGATGCGTTTATCTACCGTGACAATGTCTGTGCAGTTCTTAATGTAGCACAGCACGCTAAACACCTCTAGGTCCGGGTGGTCAAAACTGTTCCCGTTGGTCCTGCTGAGGCAGTCCTGCAACTGCTGAGAAGCTCCCTCTGGCCAAGTTTTAACTGTCTTTGAGGTGATGGGAGCAGTTTTCCTGAGTGCGGTGTATGCCGGGAATTAAAAACAGTGACAGGTGGTCAGACTGGCCCAGGTGTAGTAATGGTTTAGCCCTGTAGCCCTGTTTGATGTTTGTGTTGACTTTATTCAGTGTGTTAGCTCTTCTTGTGGCACACTTGACATGCTGGTAGAATTTTGAAGTACAATTTTTAAATCTACAGAGTTGAAGTCCCCAGCAACAAGATATACAGCACTGGGATTTTTGGCCACTAATGCTACGGTGTAAGAGTCCAAGAGCTGAGTTAGCATTAGCATCTGGTGCTATGTAAACAACGGTAATCATAACTACGATAAATTCTCTGGGGAGATATATGGGTCTGCATTTAACAGTCAGGTACTCCAAATCTGGAGAGCAGTTTTTATGTTTGTATACCAGTTGTTATTTATGTACAGACACACACACCTGTCCACACACCCCGAATTGATGCCAGAAGCCAGGATTCCGTGATCAGTAAAACACAACTGACCTTGGCGATGTCATGAGTTGCAACCTGTAGTCTCAGATCATCGATTTTGTTTGCAAGGGTTCTGGCATTGGAGAGGAAGCGGTGGTTTCACAGGTGGTTTCACAGGCTCCTTACATAGCCTCACTAACGCGCCGGCCCTGCAGCCTCGCTTTTCCTTTCTCGCCCTGTGCCGCCTCCGTCACCTGCCCGCGGGGATGGTAATCCACGGGGAGCTGGGACTCCTCGCTATGTCCACCGGGATGTCATGGGAGGCAAGAAACCCAGTTGTAACACTCCTCTGCAGACTCCTATCCTGAGAAGGTCGTGCCGGCTATAGATGTTGTTCGCTCGGCAATATGTAATTAGTACAAGGAGCAAGATTCGCAAAAACATTGAAACTAAACACTGAGATGAAGAGCACCAAGCTGCTGCATCTATTCATGCCGCCATCTTGGATTCCATTGAATGGGAAAGAACAATTATCATAAGGTTAAGAAATTGATGTTTGGTGATAATCATATGCATTTACAATTTAGTTTTAAATGTGATAATGGACATGGTTAATTAGAAAAAATAAGTAGGCAACTTAATTGAGCAAAAGGTCCAGAAAGAAAGAAATCCAAAATTAACTAAGGATAGAGGTAAACAATAGGTAGAGTGAAAGGCTAATCATAGTGAATATAAATGAGAACAGTTGGTATGCTTAAAACACAGGATCAAATTCCATACAAACCAATTAGACACATAGATACTTGCCTGTAATATCTACAAGGTGACTTGTAGAATTAATTTCTTTATTTTTCTTTTTATTTCCTAAATTCCAGTGTAAAATTGAAATAAAACATAACAATAAAAAGTAATAAAAAGAGCTGTTTATGAAGTCTGTGGCTTCTTAACTGCTCCCATCAAACCAAGCACACTGCTCTCTCTAGGCCTATACCTTCCACATGCTGTTGTAGAGATGGGTTACAATACAATTAGAGGAATGTCCAAATAGTTCTCTTAGGCTCTAAAGACTGAGACCATCCCTGTCTCCAAGAAACCAGTGGTCTCTGGTCTGAATGATTGCTGCCCTGTCGCACTTTCATCAGTCATGAAGTTCTTCGAGCAGCTGATCAAAAATCACATCTGCTCCTCCCTCTCTGACACCCTAGACCCTCATCAGTTTGTTTACACAGCAAACAAAGCCACAGAGGACTCCACCCACCTGGCAAAAGGGAAACCGTATAACCTTCATTGATTACAGCTTGGCATTCAACACCATCATCCTTTCAAACCAGTCTTTAAGCTTAATGATCTTGGACTGGGGACTTCTATTCACAATGGATTTTCAACTTCCTGAATGACAAGCCCGAGGTAGTGAAAACTGGCAGCCGCATTTACTCCTTGCTAATCCTGAACATAGGTGCACTGCAGTGTGCTCAGGCCCCGCTTGTACTCATTGTTCACACGTCATAGCTCCATCATCATTACTAAGTTCGCTGACAACACAACCATCTTAGGTCTCATCACAGAGTTGGCCGACAGTGAGGAATGGTGCCTGTAAAAGGCACATAACATCTTCAGGGACCATAGCCATCCAGTATGCCAGCTGTTCTTCTTGCTACCATCTGGCAGTCAATGCAAGAGCATGACTGTACAGATTACACAACTCAAGACTCCTCAGCTCTACCACCTAAACATTCAATTGCACTGTTTAATAATACACCACGATCCTCTGCTTACTCTATCTGCATTGAACAAACACACTACATCACTCTTATTACCCAATCTGTGCTGTTTCTTACTCCGCCTGTACTGCTTACTCTTTTATTGCAAACACACCATTAACCAGGAGTGGTGTTGTTCACTGTTAACACTCGTCCCCTTCAGTAAATATCCCCAGTATTCTTATAGACTATGGTGCTACATGCGCTGTCATATAATAGCATTGTCATTGAACTGACACTTCAAAAAATCTGTTTGAAGTGTCTGCAATAGACAGCATGTTAACAGTGTGCATTTTCTAATAATCAATTATGTAATGTTACAGATTTTATATGTGAAAGGAATGTAAAATGAATAATTTGTACTTTGACCTGCTTAACCACTGCATTCAGTCGCTCAGTCTCAAACACTACAGTTTTTATCCCAGTACAACAAATACTACAGAGTTCCACTGTTTCTTCTACCCTAGTCATGTTTTGCCTCAATGCCGTTTTTTCTGAGCTACACAGGACAGTGATAGGTTCCCTTTGTGGCTGTTTCTTCACGAGCTCTTAAATGTGTTTGGCCAGTGTGCTTGTATGAATAATCCTTCTATACACACATAATGATGGGGTGTTCATTAATAACTGCGCAGTGACCCTCTGCAGACACAGAAACACGCACACACACACATTTTTACTCCCACCCATGCCTCTGTAATCCTCTGAGGTTGTGTTCTCTAATTTACTCCAGTGCATGCTCTAATAGGGCTGGAAGGCTTCTGATAAGCAAAGTAATTGAAAGGCGAGATCCAGAGGAGAGAGGCGTTAGAGAGAATGGTTCAGCACCAGTGACTGTTTTTTTTATGAAAAGTGGGGCTTTTTATGGTAAATGTGTGTTTTCTTGGCTTATGAGAGTGTATGTGATACTCAAAGATGACGCATTGAGATTAAGCAGCCGTTTATTTATGACTTCTCTTTCAGACGTTATATTGAACGCTGAACTCCAGCATATGGTGTGAGCAAGACATGTATGCCCCCACCAAATGTGTCATAGCAATGTGTGAATTTGATGGGGAAAAATGAGCACCAGCGGATGTCAGAAAGGAATTGTTGATTTCATGTGGTAGCACTTGCTAGACACATTTCTAAGAAAGCAATCGGCTTGTCTTTGATGAAATGAGATGGGATGCTAGGTGTGAACCTTCAAAAATTCAACACTTTAGTCATAACCAACAGGGGGGTTCTATATTCATAGCATTATAATCTTCACCTGCTTCCTTTAAGCTGTTTTCAAAGAGCACTGGACAGGCACAACTCAACAAGAGAAACACGTACTTCATGAGGGACTGCTATGCCTTAATTCCTCATATACAGTTAACTGCTCTGATTCAAGCTTAATAGATAACGAATAATAAGAGTAAACGTTTGGCCAAATATCAATTTTGCACAGTTTACACTTTACCCTAGGTGTATAAAAACCAGCATACAGCCATGCAGTCACTATAGGCAGTCACAGTGGCAGTTGCCTTTCTTAGCGGGTGTAAAAACAAATAACATGTAAAAATATTTTGTCTTCATTCACATTGCGCTCTACCATGGTTCAAACTGATTCTGGAAGCGATGTCAACACAATACATTTTTATCAAGATCTTCATGAACTGGGTTTCCATGGCTAAGCAACTGCACACAAGCCTAAGATGACCATATGCAATGGTAAGTACCGACTGAAGTGGTGTAGTGGAAATGCTTTCTCTGGAGTTATGAATCATGTTGCACCATCTGGCAGTCTAATGGATGAATCTGGGTTTGGTAGATGATATTGAACATGTGCCTATTTTTTTAAAAATAGGGCACTATATTCACAGCTATATTATTTACACCTACTCTCTTTAAAACTATTCTCAGATGCCCCTGGGGCACACCATTCATCCAGGCTTGCGGCATAAGATCTTGGGTCAGAGAAACGTTGGCTCAGCAGGTGGCCTGAGATTTGATGCTGTCTAGTCTCTCTGTAGTCTCTCTGGCCAAGGATCAGCGTTAGTGACATTATCCCATCAAGAGCGGCCTTTAATCCCTGGCTGGTGCAGAGTGGTCATCTCTTATCTTGGAGACACACAAAGGCCTCTCCACTCTGCAGCAGACAGCGCAGAGCTTTATTTAAACATGGGCCAGCATGCAGACTTCAGAACCAGAGGAAGGGATGAATATGTGGATGTGTGTCTGTCTGTCGTCCAGCCTGTGGATGGGAGAGAAATAGATCCCTGTGAGAATGGATTTTTACACACCAGAGACAGACATTGGCTCAGTTGTGTGTATGCTCTTATGTGTGTGTATGTATTTGTTTGTTTGTACACTTAAAATATGATGCAGTGAGTTTATACGTGTATTTAATTAATAAGATATGTTACAAACAATTACTTCCAAATGTATGTAATACATTTTATTCACTGGTACAAAATCAGGGAGGACAAGGGCTGCATATCCCTCACACTTTTAAAATTTCCACAACATTTTGACTGGTCCTTGGCAACCCGATTTCACGACTTTTCGTGCAGCCTTCACGATATACAATGTAATCAAAATACATGCTGTGATCACGCTTTAGGCTTTTTTTTTTCGTGCTAGGACAACGCTTCACATTGTTGTGCCAGGACAACGCTTCACTACCCTATGTATTTTAATGCGCAGTGCAGAACACTACCCATATCTGCGCTAACTGGTGACTGTTAGAGTTAGGGTTAAGGTTAAGGTTAGGGTTAGGATTAGAGACTTTCCCCGTCTCACGGCATTTCAACCTGTTTCAACTGCTTTGCAATCCTTTTTGGCCCTCAGTCACCAGTTACTGCTGATACTGGCAGTGTTACGCAGTGCGCAGTCAATAGTGTATTAAGTGGCGTTAAGAGTAATAAATATTGATACATTGATGATATTGATTCCCTGGTAATACTAAAGTCTTAGAAATATATATTATAAAGTATGCATCAATATATAGTTCACTTCATAGTCAGACTTTCCACCAGGGGCATTCCCAAGATTTCTGCCATATTTCAGATCCTAGGTGTTGCTGTTCTCAACCAGTTATCATGTTTAGGGACAGGTCCTCTTTCATACAGACTTGCAAGGAAATTTTCCTGTAAAAACTGTGTTTTGAATTTCCTGATGATCTCCTTTTCTTCTATTCCATTTTGGACCTGAAACCAGTTAGTGATATATTTCTATATGTCTAAATATATGTTTCTATATCTATATATCTATCTATCTGTACATCTGTACACACACACACACACACACACATACATATAAATATAATGTGTGTTTAAGTGTGTGTGTGTATGTGTGTACTGAATGAAGAAATCCTGGTTACAGACCTGGACATTATGTGGACATTAATAGAAGAAAACCTGGTTACAGACCTGGATATTATGTGTATACATGGTATGCATGTGTGTGCTTATGTTGGTGGACTCTGTTTTGATGTATGTGTTTCCGCCTGTGCAATGTGTTAGGATTGAGCTATCCACACTCAACCACTGCAGACTGTGCCTTGTGCTTTGATGAGGCTGCTAGATCGATATTGCACTGAACTACCAAATGTCTGACTCCCAGTAAGAGAGAAAAATAGACAGAGACACAAATTAGCCAGCTCTTATAGATTTTCAAACATGGAGGTTTGGAACTATCTGAATATATATAGGTTTATATACAATCCTGTGATGTGTGGGATAAAACATATACCAGTAATACCGGTGCCAGTAATAATATTTTTGATACTATGGTATTAAAACCCATTTTGGGATTTCAGCTGCCACTGACTATGAATAAAAAAGTTTTGTTTTAATATAATACATATAAAAATCAAAGACACAAGACATTAAAAAACAATAATGCATAGTAAAACACTTAATCCCCTCCACAGTAAACAAACAAACCCCCCGACCCTCTTTTCCTATCAACCAAATACCCCCAAATCCTCCATCATCCTACTTTATTTCCCTCTTCAGGAGTGCTTTCTCAATAGCATAGCTGATTTCAATTGTTTACCTCATTAAGGAGAGAGGTCAGAGTGTGCCAGAATTTCTCACAATCTTTATGCTTGTCCTTCAGAATGAATCTAATGGTCTCCAAGTGAAGAGTGTCAAACCATTCTCTCAGACAAATTTTACTGATCACCTCTTTTTGTGACAATACAGCGACTTTTTCTTATTTGGGTATTTGACTTTGGCGCATCTCATCCATCATAACTAATTAAAATATTGATTCCAGACAGTGTGGATAGAAGGAGGAGTTGGAGTTTTACAAGCAGGGTGATTTTTGTGGCATCTAACTGGATTCCTCCATAAATCAGCTCTGACTAACAAGCCTCTATCTATAGTTTTTATTGCTATATTTGTGTTGTTTTTACCATTGTTTGCTCTACTGTTCCATGACAATTCATTGTATAGTTTGTCACTGAACAAACTGCCATTAATTTGGTTAACACAGTCTACACACTCATTCAGTGCACAAAACAGCAAGTCACTGCTCTGAAATAGCAATATCAGTGAAAAGTCTTTAATACAAACTTTTCAGATGCCAGGCTATGGTTTCTCAGTGCATTAGTGACTCAGAAAAAAGCCCTCGGAGACTCTGCAAATGGTCCAATCCAGGTTCCAACAGACCGAAAATGTGCTCCTAAGAACGAGTTTGAGAAGCATTGGCTTTAAACATGCTAACTGGAGTGGAGTAACCACTTCCTTGTCACTATCAGGACATAATTTGCATAATTTGCTTTGTCATAATATTTTTTATGGTAAATAGACCAACATAAATAGTCCTGAAGTACTGAGCTG
Organism: Hydrocynus forskahlii; assembly: GCA_037974365.1. NCBI lineage: Eukaryota > Metazoa > Chordata > Actinopteri > Characiformes > Alestidae > Hydrocynus > Hydrocynus forskahlii. Next base: position 24,814,960 of record JBBPCX010000154.1, read on the forward strand.
AGGTTTTTGTCCGACAGACCTGTCAGGACATATGATTGTCAGATTTCATCAAACCAATTCCACGGTCCAGAATGAGAGGTTAAATGCTTCTTGATTTGGATGTACAGTTCTGGGAAATTGGTCTAAAATTGTAAAACAGGATCTTCTCACCTGCACGTATATATAACAAGTGATCCATCCCCCGACAACTTAACCACCCAGCAATTTGTATGAGGGAAACACGCCAGATGCCGAGTGCCACCACCCCACTTTGGTTCCAGACCCTGCCCACCAGTGTGTGCCCCCCAAATTAAAAATGCTTTTGAGGCTCCTGCTGTTCAGACAAACCTCCAACTTGATCCATGCTGTACATTGGACCTAATGAACTGCTGGTCAAGGCTCATCCTCTAAAAAAATCCTTTTTGGCACCATTATTTTAAAGAACCTCCCGTCACACCCAGGGATGGATTGGGACAAAAAAGTAGCCCTGGCGTTTTGAGGTACAATGTTCCCACCAGATACATTTACGGACACCACCCATCTTTACGCTCCCATGAATGTGTATACCAACAAAGTAGTATGTGATAAAAGTAGAATTCAACAAAGTAGTATTCAATAAATCGTGAACTTATGATGCAGCTGAATCTTTTAATACATTTTTGGGAAAAAGGAGAGGTCATTCTGTAGGTGTGTGCATGTCACAGAGAGAGAGAGAGAGAGTGAGTGAGAGAGAGAGAGACAGAGAGAGAGAGAGAGATTTTAAAAAGTGGGGATGTCTTTCATGTCTGTATATTGTTCATAAATACCTATAGAAAAGCTGCCTCTAACAGCAGCTGCCTCTAACCTCCCTTCTACTCACTCCACAACCAGTGATAGATAATTAACTGCTGTCTCACTGTTAATGTTGAAGAATGGCGGTAAACAAAAAATGTTCTCACTTTCAATAATACACAATGTGTTAGAAACAGCCATTCTCCTAGCGGTAACACTGATGATATTATTAGGGTTATTTCACCAGAGTGCATAAATGTAACAAGATAAACTGCACGGCCCTAAAACAATTGTTTTATTGGTCTGTTATCACCGTAACTTTGCAAACAGCTAGTTTATATACCACCACTACATACCAACTGTCTAGTATAGCACAGATTTACCCAGGGTGATTAATGAGTTCCTTAACTTTAGCCTAATGGGTTCTTTAACTTTAGCCTCCAGCTTACCACTGGTTCACTATCGCCACCACCATCAGCTGATGGTAAGCCAGCCCAGTGTCAGCTGGGCCGCCAATCTATGGGCCGGTCAAAGCAATAAATAAATAAATAAATGTTGTCGGCCCAGTTGACACTGGGCTGCCTGATACGCCAGGTGGTCAGTCCGACCCCTGGTCATGCTGACCCTGGTCATGCCTATACCTGTGCACATGTCTTGTGTATGAGTGCATACCATGCATAAATGAGACAGGAGAATACAAAGTTGAAATTGAGCTCTGTAGATATCCAAAATGAAGATAAAATGACAGCTTTCTTTTATTGTCACCTGTTCCCACCAAGAATGTCAAGAGTAATGGGGACAGTTTTTTCTTTTCTTTCACTCTCTATTTATCCCCTCTCCACTCCTCTTCTTTCCTCCATTGTGTCCTTGGCATTGATGGCTGGTTGTTTGTATGTGTGAGCCAAACCCCCTCTATCCCCATGTGCTCTCCTAATGAGGATCAGTGTTGTTTTAAACATGAAATTGGAATCCCGGCCAAGAGCAATCGATACATGGCCATTATCTGGCTGTGTAATGATTCAGTCTCTCTCACCCTGCCTCTCTCCCTCCCCTCCGCACACATCTTCTCTCAGCACGTTTCCTTGTTTCCGATATTGGCTGTGAGGAGGTTATGAAGTATTGCCTCCCAAGGGCATCTCTGTGCGACCGCCCCACAGATTAACCCGCTGAGAAATGGTCGCCGCCATGGGCAATGACAAGTTGCAGCTGCTGCCTCCTACATGATGGGAATGAGATGGACTACACCTCACCTTACTGCCAAAGCCCACCTAACAGGTGAGTGAGGCTCCTAATCTGCTCTTACCAGGGCTAATTGATGAAAATGACAGTTCGACAGAAAAAGGTAAACTGTAGCCACAAGTGACTAACAAGCTGTGGGAACTTAACAACATGAACAAGCAAACTAGCAAGTTGATTAACTGTGTTTGTGATTGTGACTTTTTTTTGCTAAATCTAATGCTAGAATATGCATTTGCGCAAAAATGTGCATTGGAAAGATGTTACTTATCATTGTTGTGCCATGCTATCACAATATTCAGTTTTATTTCAGGAGAGTGAAGTATTGTTAGTTCTAAAATGAACCCAGTTTTCACCCCAAATGATACCAAAATTACATTTGTCAGGTATGATAAGTGTCAGGTGGAACCTGTGTATTTTAAAAATAGTGTGTCTAGAATAGCTGATATACTGTATCTAAACCATACAGTGCTTATGATATAGGACTAGTAATATTCTGAAGTTCTCTCACGGAGAAAGTTCTTTAATTGTAGATTAGTAGTGTTCTAGCACTCATCTCATTTGACTAATAATTAGGTTTTAGTGGATAAAAGTTTCCACTTGTAGATGTGAATAGATGTGAAATAGCCAGTGAGCAATTTGGCAAATTGATCTGCTAATTCTAGAGGTCAATAGTTGCTCAAATCTTTTTCTTAAATACAACCCCCAAAATTTTTCAAACCATGTCTGCTCTTCGTTAATGTGATGCAGACTTGTCAGTGTGGTTTAAGACTCAGTATGACTTATTGTGAGTGGTAAAAATTCACAACTCAAACGCCACAAAACTCCACAGTGTAACCAAATGCAACAAAACAGCGTCACTTTTCATGAACCACCTGCAAAGGAATGCTGATTTAGAATCAGTTTTTACCATAACCACTGTAACGGATGCATAGGAATCTGATGCAAGATCACATACAAGATTGTCTCATCATGGCTGCCTGAAATGGTGACATTTTTTTGGTTTTATAACTCACACTGATACTGTGTAAATCAAAAGGTCTGCAACACCATTGTGTGAAGTGTCCATTTTGTCAAATGTGTTTTCTGTATTTAACCCATTCACCAGAATATAGCAGCGGCCAGCCAGGAATGCAGCAGTGTGTGGGAACTGTACCTTATTCAGGGGAACCTCAGTGCTGTCACTAACAGTCCTGGGATTTAAATCCACAACCTTCCAATAACAGGGGCAGGTCCCTTACCACTAGGCCACCAGCTGGCCCAGTGCAGAGCTGGATGTGATCAGAGTGAGTTGAGAGATGTTTTGGGGTAGTCGTGGCCTAGTGAGTAGGATATTTGCCTCTGAACAAAAAGGTCATGAGTTTGAATCCTACCTTCAGCATACCACCACTGGGTTCCTGAGCAAGACCCTTAACCCCAAGATGCTTCAGGGAGACTGCCCCCTGTAGGAACAGAAGTTGCTTTGGATAAAAGCATCTGCTAAATGCCATTCAGATTTTATTTCTAGCATTTATCAGTGTTAATGTCTAATATAATCAAGCACTATTGGACACCAAACCTGGCTGATCGATTAACTCCGAACTAAGTGAAACATTCTGTAAACATACATTTTCACCAAATCCTTCCTTTTACACAACCATGGCTCTGAATCTTGCATAAAAATAAAATAAAAATTGTCAATTCAAAACCTAATTTGAAGTCAGGAGTAGCAGAGAAGTATGTGAGAGTGGTGCAGGATATGTACAAGGCCAGTGCGACAGCAGTGAGATCTACAGTAGGACCGACCGATACGTTCGAGGTGAAGGTGGGTTTACACCAAGGATCAGCTCTGGAAAGGAGAAGAATGAAGGTCACAAGGACTAAGACAGAAAACCTGTGCATGAACAAGAGGGAGGACAGTTCAATGGTGAGGATGCAGGGAGTAGAGCTGGCGAAGGTGGAGGAGTGCATATACTTGTGGTCAACAGTCCAGAGTAACGGGAAGTATGAAAGAATGGTGAAGAAGAGAGTGCAGGCAGGGTGGAATGGGTGGAGAAGAGTGGCAGGAGGGATTTGTGACAAGCAGGTACCAGCAAGAGTGTACAAGACATACAACTATGTTGCATGGTTTGGAGATAGTGGCACTGATGCAAAGACAAGAAGCAGAGCTGGAGGTGGCAGTGTTGAAAATGTTAAGATGTGCATTGGAAGTGACGAGGATGGAATGAGTTTATTAGAGGGACAGCTCAAGTTGGACCTTTTGGAAGGAAGGTCACAGAGGTGAGATTGCACTGGTTTGGATTTGTGCTGAAGAGAGCCTGTGAGTATGTCAAGAGAAGGATGCTGAGGATAAAGCTGCCAGGGAAGAGGAAAAAGAGGAAGGCCTAGTAGGAGGTTTATGGATGTGGTGAGAGAGGACATGCAGGCAGTTGGAAGAGGAAGATGCAGAGAATGGAGGTGGTTGATCCACTGAGGTGAACCCTAATCTTGTGTAGCTGAAAGTAGAAAAAGAAGAACAAGACGAAACATGAATCTCTGTGTCTTCTGTTATTCTTCTTATCCTGTGCTTGGGCCAGCAGTAGTCTCTATATTATCCTGCTTGTGTGAACTAAACTACTTTTGGGTCATGCTAGGAGTCAATCGATATAGCTTGATTAAATAATGATGTGTCAGATATCTACACAAAGGCCTATTTTAGTTAAAGTTGTACAGTGGAAGTAACTTCCACTGTCTTACAAGTGGTAACTGAGGTCACCTTCACTTGAAAATAAAAGTACCAGGAGGGTGATGCCATTGGAAAACCATCTTTGATTCCAAAGAACACATGATTCTTTTAAAACTCCAGTGCACTGCACATCCTATGAAAAGGGTACTGGCAAATTTTTGAATTATTGGATTTTATAAAAAAAAGATTTTTGTGTCAACGAGCTTCCTATTCTTTGACAAGTATCCATGGTACTTGATTGTACAATACAGATGTATTAGAGTAGATTGAAAAATGCTGCTTGCCCTGAAATTTTCTTACAGAACCGTCCTTTTGATTTCTATATGTTTAAATGTGTGTCACAAAATGCCACACCTCTAAAATATGCTCATACTGGAAAAATATCTTTAGCTGCCCATTTAATGCTGGAGGTGGCATCACTTCGGAAGAGAAGGCATAATCCTACACGATGAGATGTGATGCCAAAGCATTTCATTTGGGCTTGAGAATGCTTGACTCCAGTTTCTGGGGATTGCCTGCTTGCTTTGCTTGCTGTTCATGTAGGGATAGAGGGGAGAATGAAAGAGACCCAAGAGGCACAATGGGCATGGCTAATATGGCTGCCACCCAGCCATAGGATGCCAGCACCCATACCCATTTGTGGCGTGATGAACTACAACAAGCCTGCCTAATGCTCTTCTGTCAGGCAACCTGTGCCAGGCAAGCTGGCTGCACCCCAAAACAGAAGAGAATCATCTCCCATGTTTTCTTAATTACTTGAGAAATGCTATTCTAATTCTTGCCTTGTTTGCTGCCAAGTCACTGAATGAAAATTTCGTTCCCTTTCTTTCATTCTGTGCCCGGGTCAGGCCTTCTGAGGACATAGTTTCTGCTCATACGCTTCCAGTGTCTGTGTGGCTCTTACTGTAATGCACAAAGTGCACAGGCCACACTCAGATGTCTCCGACTCAGGCAGTTGCCATGGTAATTGCTAAACAGTGACTCATGAAAGAAGGTGATTGGTTTCATTTACTGATTTGGTCTGAGGGAGAACATTTGCTGGAATGTGGCTGCCTGCCATAAAGCGTAACGCTGTAAATGCTTTAAATACTCTAAATGCTACCATAGTGCAAAAGATACCTCTTATATTTACTTTATAAACTGATTAACTTTCTGAAAAAATTGTGGTGGAAGGAAGGAAGACTGAAAGAAAGAAAGAAAGAAAGAAAGAAAGAAAGAAAGAAACTAAAAGAAGGCCTATGGTGGAATATGGCATTCACTTAAACTGTAAAAAGCGGACTACAGCAGAAGGCAGTTTGTGTTTTTAAGTGTTCGGACTGATTGGCTTGTTTATTTTTGCTTCTGTTTCCTTTTTTCAAATTGTCCAGCTACATTATTTAAGAAGAATAGAAGTTATGTTGCTTGTTATCACTGGAAATGTTTCTTCTTGTTGAATGGAAGAACTATTTTACAGTTTAAGTTCCACTGTGCACGTGTGAGAGCAATTAAGTAAGAAAGTGAGGAGGGGGTCAGTAATGGTGCTTAACGTAAAATTTGTCCTTTTATGTCAGAATTGAAACAGAGTCCAGGGGAGATCAGGGATGGTTGTAACATTTCCAGTTTCTCCAATCAGGAACAAGTTAAATCACTTGATTTGACTTCACAAATGCTCTGTTTGGTCCTTATTCCACATGTAAGGATGTAGAGCCCTGTAGCAGGAACAGTAAATTTAAGAAGGGAGAACTAATTATGAGTTAAGAAAGTATTTTTAAATGAATTTGTTGTGTGATAGCATTGCCACCACTTTAGGTAGACTCATAAAAGTCACATCAGATTTATTGTGTCTTTGAAGGTGTTTTTCATGCAAGTTGTTGGTGCTAATGTTTTGGGTGTCATCTGTAAGATAAGCTGGTTCATGGCTACAAGACTCTGGATTAGTTGTAACATCAGTGAAACATGTTAAACTGACCAAAAGAAAATGTTTGACGTATTTATATGTTTTCGTAGAATTTCAGTATAGCTAGGCCCACAAAGCGTACACTCTGCGACCCTGATGGTAACTAACACCTTCTACACACACACACACACACACACATGTTCAATTATTAAAGCTTGTGCCTATTTTGTTCAATTTTACAAAGCAGGCACAAGCGATAATAATTCTGCGATTATGACAGACAGTAACAAACATGCTTACACACAGAATGTGATTATTTGTTGAAGCTGGTGCACATTTGTATGTTATTCATTTTTATTACACATACAAATTATGCTAAAAAGTCAGTGTTGAAAAAAAGCATGTAAAATCAATTTTTTGTTAAAAGCCTTTTTTCATGTTTCATTTGACCCTAGTGCAAATCATTATGTTACACCTATGGGGTGCCATTTGTAAAATCAGCTTCACAAATATTGAGGTGTTATTTTTTCATCATTTAGCGCAATGTTCACAGAATTTTCACACCTTCAGAGCTAAATGTGTTAAAAAAAAAACAGTGTTACGTTCTGGTACATTTTCTTGCTGCGTAATTGTTAAATGTTACATTTAAATGTTCAATCTAAATGTAAATGTTAAATCTAAATCTAAATGATAAATCTTAAATCTAAATGTTAAATCTAAATGCTGATCATATACACCTCACCCCAGGGTGTGCTACAACTAACCTGGACTATGGGGTGACATTTCACTCCTTCCCTTTGATACTAAACCATGTGTTTTCTGTTTGTGTTGCAAAGATGAAAGCTACATCGTTTAATAGCAGACCTGTGGCAGACGTGTAAATAGACTGAATCACATTTTGAACCCAGGGGCTTAAAAGAGCTCCATGATACAGCCAGAAATGTCAAAAATGTTCCCGGTCTTCCCTTCTTCCCTGATCGTTACAACCAAAGGGGCCATCAAACAGCATTACAGAGCCACTAGAGGTTGGTTACTGGGGCCAAAGCTGAAACCCCGAAAATGTCTAGAATTGGCTTTGCCTCTCAGAATTTGGGCGAGGCTGCGGTCCTACCGGCTAAAGTGCGCCGCCTGGTGGCCTTCAGCTGTGCAACACTGAATAAACGGACTGTAAGAAAGTGATGAGACGGATGGCAGGAGTGGGGGTCAGGTGGAGAGTTGGAGGGCTGACCAAGATGGTCTGACTCTTCCTATAATAAGCAACCTCTTGTTCTTGTTTTATTTTGTCCTGGTGGTGGGGATCCTCGAATTCTGTTAACAGTGAGGAGAGCCGCCTGCAGCGCCTGCGGGCTTCAAACTGAGTCACCCAGGAAAATGGGACCGAAACGCAGCGCTAGAGCTTCGCGCAGACAGTCTACACCTGTTCAGGAGAAACAGAGGGGAAAAGTCACGTCGGCGCTGGAGTCCGCCCCTCGCCACGCACTATCTCACTCGGTATCGTTCTCAGTCTGAGCACACACGCACACACTCCCTCTCTTACTCTCTCTCTCTCCCTCACACACTCACAGACACACACTCTCTCTCTATCACTCGCTGGTGAAGAGAGCGAAGGAAGGTCTCACTTTCCCTCTTCTTCTCTCGGAGAGCGCAGCCAGTGATGCCCGAAGGGAAACCACAGCCCAAGTGCCTGGGTGGGAACAACGGAGAGCTGGACTGAAACCCGAACACCTCGTCCTCTCCGCCACGGAAAAGAAGGGGAAAAGGGGGTCTGCTGCCAAACTGCTGCGGTGTGGATGTAACGCACCGCTCTGGAGACCCCAGGAAAACTTTCTGAAGAGGACGCGCAGGAATTCTGGATTTGTTTACTTCTTGACAAGCCGCTGCTTTTTAAATCACGCCATCCTGGAAGAAACCTCGCCTGAAAAGCCTCCACCTGAGTTCTCCTACACTTTTTTATTCGTCACACGGAATTGCAGCTACAATCGCCCGGCGCGCCGAGCGGAGGGTCAAGGAGAAACTCCAAGGGGCTGTCAGGCGGGGGGTCCCGCTGAGCTCTCTCGCGAGAAGGTAAGCATGAGCCCCCTCAGACCCCTCTGAGAGAACGCGGTGTTGGTTATGTTAATGTGGAAAAAAACAAGCTGAGGAAAGGTGAAGACGAAGCGTCTTAAATATATTGTATGTAAACTGTTCCGGTGTCCCTCTGCTCTCAGCCCGGTTGAGCCCGATTGATCGGTCTGAAAAGCGCCCTGTCTTCAATCCACCGGAATCGTCTCCTCTTCGCGCCCGGTATCCATCATTTTTTCTTTTTAAAACGAACGAATGTCAAAGAAAATTGAAATGTAAGTGTCCGCCCTTCACTAGCAGTTGAGGAGTTGAACTACTAGACACTGAGCTAGTTTCTCCGCCCGGAGCTCTGGGTTTGAGTTCTGCTGCTGTAGTTTGAACGCGCTGGAGCGCTTCTTCCCTTAACACCGCTGAGGGCTGCCCCGGAGACTCACACCTCTGACTGAAAGTGAACCAGAAGAGTGAGAATTACGTTTCTTTCTGTCTCCCGGTCCCTCGTTTCTCGCTGGGTCCCCCCAAACCGCACGAGAATGAAACGCTGGGGAAGAGCGCGTGGCGCGGAGGATCAGGCGCGCGAAACACCGGTGCTGTGAATCTGATTCAGTTCGAAGAGCCGATTCTTTCTAAAAGTCTGTTTTCCCTTAATCGAATCGAACATCAGATTTGTCTGATTTCAGGAAGTTGCTCCTACAACGCCGTGCTATATTTTGGTCCGTCGGACTTTTAGGAGAGTTTAGAATCTTTTTCGAAAATACTCCAAAAAAGTTGGATTCAGAGATCCAGCTGGATTTATGATTCGGTTCGACTGTTTATAAATAAATAAATTTAATTATTAAAAAGAAAGGTTCATTAGTGATGCACATGTAACACCTGTTATTATTAAACACGCGGTGCGCAGCGTCTACAACCGACCGTTATTTTATTTTTTTTTCAACTGCTGAAGATTTTTTTTGTCGCGAAAAAACTGTCTAAATGTTTCTTTATGAGTTTTCAGCTCGAAAATATTCATTCTTTACGTTCTGTGGAGAGCACTCGGCGGGAAATACAAACTTCTCGAAAGCACAAAAGGTGCATGTTAAAAGGACGGGTAAATCCGAGTGTGACTTTTCTGACTCAAAGTTTGGGAATTTGAACAAGAATAAGGAGAATTTAGTTTAAGTCTGCCCCTGGTCCACTTTGGTTTTGTGTTCGAGCAGCGCCGAGTAAACAGCCTTAATCTCTAACCGTGTACCTGCTCGCCAATCTCATAAATAACTCTGTTTCAGGCAATCCCGTCAATTGTGCGCAGGCTACCACGGGCTCTCTAATCTTTAGATAATCCAAGGTTTCGAGAAAATGAATTGCATTTTTCGGCAGCAGCCCACCCGGAGCTGATGGTGCGTGTGGCTCTCCGCAGGTGATGAGGCGTCGCGGCTGAACATGGAGCTTTTCTGGATCTTACTGCTCTCCGCCATCCACCGCTACACGCGAGGACAGGGGGTTTACGGTAAGAACCGCGTGTGTATGTGTGTGTGGTATTGTTATCTGGCCCTCTATTAAACTGTGTCTCTAGTGATTGTGTCTCTAGTAAGTTGTGATTTTAGTTTTAATGAGAAAGTTTAGCATATTTCATATTTCTGTGATAAAGTTGTAGGCAAACTCACTAAGTTTGCTGTAGAGAAACTAAGAAAATCTCATTGTATTTTATTTACCTGCCAAAACGCACCAGTGAAAATCGTTTTGCCCTTACAGCATCCTTCATGTGCCTCTTCAACACACACACACACACACACACACACACACACACACACACACACATATATATATATATATATATATATATATATAT
>JBBPCX010000154.1:24829789-24846288 GCA_037974365.1 Hydrocynus forskahlii
AGAAAGGAAGAGAAAGAAAAAGAGAGAGAGAGGGAGAAAAAGACAGAGAGAGAGAAAAAGACAGAGAGAAAGAGAAAAAGACAGAGAGAGAGAGAGAGAGAGAAAAAGACAGAGAGAGAGAGAGAGAGAGAGAGAAAAAGACAGAGAGAGAGAGAAAAAGACAGAGAGAGAAAAAGACAGAGAGAGAGAGAAAAAGACAGAGAGAGAAGAGAGAAAGACAGAGAGAGAGAGAGAAGAGAGAGAGAAAGACAGAGAGAGAGAGAAGAGAGAGAGAAAGACAGAGAGAGAGAGAGAAGAGAGAGAGAAAGACAGAGAGAGAGAAGAGAGAGAGAAAGACAGAGAGAGAGAAGAGAGAAGAGGTTAATTCAGCTCTGCTCGGTGGTTGGGTGTGGTCTGATGAGAAGGTAACGAGGCTTCACGCACTGTAATGAAGGCTTGAGTGTCGTTCTGCTGCTCCTCTGCCGCACTGAGGGATTTGATCTGGGTCTGGGCATAGCTGAGCCAGGGGTCGCTGGAGAACGCCAGCTGCAGAGAGGAGAAACACCACACATGACACACGTGGCCTGAGATTTTTTCGGCAAAACCTGGAAAATTTGTGGAGGTTTGGATTAGGGCTGAAACGATTATTCGAGTAACACGAATAATTTGATTACAAAAAATGATCGAGGCAAAATCTTTACCTCGAGGCTTCATTTAATTTATGACACCAAAGTCCATCTATTTAAAATGTCTCTGCTATCGTATCACTCCCGCTGTATAGACACTGCGCAGCTCCGGTATCATTGTTTCACACAGACTGTTGTAACGGACACGCATTTCAAAGATTTAACACTAGAACGGCGGCTAACAGGCTATACCTGTAACGGCTACGTGAACTGGCGCAGTGCCCAGTTTTGCACAAGACGCTTCCTGATATGAGGCTACTGCAGTGTTCTGTTGTCCTGCAGCCTGCCGGCAGACATCCACGCAAGCTGCTGCCAGCAGACACCGCAAGTGTCCAGTGGACTTTGGCCCCAGAGCCCGTCGTACAGAGCCAGTCGCCATTTCAGAATCAGAATCAGAATCCCGTGTACTGGCCGAGCATGTGAGTGAACACATACAAGGAATTTGATTCCGGTCAGTGGTGTCTCTCAAGCACAACAGTATAAAACAACAAAAAAATGTAAAGATGTGTGTGTACATGTGCCTACACCACACCCGTATGTCTCTTACAGAGCATGCCTGCTGCTCCAACAGGCCAATAGACGCGATTCTGATTCAGATTCAGATACTGATGAAATTACGTCAATTGCCGCTGTCATCCGTTCTAGTGTTAAGACGGCGCGTTTATTTGAAAATGACGGAAAGTGAAGATCCCAGAGTTCGTAAAAGGCAGAAGATGTCTAAAGTGTGGGACCACTTTACACTGCGTAAGGCGGAAAACGTAGTGCAGTGTATCCACTGTAAAACGGACCTGCCCCACCACAACAGTACATCGTCAAAGCTGCCGCACCTGAACCAAAAGCATCCTTTCGTGATCTGTACCTCTCCACGCGGCTCAGAGCCTCTACAAGGTCATGTGTTTTTACGATTGCTAACTGATATGAACACTAGCGCTTGTTAGAACGTGCAGTATCTGTAATTATTTGTAGGCTGTGTTATGAGTCGATAGTGACGAGGCATGATGAGTAGCAAGAGGGCAAATCCACCAAGATCTCACTCCTCATCTCTCCCATTTTAAATAGATGGACTTTGGTGACATGGATTAAACGAAGCCTACATTTTTTGTAATCGAATTATTCTAGTAACTCGAATAATAATTTCAGCCCTAGTTCCAAGGCCAAAACATCCGTTAATTGCTTCAGTGCATGTGTACACAGCTTATCGATCGTATGATCAGGGGCCAAGAAGAAGATAGAGAAGATAGTCGCGTCGCCTTCTAATTGTGTGTCAGAGAGAGAGTCTGTCACATCACGGGTATGGAGGCCTGATAGCGGAGGCTTCATACACCACAGGAAGCTACTTTCTGTGATCATCTGTTATATCTCAAACATTAAAAAATCGGTTAATTTAAGTTTTTTTTTAATTTTCAAATGGAGTCGACTTAAAAGTCAAAACAACTCAACATATTTATATTTCTGACCTTAAAAAGTGGAACAAATGTGTGGTGCGAGAAGCCCAATCGGGGGAGGGAGGGAATGTCCGTGTGTGTGTGTGTGTGTGTGTGTGTGTGAGAGAGAGGGAGGGCGTGTATGCATGTGTGTATTTGTGTTTGTGTGTGTGCAATTTTTTTTCCACAAACTTTTTTCCCATAAAACCAGTGTTTGTATAAGATACTTTGTTGTAATCCTTATGAATCTTTTTTTTTTTTTTTGGGCTTTTTCTTTCTGTTGAGAATGTTTCATGCACAAAGGTGAAGAGACAGGAGACCAGGGTGCAGAGTAAATCTTTTCCACAGTGGCAAATACATCCCTAATCCCTAACACATATATGTAAGTTTGTGTACACCCACAGGGCTTTGTCCTAACAGCAACAAAATGTATTTCAGTTGTTTGTTGGGTGTGTGTGCGTGTGTATGTGTGTTTTCTTCTCCTATGCATTTATTTGCTACTATCACTTTTTCTCAACATCAGAGACACATTTACATTTGATTGCTTAAAGCAAATACATGAAATGAAAAGACAAGCTCTCTTTTTCATTTGTTTATCTCACTATCCATGGCATGCTCTCTCCATTCCTCTCTTTCTCATATCTTATCTTCCTTCATCTTTGTTTTCCTTCCATTGCTCTTTTTCCTTTCTCTCTTTCTCTCTCTGTCTCTCTCTCTCTCTCTCTCTCACCCTGTAGTGCTTAAAATCAAAACAACTTGTGTCCAAATGCACAGGTGGGATATAATTGTACTGTTATAACTGCTTCTGCTTAGGGGTGTCGAATTAACAGACTAATTTCAATCAATTAATCACAGTCTGGTCCGGTGTTCTGTTGAAACATGCTACCCATCGAGATGCTTCCATGCCGTTCCGCGCATGTGCAGTTCCACATTCTTGGGATTCAGTACCATGCTCATAAATCTGTGCTACCTTGGGACACTGGAAGCTGTTTAAATTTCTAGGGAGCATTTTTCCACAGGGTTGCATGAATCGATAGACTCTGCTGTCAATTTGAGCTATGGTAGCATTTTTCAACAAGGGAGCGTAAATCGTCAGAACACCCTGCTTTACAGTAGCATATAACTTATTTCTATCAGTGTTCTTGCTGAAGTGTTTTTGATTGCTGTGACCATTACTGCACAAGAACAGTCCAAAAACAGTTTTTAAATAAAAAAACGCTGAAAGTCTGTAATGTAGATTATTCATTCACTCATTTGCCAAAATTCATTTAAATTTGTAGACACCTTTACAGCAAAAATATGTGTGATTAATTTAGATTAATGAATCAGAGAGCTTGTTATGAATTAGATTAATGTTTTTAATCATGTGACACCCGTACTTCTGATGTCTCTAATTAAGCTTGAAAAAAAGCACATTTTCAAATCACAGGTTTTTTTTGTGATTGTTTAGTGATGTGGTCACCCTGTCAGAAACACTGTAATTGATTAGGAGCTCATTTGCATATTGCAATATTACAAAGACTGATATCACGGTAACGACTAACATCGTGCAGCTCTGATATACACCAAAATGCTGATTGGGCATTAAACACAGCTGCAGTAAATGCCTACCAAAATGATCAATCAACTGAATCTGTTCAGTATATCGAACATTTCATTGAGACTGATGTAGGAACGTTGATTATATAGAGATTTATGTAATTTATGTTGTTTCCCCTCGTTTTGTTATTTTCTTCCTCTGACACAAAAATCTAAATTCTCCTTTTGACTGTTCTGCACAGGTTCAATTTATTACAGCAGCACAAAACAGATCAACAGAACAATTTGAATCTATACTATGTGAGCTGAAATGCATTTCTACTTTGTAAAGAATAAGTGGCATTGGTCTGTTTGGCATGGTGTTAAATTTAGCTCCAAAGTTTGTAGACATGGATGCAATCATTATCTGGCAAGTCCAAACGCGTAAAGTGAGAGACGTTACAGACGAGTGAGAAAGTGGCTGAGAGGTGTTGTTTTTGAATTTGAGTTTTTTGATATGATTCAAGTGTGGCCGTAGGCATAGACTTATATTATGCATTCAATAAGGGGGTGTTCAGACTACACTGAGCAGACTCTCTTAAGTGTGCATTTTTCCATTTCATTGCACTCCCCTAATCTGGGCAAACGCTTTGCAACTTTGAACCAAGTAGTAAAGTTAAAAAAGTCATCCTGCGTGCTGAGCACCCCGATATCATCCACATCTTTCTAGTCACTCATACAACATGGAGGTTTTCAAACACAATTAATTGTATTCTTGCTTTGAATTCATTATTTGTGTGTTTTGACATGGAAATATTATTTACATGTTTTATGTATTAATATTTCAGTTAATTTTAAAAAAAAACTTTTCTCAGTTGCTGTAGTTCTCTCAAATCTCTGTCTGGCATGTATCTAATTGTTAATTAAGTGCGTTCAGAACGCGTTAACCTGCCTGATTAGGAAAGCATGAGACGCGGCGTGCCTCACATTTAAAAAGGCGTCGTCTGAATGTCCCTAAAAATGTACAGACAACTTTTATGAGAAATAAAGGCATCATTACTGGAGCTCTTTGTTCAATAATAAAACACATTGATTCAGATTTTAGGCGTTGCAATTTTGTTGCATAGCAACTGTTTCTGTCGGTGTAGGGTATGTTAACAGATGGTCGGTGTCGGGTATGCACTGGTTGAAAGCAGCATTATATCCCATCCTTACCCGTGTTTTAATGGCACCAGGAAGGTCAAACCAGAGTCAAAACTCTATAGAAAAAAAAACAGACAAGCAATTCTCAAACCCCCTCAGCAGAGTTTAGTTTGGGCCACCCCTGTGGTACTCAGTGTTGTTTTTTATTTTATTTTGGTTTTTTTTATTTATTTATTTTGTATTGTTTTTGTTCTTATATACACTAGATTAACATTCTGCTCGGGTTGAGTCAGTGTCCCAATTTTTGGCAGCCTATTACAAATGAAGACCTGCACCAATTACATTTCTAAACATTATCACACTTCTTTAAGCGACTTTATGTTTGGCACTGTTTTACTGAATGGAGAGGGGAGTTCAGTTGCTTCACATGTGAAATAACTTCAGTAGATAGACATAAATCAAATTCAGAATTGATGACTTGGCAAGTTATTTGACATTTAACTTTAAATTCCCTTGTTCTAGATTTCTGGGGGGTCTAAAGTGTTAACAAAAAAATGAAGCATCTGAATACTAAATGATAGACTCAATACAGCCAAATACTTGCATGTTAAAATTATTCAGGCCAATTTTCTCAATTTTATATAAAAAAAATGTAGGTTGACACACAGAAATCTCTACATTGCTAAATTTAACTGTGGCAAACATAGACATGCATGCACTGTAATGTCTCTGGTGACAGATTCAAAGAACTATCACTTGTAGTGCATATGTTTACAAAATGCAAATACCATTTAATATAAAGCAATACTTTCACAAAGTGACCAGAAGTCATTATTTGTCTATAAGAGGCCAGCGCCTCTTGACGTGAGCCAGTGGCACATCTGTTGGAAGTGTGTTTTGATAAAACCATGTAAACTTTTGTTCCCCCTCAAACAGTGGGTATCTAGTACTACGGAGGTACTACTGTGGCGTATTTTCTTACTATTTTTTTTTTGTGTACAGAGAAAAATGGTACACAATTTTTTAAAACAGGAGGGAATTGCATTTAAATTTTAGTGCCATAGAATACAAAATGGTGTTGGTTTATGGAAACCAGTGGGTAACTTTAAGATTCCTCATTTGTAACATCACTGTTTGTCTTCTCCTAACTAAATGTGCCGCTAGACCAAACAGAGCAATTTACTTACATGTAACGTAGATGAGTAATGCCGTCAAATGAGAGGTGTTAGCTGTCTACTATAGCTCTCTTCATATCAAATGTTTTTATTGCCAGTGTGTCCTTATAATCTGCTTTTCATGCTGCAAAGTTTGTGTTATCATAAGTCTGAGTTGATATCATATAAACACAGACTTATAAACATAAACAGTGTTGGCATGGCAGCCAGAGTGAATTTTGATGTTCTCAGTGCTCCTAGTATGAACATAGGCTTAAGGGGGTGTGCCTTCACTTGTTGTCATGTAAGTTATCACATAGCTGCAAGATTGAATTCATTCTTTTTTCCTTTCAGTGTCCAATCCAGCTTGGGCTGCTGCTGTTCAGTACTGTGGATCAAATCTGTGGCATCTCTGTTAAGCACAAACACGTGTAAAGCAGCAGCCCGCAAGCTTTTTTGCGCCATGGACCAGTTTCGTGTAAAACAATATTTTCACGGACCAGGATAGATACAACTAAAAACAAAATTGTTTGTTTTTTAAGCATTTTTGCTAGCTTGTGGGCTAAATATTTGATGTACTATATCACGTTACTGAGACAAGCATTTTTTTTTTTTTAATTCTCTCTGATAATCCATAAATTATTTTTATTCTGTCTTTCTGTGCTGGTACCAAATGGCCTGGTGGTTGGGGATCTCTGACGTAAAGGAACATGACGGCTTCCCAGACATGGATTCAGCCAGTTCATTTTTCTATAATTGGCCATTAGAAATTACCCTTATTTAGATTCAGTCTAAGCTTAGGCTTAATCGGGGTCTGGGAAAGTGGCCTATGTGGTCATTTCTGTGCAAGTTCCATTTCTATCCATTTCCATTTTTCTCTTAAAGTCATGGAAGATCTCAGGCTGAATGAACTGTACCTACATCTGCCTTGGTGAGTGGTTATAGAACAAAAGTGACTGAGGAGGTGAAACCTTTCCCTCAGAGTTTGCAGGATACAGTGGCTGATGTTGAGTGATTATGGTCTCGGCTGTGCGTTCTGAAGTTAGTCATTGACAGGAGAGACGCAAGTGTGGAGACATTTCTCCAACGGAACCAAGCTGTCACTTCCAGCGGCACTGATGGATGCCTTTGATGCATATTTTACAGCGTATTGATTTATAGAACGTATTCTCTTTGAGTTTTGTTGAGTGATTAAACTCCATCCATGCAGTGAGATCCTGCAAGCCTCAATCTCAGCACTACCTGCTGAGCAGTGGGAATGGAGATATCGTTTGCCGCTTTTTGTGCTGCTTGAAAAGCATATCCCTCTTTGTTCACTTCTGGTTTTGAAACATGTACTCCTCAGTACCTTGTAGTCTTACAGCAGAAAGCTGTCTTTTGAACATTTGATGTGAAATTGTTTTTGTCCTCAACAGAGTTTGTCGTAGGCCGCCTCTGTAGGGCACTGCACTTCCTCTCGATTAAATATATCTTGTACTGCTCAGATTTCTCCTTGGCCATTCTTGAGACTATCTATATTCTTGATTTTCTTTAAAGTGATATGCAGAAAGACTCCCTAACAGTTGTTTTCAGTGTGAGATCCTTTTGCATATTCACTGTTTATGTAATTGGACAGTCATCTTAAAATTAGAAAAGCTGCTGGTTGTTTCTCTTGCCATCCCTCCCCGGACTAACAGACTAACACTTGAGCTATCTCCTGCCTAGCCTGTGCAAATGAAATTTCCCTTGAGTAGTGATGAATAATCTCACAAGGAGTGTTGCATGCTGAACAAAGCTCTTTCTATCCATATAGCCACTGTATGCTAATGGGAAAAAAACCCAAAAGCAAATAAATAAATAAATAAATAAATAAATAAATAAATATTTTTTTTACATTTGCATGTCGTGGATATATGGATAGAAAGAGCTTATACTGTAGGTATACTGTGTACTGTGTGGTGTCTGTATTATGGTGTAAATTAGTTTTAAAATGTAAAAAAATGTAAAAAAAGGTAAATTATCAGTTATCGGTATCAGTATGACTGTCATTAGCCCAGAAATTCTATATCGGTGCATTCTTACTGCTCAGCAAATGCTTGCATGAGACCTTATCCTTAGTCTTTGCCAGTGAGATGGTCAAGGACCATTTAACTCTTATAGAGCAGTTTAGTGCTGCACTGGTGCCACCATCTTGTAATTCATCAGATACAATATTTCAGACACTAACTGTGGAAATTTTAAACTAGCTGGTCATATCACTTGTTTGTGGCTACCCTGATTGTGGGTGTGTATGTGTTCATTCCTGCAAGTGTGGATGTTGTGTGGGTGTGTGTGTGTGTGTGAGTGCTTGCAGGTGTTCATACTTTATCTCTCTTTAGGATGATCATTTCCTTTCTTTTTCTACTCCTCCTTCTCCCTCTATTTCGCTGCATGAACTATTTAAACACAAACATCTTCACTGCAGTCATTTGCCAATAAAGCCTGCTCATTGATTAGGCATTGTTTGCTGTGATTTGTGTTTTATGAATGAGACTAGATTAATGCTTGCCTATACCCTGTGTGTGTGTGTGTGTGTGTGTGTGTGTGTGTGTAAGGTGTGCATGATCCTGCACCTGTTCAGGGCTTAAGAGATATGACAGAAAGCAGGGTGGTCTGGCTCAGCAGCAAAAAAACTAAACAAACACACAAAAAAAACCTTCTAAGCATCACCTATGACAGATGACAGCGAATCTGAAAGAGATGGATTTGGAAGAGGATTGCACACACACACACACACAAACAGCGCCCTGCCACCTCATCAGAACACACGCACACACGCACACACACACACACACACACACAAAAACAGTGCCCTGCCACCTCATCAGAACTGCCTGACTTGCTCTTTAGTTACACGTCTGCTGTGGGTCATTTTCTCTGCAAGTAATGGCTGGCGCTCTCCATCGGTCATGCTCTTCTTCTCTCTGAATCACTCTCTCCACTCTCCCTGCAGTTAAACCAGTTAACACTGAGGCCTGCCATCTGGGACACACACACACACACACACACACACACACACACACACACACTGCTAATTAAGTCAGAGAGACAACAGTGGGCAAGCTGAGAGCTTATGGCTTATGCATTAGGGGAGGGAAGCGACACTGAGCTTGGCTTGAGGGATCAGCCTACATGTAAAATACACCACATACGAACCTGGGGATCTCTGAGACTGTTAACTAGTGGGTGGTGTTGTCCAATGGTACACCTCCAAAGTTTTGACCAGGAATGTTTTTTATATTTCTGCAAATGAAAGCTTGGAACACAGCTAGTGAGGGCCAATTTTTCTAGTTAAAGCAGCAAACTAGTTTGCTGAAAGGGTACCTTTTCACTGAATCTTGGCTCTTTAATTAATTCACCTAATAATTTTGGATCTTTAACAAAAATTAAATAAAAGATAGATAACTTGAGCAAACACAACTTACTGTTTTTTAAATGATCATTTCATTTCTTGAAAGTTGTTCAGCACCAAATATCCTTAAGTGGAAAAAGAAATTATTCTAATTTTGTTGATAATTGGAATCGAATGAATCACACACCCGTTTAAGCTTGATTGCAGCCAACAGGTTAAAATAATTTTTCCAGCAATGGGAACTGGACTAAGGGAGTACTCAAACTAGGCCCGTTTGCCTTGTACCCAAGCATGCTTATATTACCAATCATTGCTTGATTGTTCTCGTCCGGTAAGCTGCCAGCTTGATGGAGTGTGCCCTGTACCTTCAGATACGGGATACACTATAAATCTATATAGATACAGGATATAAATCTAGCAGCTCAATCTACAGTGCATCCTGTATTTTCAGATGTGAAACCCACAGTTTTTTCATCTCGTCATAACGTTGTTCAGTAGTTTCCTTGGTATCCATAAGCATGAGGCACGAATCTTGGGGTCTCATGTGTTTTTGGCATGAATGTATAGTTTAAAGGGAGAATGTTCAAACAGTATCTGGACATTTTTTAAACTTTAAAAACGTTCTGCACACATAAACATTCCTCTTATAAACAGTGTTTATTAAATAACCATCTATATAAAGGTTATCTGTTACTGAACAAAAAGTGGTTCTTCTTTGGCATTTCCCATCTGAGATGTTTAAAAATTCTTGCCTTCAGACTGGTCAAGAAAAGTATAGAAAATATGCTGGGCTAGCCTGATTCATTGGCTATGGCATTGGTAATGGCCCTTAGGTCTTCTCCCACAGGCACAGGGGTTTTGAGTTGAACAGTGGTAAAGCAGACTAACACCCTGAGCTCCACATAACTGCAGCTTTGCTCCATGGAGCCCCTCCTCAGCTATCTCACACTTTCAATTTTAATAAGACACTTTACATCTGATCAGGAGACTTCCCCCTCCCCCCTTCTCTCTCCGTCCCCCTCTCTCTCTCACACTTGCTCTCTCTTGCTCTTTCTCTTACGTGCTCTCTCTTTCTTTCTCTCCTCCTCTCTCCTGACTCCTTAATTAGTCTTGTGTCCTGCTCTAGGCTTCGGCCCACTTTCTTCAGAGATTCCAGGAAACGTCCATGCACCAGTGTGTGAGAGAGCGTCTACAGTGGGCACTCGGATGGGTGGATCTCACTGCTGCTGTTGACTTTGAAGCAGGCAGTGTCTATAACAGAACAACTTCACAGTGAGCATCCTTGCATTTAGGGTGACTGCATCAGGCTGATTTAGCGATTAAGCTTTCCCCCAGGTCAGACTACAGAATAAATCATATGCAAGCTATTTTTTTTTATTTTTTATTATTTCCTTACTTCAGTCCTATTTTTTTTCTGGTTTCTGTTAATTAGCTCATATTTTTCATCAGTTCTTTTCTTTACCCAGTTTTTTTGTCATAATATCCCTAAATGTTAGATTTGGGTGTATTTTATGGTGTTTATTGTTACTGCAGCCATAACTGTGTTTTGTGTTTTTACCAATTTGCTGTGAGATGGCATCTCCCATTTTAGCAATCTGTATACCAGTACAAAAGCCCAGAACCACTCTGAAAGGATTCCTTACTGCAGAGCGTTCTTTTATAAAACAAAACAGACCCCTAAACAGGACTCTACAAGAACTTTTATGCTTGTATGTGAAAGGTGAAAGAGATATCCAGTGATTGTCCTCTCCGGTTCAAACATAATTACTTTATAAACAGAAGTTACAGATAAATTCATAGGACTGATGTTATGATCAGACGACATTGATCTTCCATAATGATGTATCTCAGGTGTCTTTGAGAAAAGCCAGAACAAACCTATGAATGCTCAGGTGGAGGTCGAAGAATGTCAACCAGGCATTGTCACTGGCATTTAGCGCTACCACTCATGGTTTCAGGCCATGAGCTTTCAGGAACTAAGCGGCTTACCCTCCAGTCTAACCCACAGTGTCCAAACAAAAGGCACTGTAACACTTGGCAGAAATGGAGACAAATAAATGGTCATTTTTATGTGTGAGGGATTCCCAAAGTAATGTGCGGTAGAAGCTAATTGAATCTATACACAGCAAATTAGGCTTGCTTCCTTTTTCTCGTTAGGACACACACATACACACACACACACACACACACACACAAGTAGCTAGCGATCTTGCAACATTTCTGCTCTTTGTGTCCTCAGTATGGAGAGGACTCCTTCATGAATAATGAGGCTATTACTGAGACATAAATTGCTGGACAGTCTTCCTTTTTGGGTCAATACACACACGCTTACACTCTTCAATTTGTATAGCCCTGCTCTCATAGACAAACCCCCTCCCAAATCAAGTATATTGAGTCCTCTTTAACAGCATGGGTCTAATGGAAAATAATGGTAAGTCAGACAGAGATGAGCCTCCCTTGGTTGATTTGAACTGCTCTCTTAACATTAACTCACATAATACCTTGCATAAGTGCTTCTAACCTACCCTGCGGCATGCAAGCAAAAACTATGATCTGCGCGTGTGTCTTAAAAAAGGCTTAAACTGCGCTCTGGCTGCAGGGCAAATGGACAGTGATTTTTGCATTCCTTGAGTCCACCCTTAATCTCTGAACACACCCCGGGAACATTAGTTAATCGGATCCACGTTTTTAGTGTTGGGGGTGTACATAGGATGCTTAGATGGATTAACTTGGAGTCCAAATGAGGTTTAAACCAAGGCCCCTTGTCCCTGCGGTCTATGAAAATAGAGATTAGATTATGAAAGAAAGGATGAGAGAGTGTGGCTCTTAAATGTGGATGCCTGAGCTGCTGAAAATCAAAAAGAGGATAGAAAAGCGAACAAACACATTGGTGTCTGTAAGTGTGTGTCTGAGAGTGAGAAATCAAATGAAGGAGAGGGAGAGTTATAGCTCTCTGTTACTGGGTGAATGTGTGCCTCTGCTGGCTAGGGATTATTGCAGCGCTGTTGTGTGGTGGGTGGGCGGCTCCAGGCAGAGCTGATTTCAGGCCTGAGAGGAACGACATGTGAAATGTTCTCCTAACACAGCCCCCAGACCTGCCTGCACCAGCCAAACCCCCATACATGTTTGGACAGTGCATATATTAGTGAGTTAATGTGCAATGTTTCTCCTAGAGACATTTTATTACTGGGCTGCAAGGTAACTTGCCATGACTAACCTAGCCTACATGACCCTCCTAGGGCTTCTGCTGTTTCAGTAGAAGTATAGCTCATGTTCTGTTTTGATTATAAGCCTAGACTGCACATGTAGTGTGAACACTGTGGTTTGTTATTTAGGTATTGCCATTATTTTGGACCACAGTTCGAATGACACTGTTCCCTTAATTTTAGCGAGTAACCAATGCACCAAATAAACAAACACCATAAACTACAATCTGTATTTTATTGTTGTGGTAGCAGTATTTCTTTCTGCTTACTGCAGAACAGAAGAATTTATCCTTGCTCTATCCTCGCAAGGTTCGACAAGCTTTACTGAATGCTCACATGAATTCCTTTCAGCCTAATGAATTTAGTGTGCAATTTAGACACTACTGAGCTGGTCCACACTGTTGTTGCTGTTTCAAATGAGAGAGGTTGGAAAGGACACTGAATCTGCCAGCATATCTCAACACCTAAAACTTTTCACATGCATACAAAATAAATTGTGTGCTACAGTTTTTTTTTATGAGGTTGAAAAGTAACCATTTGTAGGTGAAGCATGATGGGATTAGTGAACGATGGTTGCTTGGTGGCATGCTTTGTTATTTATATGACAGAGGAAGCATGTGTGTGTGTGTGTGTGTGTGTGTGTGTGTGTGTGTGTGAGAATGTGAATGTTCTTGTTGTGACTTTATGATCCTCTTCCCTGCACTACCCTGTAATATGATTACAAGGCTATTAGAAAGGGAAACTGGATGCAATAAAAGAGTAAATGTGTGTAATGAGGCCCAAGTTCTCTCCTGCTCACTGAGAATTAGAAATGAAATGAATAGATTACTGTTTGCGTGCTCTCTCTCTCTCTTGCTTTCTCTCACTCATGCTCTCACTTGCTCTGTCTCTCTTCACTGAATTTAAATAAGATGCTTTGCAATCGTATTGTACTTATTTTTAAATTGCCTAGCTGGGCAGATGAGGGTAAGTGAGCTATTTGTCAATGATCCATTGATATAAAAACTTGCATTTATTTTGTCTTGAAGGTCAATGGCCGACAATAAATTTTAGGGGATACTTATATGTATTAGGCCTATTTTGATGTAATGGTGGAGTCATTTGAGTGTGTGTGTGTGTTTGTGCATGCCGCTGTACGTTGTGTACAAGACAGAAGCCAGGTTCTCATCCAGCTGTTGAATTAAATTCATGCAAATGACTGAAAGGTTGGCAAAAACCATGCTAATAAGGCATTTCTATGTGCGAGTATATAAAAAGCTGTACATCTTTCTGGGCTACATTTACTCCTGCTGGGCAAATTCACAATCATAACACAAGGCCCATGATATAACATGATATATAAATATAATGCCAACAGACATTTTTGATCAATGCTCAACTTTATTTAAATACTAGGGAGAATTAGAGTTAGTGTTTCACCAAACCTAATACAATACTGGTAAAATGCTGACTGCGTTGTTATTTCCATAATGCGCTCATCAAATGTGTTCCCATTCTTTTTTATTGCATTTCTTTGTCCACAAGCAATTTGTTTTTAGCCATTTTCGTCAAGTATTTTCAATCCCATATGTCAAAATCTGCTTAAAATAATTCAGCGATGGAAACCTAGCTAGTGAGAGAGAAGTCTGAAAGTTTGCTTGTCTCAGTTTGCTGACTCACCGCCCAGTCTGTGTGAAAGCACTCATATGTGCTTTTGAATGAGTGTCTTTAGCAGCTGTTTGCCTTTGTTGGCCTCCAATGCGATGTTAGGAGTTTTCTCTGGCCTGTATCGTACTGCCTCTGTAGTAATACATATTTATTGCCTCCGTCCTGCTTTCCTGCAATGTTCTGGGGAAGTAAATCTTGTGCTCAGTGCCCCAACCCTGCCTCACACACACACTCTCATTCTTATTTATGACTCCATTTACTTATGAATTAAGTCTTTTGCCTTTTGTGTACATCAATTTTCCCAGGACTGCAATGGGTAGAGGCTGATTAATCATGTTACGGCTGGTGAGCTCCTCCACTTCTTACACTAGCTAAGCAGTATGCACACACAGGCATGCACACCTCATGCACAAAAAATGTTGAGGGAGGGAGCAAACACGGCACAGTAGTAGTGCATGGTCATTATTTGGATAATTAATATCTATTGAGCCTGTTGGAGTTGAGAACATCTGCAACATCCTTTTGAAGATTTGAAGCAGATTTTCATTTACACTGGTTTATATCAGATGTTACAACAAAGCAGTAGAACACCTTTAATCAAATCTGTAATTAGAAAATGAGAAATAAATTACAAAAACAGTTTTATGTACAGTAAATGCCCACTTTAACGTGGAGCAGCAGTCGCGGTTATAGTCCAACTATTTCTGAGAACTGAACTAATAGTTGTTCGCTGAAACCCCCGCACTAACACGGAAACGGCAGATATACTCCGCATTTTTTTTTGCATTTGTGACATCAGGGCCTCGTCCGCGGGCATGGCCGGGACGTCACAGCTTTTTTCATGACAATATATCATTTTTCATGCATTTTAGTGCTAAATTATTAAGAAATATATGATTGACTAATTTTGTAACATAAATATTAACGTAAATTCATCTACATTTCTATAGAAAAAATAACTATACACAAAGAAAGCGCGTCTTGGGATGGTGAAATACCACTGTACTCAGAGGCGGGAGGTTTGACAGTAGCCAATCCGAGAACGCTATTTATTTCTCCTTGCTGGTGCCATTTGATGCATCCCTCACTGTACTTAAGAGGCAGGAGGTTTGAATGTAGTCAATCCGAGAACGTTATTTATTTATCCTTGCTGCTGATTGGCTGCTGCCCTGTGACACATGTGTGGCAGCTGCAGACCAGAATTTCCCCCTTGGAGCGTCTCGAGTGTTCTCATGTTTTTTGTTTTGGTCTTCTTAAAGCCCTGTATCTTTGTTACTGTGAATTAAATTAATACCTGCTTATACCAAACAATACCAAAGAAACGTGCATGTGTATGACTTACAGTACAGTCTATACAGGGTTAACATCGGTATTTACATTCTAGCACTGCAGGAGTTCAGTGTAAACTGTACAGTACAGATACGGGTTGACCTTTACATTTTCATTAAGTGTAATGTATTAAAATGAAATTGAAGTGTTTTCGGAGCATATTTGGGGGCATATTTAGGGTTTACACTATAAAAATAGGTATTTTTAGAAAAAATTTTTACCACAAAACAAAGCGTTTTTTCACTATATGTAGGTGCTCTTGGAATGTAATATAATATGGACAAAAGTAATGGGACGCCTGACCCCCCGCGAAAACCAGCCGAGACCTAAAGCGCTGCATGGAGAAAAGTATTGGGACGTCTGACAATTACACCAACAAAGACTTTAATGACACCGCATTCAGATACAGAGACTTTAATGACACTGCATTCAGATACATAGACTTTCATATGGAGTTGGCTCCCCTTTGCAGCTGCTATAATGGGTCTTCCCCCTATGCTCTGGACAAACTCAAGGATAACTTGTTTTTCTGTAACAAACTAGATAAAACATAAATGCCCTGGCAGGGGAAAATAGCTTCGGTTTTATATTTGATTTGATTACATTTATGTTTAAGTAATTTACAGAAATATTTGAACTGCAGTTGTGTAATTGTGTGAAAGGGAACACTGCTGTTAAAAAGCTACTTATTTGTTTAAAGTGTTTGCAACCAAATGTTATTGCACTTTTGTTCTTATAGCAGTACTTTAAAAATAAAAGTTAGTTATTTATTTAATTTTGTGTACAACTGTGCGCTTAATCATTGCCCAGCATTAAAGGGGACATATTATGCATCATTTGCATCATTTCGTATGTCGTATGTCATTTTGCATCATTTCGTATGTCCATTTGGGTCTCTACTGCTCCTATAAACACTCGAAGTGCGAAAAAATACATTCATCCATTTTCTGTGAATCAGTTGAATCGAGTGATTTTGTGAAAAGAACTTCATGAACATATATGTATATATATATATATATATATGTAAATATGTGTGTGTGTGT
>JBBPCX010000154.1:24852241-24898253 GCA_037974365.1 Hydrocynus forskahlii
GGCCAAAAAAGTCGAAGCGAACTCGGAGCGCTGTGTTTTTAAAAACGCGCGAGTTAACCGAACCGTGCCGCGGACTCAAAGCGAAACGTTTGGTTCTTTTCAGAGGGTCTGAGTTCATTTGGCCTGTTCACATATACACAAAAAAAATGCTGACTAATCGATCCGAGGTCGCTTTAAGGGCTGAAACGGACCAAGTCTAATACAATTTGTCATTGCAGGCTGTGGTTGCGTCACAATTTCGTTATCACTGTTTCAGTTGCATAAAAAAAAAATTTGGGCCGAAACCGAAAATGCATTTTTTGTCATTTTCGGCCGAAAATTTTCGGTGGCCGAATATTCGGTGCATCTCTGAGCAATTTTATTTTAAAAGTACTGCTATATGAACAAAAATGCAATAACATTTGATTTGCAAACACTGCAAACACTAACAGCAGTATTCCCTTTACACAGGTGCAGTTGAAATATTTCTTGTAAATCTCAATTTAAACATTAATGTAATCAAATCAAATATAAAACCAAAACCATATTAATGTTTTATCTAGTTTGTTATAGAAAAACAAGTTACCTTCAGTGTCCCGACTCCAGACACACAATCATAACATTACAACAGGCACCTACCGCGCAACAGCAATTTTACATTTATAAATCTGTTTTGTTTTTTTTTCGAGCAGGTACCAGCAGAAATATTTTTCTTTTATCTGGGAGTAGAATAAACAGTCCATGTTCAGTAGCAAAAAATAGCAACAAAAAACTGCTGAAATAATTGTTGGTATTAAGTAAATAATGTGTTAATGTGATAATAATGCGTTTTTATATATTTATATATATATATTAATGAATCTAATAGGACTGTCATATTTAATTATTTGATTAAAATTTAAGGCAATAATTCCTTTGAAAAATACTTTCATTTAAAGTCTTTGCATGCTTTGTCATTGTCAAGTCAACTCTTATTGTTTTTGTGAAACTACTAGTATAATTGACAGTGACAGCTCTAATTTCCAGTAGAATGCCATGCTTTACCCAGCACTTTTGATTTTCAGTCTTGTAGCCTAGAACAATACATTTTCTTATGATGTGCGGTTGAATTTTTGGTTTATATGCAAGTGTAGTTTGCTGCCTGTCTTTGGTATGTCTCACGTGCTGTCTTCTCTTCTGACATCGCAATAGTTCCTGTGACACGTTCGTAACAAAGCTGTTATAGATAGTGCCGAAAGCCACTTTTCCCCCTCTCAATTCTACAGCCACAAACCATTTAAAGATCTGTCAGTGGCTCCTACTGCCCTGCACACTAGATCTAGGTGTCTGGCTGCGGCCTCAAGATATGAATATGAACTCTATATGTTTGTGCATATCTAATGCTGCCTCAGGCTCTACCTGCAAGCTCAGTGATGTTTTCACAAGCTTTCAGCAGCCTGTTAATAGCCACAGGTACAGTTTTTATGACTATTGTTGGTCAGTCCACGTGCCACAATACAAGAAAGCAGGCTTAATGGTCACATGTTTTGTCACATTTTGAGAGTTGTACACAATTATGCTTATTTATAGTAAAAGGACTGCTAGTCC
This sequence comes from Hydrocynus forskahlii, assembly GCA_037974365.1. Lineage (NCBI taxonomy): Eukaryota > Metazoa > Chordata > Actinopteri > Characiformes > Alestidae > Hydrocynus > Hydrocynus forskahlii. Next base: position 24,853,808 of record JBBPCX010000154.1, read on the forward strand.
ATCTCCAGTAATGAAAAGAGACAGTAAGATACTGTATAATCTCACTCTTAATAAAGTGGATGGATACAATACAGTACCCCACTACACACGAACACACAGACATACATATTGCCATCTTAAGGAGACCTTTGTTCTTTCATTAGCTAAACTCTGTACTTATCGATCACTTTATATACACATGCCCTGGCCAGGTCTAAATTATTCACAGGCGTTAAATAGGGATGTTTAATAATTCAAAAGCTGCTCTGCTGTAATTAATACTGTAGAGTTATGTGACAGGCTGGGTGGCACTGAAGCAGATGACAGTCCTGTTCTTCTTTCTTCCTTTTCCCCTTTCCCCTTTCCCCTTTCCCCTTTCTCCTTTCTCCTTTCCCCTCCCTCTTAAGACTGCAGCTGAGTTGGGTTTGTGGTGGTTATAGGATGTCAGAGCTACCCGTGACATATCACTCTGTTTGTTTGTTTTGCCTGTTTAAGATGCTGTGAAATTTTTCTTCTGTGATGGTTGATTTGCATTTGCAATACACAAACACATATTTGTGTGTTGCTTTGTTTTACACTTTTACAGCTGCACTGGCATTCGGGATTCGTTACAGGCTTAGAAACAAGATAATAAACTACCCTTCCCAGCCACCTTGCTGTACTCATCAGGTGTGAATTGTGTCATCTGCTGATGCGACTCTGATTTTATTTTCAAAAACATGCTTCTCTGATGTGGACATTGACAAATTCATATTTCTCAACGTTTCATTTAATTGTCACAAAAAGAACCAGTTAATGATATTCGGTATATTGGCAGTTATATGCAGGTCAGATTTTTCAAATGCAGGTAGACATTATTTTTGGCATTAGCCCACAAATACCACATTGTGGCAACCCCAGAGGAAAGCCGCCTTTTTCAGGCATCATGTCATTAAAAACTGTCCCATTTTGTAGAATTCTTCAAATGAGGCTGAGAAGCTTTATTTCTTAAAACTAGAAGTATTCAGTCACCCATAATCTTTAACATGCAATGCAACAGCATAGGCAGAAACATCTGTGAGGAGCAGTTTGAAACACATTTTAATTGAATGATTTTAAATGTGTCATATTGCTTAGGTCACTGAGCCATGCTCTGTTGGTACAGCCTATTTACATCATTTGTAAGTGACCGAACATTAAAGAGGACCTTTGAGATGCAAAGTCTCTTGGCTGCAGCTTTGACCTTGACACTCATCTGTAGAGATGCAAACTGTTTGAGGTCATACTTTATATCCCTTACTAACAAAGTGTGGGTGATCTGAAACACGGATGTCTTCAAGGAGACATGCACGGGGCATAGAAGACAGACTAGGAATTAAGGCAAAAAGTGAGAGTCACAAGACTTAACTATGAGTCCAAGATGGAAAAAAGCTCCTCTTTAGGGAATGCAAGAGATGTTTTGCATGGAAACACTATGATGGGAAAAATGTAGAGGTTAATTATCCAATCCACCAACTCCCTTACTGAACAGGCTTGACAAGTCTTAGTTGTTGGATTCACAGGTGGTTTCCATCTTCTCCTTCATCAACCCAGAATGGTTTCTGGGCCTTATTTTGAGATATGAGGTAATGAAATGCAGGTTTGCTGGATACCAGCTTTCCAGCTTTCACAAGTGTGAAAAGATTTCCAAATACTCTCTGTGAGATCCTAAATGACAACTGACTCCATTGCTATGAAAATGTATGTGGAGTGCTATATGCAGTGAGTTCATTTGTGTCCACAATTTCACCCTGCTTTCACTTTATAGATCAAACATTTCTTGCAGAACAGACCACAGCATGTCATCATACATGATTTTAAATCTAGCAGCTTGGTTTTAAACATAGGGGTCCCTGAGTGCTGTGTCTTCTCCTCCAGCATTTTTTCTGTTTACACAAATGCCTCTACCCATCAACAATTTTATCATTCCTTGAATATGCAGATGACAGGGCCCTAAGTGGCCCTTGCCAGAGTGAGGGACGAGGAATCTTTTTGCCGTTGCTTTGAAGCAGTGCATAAGCTTACAGCCCGGATTGCAGAAAGCTCTCTAGAGCTCAGCATCACAAAGAAAAAAGCTGTGGAAGGAAGAAAACATCAGATTCCCTCCAGCCTCTAATGATACCCCCTCAGGCTGGGGGTAGAATAGGTCTGATTCTTTAGATACTAGGCTATTGAGACTTACCACTTTTTATTCTTCTCCCAGCATGTGCATCCTGTCTGTAAGAGCAACCAGCAATACTTACAGCTGTCATTGTTGTGACTGACACACATGTCCAGGTCTGCCAGACTGTTCTACAACTAAAATATGATCAAGAAAGTTACCTTGAGGATTGATTACTGGAACAGTTCCACAACCTTGGCTTTTTGTGGGGACCAGGCCCTCAGGCCAGAAGCGAAGCTACGGCAAGTAGGCATACTAGGCTATTCCATCGATCCTGCTCACCAACGTTTGCTTACTGGACAGTGAACTGGACCACATCCCACTCCAGTAAACTAGCCAACATGAGTTCAGAGACTGCTATGGTTTTTGTTTTTACAGAGACATGGTTCAACAACAACGTCTGGGCACGGCTACCCAGATTAGCAACATTCTAATGTTCCTTTTGGAGTGCTGCTGGAGTTTGTGACTGTTAGATGTAGACCATTTTATTTACCAAGGGAAAGTATGTGTACTTTCCAAAGAGGGAGGCAAACATACTGGACTAAACATTGCTGGTGCATACTGCGCTGAGCCTCACCCCCTCCTCGGCTATCCAGACCATGTGTCTGTTATGGTGATCTCAGCCTACAGATGAAAACCTGACTGTCAGGTCTCTCCTCTTAAGGACTGCTTTGAGCACGCTGACTGGGACATGCTTAAGGAAACTGCAACTTACGGCGGCTCTACCAACCTGAAGGAGAACACAGCGTCTGTGACTGGCTACATCAGCAAGTGCACTGATGACATTACTGCCTCATATTGCACCACCGCATGCCCCAACCAGAAAGCATAGATGACTGTGAAGGTGCGCATGCTGCTAAGAACCTGTGACTCTGCCTTCAGGTCAGGCGCTAAAGCTGCTTGGAGAACAGCAAAGGGCAACTTGTCCTGGACAAACACTGGATATCTCTTAAGTATTCTTGCTTCAGTCTTTTAAAGAAATGGGCAGGCTCCTCATGTCAGGAAACTGGTAGGCTATTTCATTCTCCATTATGAGCATTTTCAGGTAAGAATTAATTATCTAAACATGATCAACAGTAACAAACTAGGCATGATAAACAGTAAGAAACACCAGTAACATGATTTTCCAAAAATTTTTATTAATTTTTATTAATGTTGACTTACGTTTTTTTCTCATCTTTTATGTACACTCTTTTTATTGCTGTTGTCTTGTGTAATGCTTTTGTGGTTTATGTTGTTTGTTCTTCTGTTTGAAGACTGTGTCAAAGGAAATTTTCCAAATGTTCCACAAAAGAGGTAGACACATTTTTCTGATTCTTGTTTTCCTTTGACTGAATGCCAACAGTAGAAGAAGAAACTACAATGAGAAGACTTAGCATAGAATCATTGCTGATTTCATCCATGTCATTTCATCCATGTCTCTGTCATTTTCCTTTTTCTGGACACTGTGTGAGTGTGTGTGATTGACACACTGGGGGGGGGGGGGGCAGGGCCTCAAACATTGAGTAAGTCTCTCTAACTTTTAGCTTTTGCCAGATCTCTTTTATGGCTTGTCAGGTCTCCATCTTCACATATAACAGTGCTAAACCAAATAGGAATGGTAAAGTTAAAAACAACAGTAAAAAAAAAAACAGAAGGCCAGCATCACTTCACAGGGAAGGGCTTCATAAGATATGTCACCACAGAGAACTGTGTATGTTTGTGTGTGTGAAAAAGAGAATGAGGAACAGACTGTGCTCTGCAGCTTTGAGTGTGTATCATTATACTCTCTGTCCCCTTATACCAGTTCTACCATACATCTTTTTAGCACATGTAGAACATAGAGTGAGTGCTTCCTTTATTTGGTAACAATCAGTAAAGCAATGAAGAAGAGAAGAATGTGGTAGGGCCTAGGAAACAATGTTATGTCACTTTCATTGCGCCAAAATGCAACAGTTTACATGCAACAGAATGCCTCACACTTTGATAGTGAATAGCACAATGAAAGTAACAATCTTTTTAATACACCTTGAGAATCTGGGCTTGTATCAGGACCACTGCTATGGAAATTTGTGATGTTTGGTGATCTGTGGTGCACACCACTTGATAGATTAGAGAAGGATACCAAGTGCAGTTGTAGGGTGTGGAGTAATGAATACCTGCCAATGTCGTCTGGTGACCATACTTACAATACTGCTAGAGAAATGGCCCTTGGAGTCAAAAATTAAATAGGGACACGTGTTAAGATTATTATATCTTAAGCGTGGTCCGTGCAAAAAGCTAAAAATAAATATTTGGAATTAGGCCAAAGATGTGTATTTACATAATTTTGTGTATTATGTTGCGAAGATAAATGCCCAAACAGTTTTGCGAATGAAGGAATAAATGTCATTAACACCTAGGCAGTGTAACCCCTGAACTTTATGAGCTTGCCCCAAGATTTTTCATATTGGCCCAGGGACAAAATGCCACAAAATAAGAAAAGCTAGAATGACCCATATCTGTTTGCAATGCAGCTATCACACATGCAAGAAAGGGGGAGTGTGTGTGAACTCAGTGGGCTGTTCAGTATCACTGCATCTGATACAGCTTAGGTTTATTTTGTCTATCATCCATTCTATAAAGTCTGTTTCTCTTTCTCTTTCACTCTAACTCGCTTACTCACACTCCCACACGCACACTCACACATATTGTGGTAATCCTGCTGTGTCCTGCTGTGTCTGGTGGACTCATTGCATTTTGGGGCTTTTAATTCAACATATTCAAACCTTTTCGGGGGGGCTCATTTCTTGAGCAGGAAGACCATTCAATTTTGCCATCTTTTGAGATCCATATGTTGTTATTTGCAAGCAGCTGACTGTCTGGCCCTATAGCTTGTTGCTCACCTGCTGGTCTTGGGGCTGGCTGCTGGCGGGCGGGTCCTGAGGTTCGCTTGCGTTTTAAAGCTGGCTGACGGGCTGATCCTATGGCTGGCTGCTCACGGGCTGGTCCTGAGGCTCTTTTTCACTTCAGAAGTGGCTGTTGCTCATCGTCAGAGCTGGCTGATGCTGAGCTGATGCTCAGTGTTGGGTGCTCCAATTTTGCAATAATGTTGCAACCTTTTGTGGGGACAGCACTGGTGTTTTACTGGTCCATTCACCTGCTTTACTCTCTCCTTCTCCTTCTCTCTCTCTCTCACACACACACAGGCCCAGAAAGGAGGAAGGTAAAATGATGGTACACAGGACCTATGGTTTCCACACTTTCACCAGCCTTGGGTTCAGTGGACCCAAAGACCCTGTATGTAATATAAATGTGAAGGGGGGACACACGGGGGGAGGTCAGTGTGAATGTTTTCTGATATATGTTCCTCACAGAAAATGAGCCAAGGCCAGTGAATCTCAGTTTGAAAAAAATAATTATTTGTATACTTTTCCTTAAGCTAAATACTGAAAACGGGTCCCACAGACCCGAAGACCTTATAAGGGTTAATGAGTGAAGCAGCAGGGACACTATAAGAAGGCTAGGTTTTATCTAGGATCGGGCCAAATGGCAAATTGTAATACTTGAAGACATCTTAGTGATACAAAATACCTGATAGATGGGTGATATCAAATCAAGATTAGCATCAGACAGATGTTTACATTTTTGAATGTTTCTAACTATTTGATTTTGCACTTATTGTATGCTGGAAGGACAGAACATTTAGGGTTACTGTGGTCAGATGCAGTAACCCTAAATGTGGTCTGAATTTTACTTTACTTTATTTGATTTTGCTGCATTTTTGTAACCCTACAGAGAGAGTACATTTCTCCATTTTTCTCATCTTCTGTTGGAGGTATAGGTAGTCTGTTTTATGAATGTTTATGTAGTAGCATTGGCAGATTTGTCCATGAAGAATATTTGTTACTGGCCATATCAGTTTTCTTGAGTTTACTAACAAGTTGGTGCAGTGCCAAACCACTGCTACAAAGAGTAATATGGAATTGAAACTATGCAGTTCTAATATGATGTGACATCAGGCTTTGTGGAGTTGGTCTAAATTCTTATAGTGATGTGTGTGTGTGTGTGCGTGTGTGTGTGTGTGTGTCTGTGTGTATTAGGGCATTAACAGAAAAGTCGACTAACATGGCTAACACTTGCACTGCAGAGAGTCGTCCAGTCCAAAGGACGCTGGGTGGCTTAAACTGTTCCCACTTTCTGTTGTACACTTAAATTTACCAGAAAATTCAAGGTATTAGCCTTTGTTTTATTTTGTTTAATTGTCATGTTGACAGTTAATGTTACAGAGAACTTTAATAAAAGTTGCTCAGTGTTGGACACCTTTGTTCCTCCGCTGCGTCTGTGTGACGTCATCAAGGCTAGTCGACTTGACTTTGGCTTTACTGACGGATAAGTCGACCTTAAAAATCTGAAATCGTTAATGCCCAAGTGAGTATGTATGTATGTCACCCACCCATAGTTTAACTACTACCAGAATGGACCAGTCAGAAAACAAATGCAAGTTAAAAAGTGCTGCTCTTTTTTGCTGCTCTTCTGACCAAAATGTCCTTCCTTTTTCCATCTTTTTTTCCATCAAGATCCATCTAGGGCAACCTGGACTGATCATTTATCATCACTGATATTACTGCAACGTTCAGTAGAGTCCATTCTTCCTCTCTCTTTGTCCGTCTGTGTCTCCCTCTCCCTCTCTCTCTCTCTCTCCTCTCTCTCTCTCTGTCCTCATTCCCTGGCCATAGACGGGCATCACAGAAAATGTTATACAGATTTTACTGAAATAAAATGCATCACATTTTTAAAGAAATTAAACTGTTCACTTACAGGATCTGTGATATTTTGATATTTTGGTGCATCATCAAAACAAAAATAATTCCAAGTTAAACTTAATATCTTTTTCTTTCTGTGACTTAAGATAACACTTTTTAATTTTTGTTGGGAATTTAGATAAGTTATTAAAATAACTGAGGGAAAAATGAGATATAGGGCAGATCTGAACAACATATAGATATGTCAAAATAGCTTTGACATCTCTACATTTACATTTACGGCATTTAGCTGACACTTTTATCCAAAGCGTCTTCCATTCCCTAACTACTCTCCCTGGAGCATCGTGGGGTTAAGGGTCTTGCTCAGGAACCCAGTGGTGATATACTGAAGGTAGGAGTCGAACCCGTGACCTCTTGTTCCAGAGGCAAGTACCTAATGGGTAGGATTTCTGCAAAATCTCTAGGTTTTGCAGAAACCCTGCTAAATATTGTTTCCCATCCAAATTTCACAAATTATGTGTTTCATATGTGTGCCCACACACTCCTTCTTACAAGTACGACCATCAGGTTAAACCAGGTTAAAACAGGGCTAATATACAGTAAAATACCTTAGTACGTAAGCTTCATGCTTAATTTGTTTAAGAAATAAAAATGAACAGAACTATTTCTCAGTGATGTTAAGGCTAACATTAGGTTGAGATACATCTTCTCTTATATTGGTTGTTACTTATGGGATACATTCCTGTGGAGAAATACTTACATATCACTATTATTGGTTTTTTTTTTAAACAAAGTTTTATAACACCACCCTCTGAAAAACCACCAGTAAAAGCAGTCTAAGATTAGTTACAGTATGTCATTACAGTAACACCAATTAAAAGTTTTTTTCTTGTGTAAGGATATATGCCTCATGACGTATATGAATGGTAATGTGTTTGTGTGTATTCACATGCTTTTTGCAGAGTACATGGTGTATTTTAGTGAGAGAAGAATTGGTAGAGGTTAGCATGCTCACTCATGCTGCAATCCAAGTTAACACCAGTAAAACTTATTTTGTGTGTGTATGTGTGTGTATGTGTGTGTGTGTGTGTGTGTGTGTGTGTGTGCGCGCGCAAGTGTGTGTGTGTTTGGGAAGAAAATATGAAAGTATCTAATTAACATCCAATTGTTTTTTTCTTCCCTCTGTGAATATTCAGTGATTAATTGCATGTAGTCTTAGTGTTTGCTATGATTTCTGCTTGGAGCTTCATTTTGCACACATTGTGTGTGTGTGTGTGTGTGTATGTGTGTGTGTGTGTGCATGTGTGTAAAATACCAGTTGCATTGTAGGATTATAGCGCTAAGGCTTTGGAGGTGAAATGAAGGGGGTGTCGCACATTTTACATTTACACTCTTCAAAAACTGATTGGGAACGAGTCACTGCTGCTGCAGAGGAGGTGTGCATGTTTGTGTGTGTATGTGTGTGTGTGTGTCTGTTCATGTTCATATATCTGAGCGGATGAGAAAGGCATAATTGCCAAGAGAATGATCAACAGATATCTTAAAGCATTTAGAGATGATGGTGCAAGGCAGTCCTTTGCAACCCTGTGCAACGCTTGCATCCTTTTCAAATCTTCATTATTAAATCAATGAAGTGGGCAGTGGGCAGCCAGGAACACAGCACCTGGGGAGCAGTATGTGGGGGTGGTACCTTGCTCAGGGTACCTCAGAGGTGGTTAGCACTGAGGTCTCCACACACTGCTCCCCATTTCTTCATTCCGGAGAAGGGATTAAATGGAGAAGACTCAACTAATTTCCTCCGGGATCCCCTGTGAGCAAGCCAAAGGCAACAGTGGCTGTCACGCACACAGGTCATGTGATGCGCAAGAGAGGCCAGAAATGACGAGCGTCACATGGTATAAAAGCCAAGGTAAGGAGGTAGCCATTGCGACATTGAGACATTGATTCCTCATCCTGCCAGACCCAGCTTTCTTCAGAACTGTGAATACTCCGGCCTTTACCATCCTTCGTTTGTGTGTGAGAACGCGGATTCCCAGTGGGAATCTATACTCTGTTAAGGGAGCATTCTCAGAGCAATGTGCGTGGACTACCTAGTCCTCCACAGCACACTTCTGCCTAAATGCCTGACAGAATGTCTGAGCCGTCACCCGTGAACCCAGTGGAGTTTGTCGCTTTATTTCAGCAGCAGTGACTCAGTAGGCAGCAGTCATTGACCGGTTCAGTCAAGAAGTGGTGAGCCTGCAGTAGGCTCTGCATGAGTCCTTTGCGGCTTGAGCTGAGCTTACGTAGTGGGTCACCATGCCCGAGAAGGCTTGTCATGAGCTGGCTGCTGCATGTTCGAGGATCCAGAGGGTGGATACAGATGTAACTGATTCATATCCCAAGTTTATCCGCCAGCTCAGGGCCACATTCCAGCACCCTGATAGTGAGGTGAGCGACATCTCCGACAAGGTGAGCGGTCCGTGAGCTGATATGCAGCCGAATTCCGGACCTTGGCTGTCCAAACCAACTGGTGGAATCCTGTGCTCTGGACCGCATTTTACGAGGGGCTGTCTTCACAGATGAACTTGCTGGGCGGGAGATCCCGATCACCGTCAATGGCCTTATCCAACTCTGCCTCCAGATTGATCAGAGGATGAGCTCTCACCTGAAGCCGGCCCCTCGCACCAATCCACCTCAGATCGTGCTCCATGGGCTCATGCTAGGTTCTCCACTCCATCTCCCGTGGAACCTGTGTCAGTCTCCTTTGGTGGACCACTCCGCAGCCGGTGGGGAACCCATGCACTTAGGGTGTGCCTCTCAGACTCCAGAGGCAAGAGACTGGCACCATCGCGAAGGCCTCGCATCTACTGTGCCTCCCCCAAACACCATCAAGCTGCCTGTCCTCTCTGTGAATAGGCGGGCTCTCACCCAGCTGGATGTGGGTTTTGGTGGCTGAAATCACCAACGGACCAGGTGAGAGCCTTGCAGCGTTCATGGATTTGCTGTGGGGAACTTTATCAATCAGGCTTTTGCTGCCCAGCTGCGTGGGGCTCGAGGTGTTATCCCGGCCTATTAATATCACCACCAAAGATGGGTGGACCCTCACCAACAGTCCAATTACACATCAAACCCAACCCCTGGCCCTTACTATTGATCGTCACCAAGAAAAACTTCAAATCTACGTCACTACCCTCACTTCTCCTCCACTTCTACTTAGATTTCCCTGGCTCCTTCATCACGACCCGCTAATTTCTCGGACCAAACAAAAAATATTGCAGTGGGGTCTGATCTGTCAGGAGCTTTGTCTCAAGGCAAAGGTCGGAACGTGCTCTGTCCCATATCGTGACCTGGTGGTGGTCTTGAGTAAGAAGAAGGCCACTGCGTCGGACATATGATCTGGCCATTGACCTACTGCTGGGCATGGTACATCCCTGCGGCTGTTTAAATTCTCTCTCTGTGAATTAGCAACTGACCATGGAAGAGTACATCACTGAAGGGCTACGCCAGGGAACATCCGGCCCTCAACTTCTCCTGCGGCCATGGGGTTCTTCTTTGTTAAGAATAAAGACGGAGGTCTCTGTCTCTGCGTCGACTATTGAGGGCGTAATAAAATAACAGTAAAGAATAGGCACCCACTTCCACTCACCAATACCACCCTGGACGCCCTCTCTGGTGCTTCAATTTTCACATAGTTGGACCTCTGGAGTGCATATAATTTGGTACGCATCAGGGAGGGTGATGAGTGTAAGACGGCCTTCATTACACCCACTGGACATTATGAAACTCTTCATGGTTATGCCCTTTGGCTTATGCAATAGTCCAGCAGCGACCCAGCAATTTATCAACAATGTGTTGCGAGCCTTCACCAAATTGTGCCTACTCTTCACCTCTGCTCCCATCCTCTTGCATCCAGATCCTCAGAAACCTTTCATCGTTGAGGTGGATACCTCCAATTTGGGCGTAGGAGCTGTCCTATCTCAGCGCGGTCCAGACCAGAAACTGCATCCTTGCAGTTTCTTCTCCAGAAAATGTAACCTCACTCATCAGCGATACGGTGTAGGGGACCATGAACTGTTGGCCATCAAGTGGGCTGTGGAAAAATAGCGTCGCTGGCTCTAGGGTGGCGGTGAACCATTTATGGTCTGGGCGGACCACCAAAACCTGCTCATAATTCAAATTCTTAAGTAGTTGAATCTTAAACAGGTGCGGTGGGGCCTGTTCTTTCAGCAGTTCAATTTCCACCTGTCCTACCATCCGGGTTCAATACGAGGCTGAAGTACCCCGGACGAATCTCGCACCTGTTCTTTCCCCACATGTCATTGTTTTGCTGTTGAGGTGGGAGCTGGAAGATCAAATTTGACAGGCGCACACCGTGGAGCCTCCTCCGGCAGACACTCCACCTGGATGTCTCTTTGTTCCTCCGCCTCTTCGGCCAGATGTTCTTCAGTGGGGCTATGATTCGGCCCTCTCGCGACATCCTGGAGGCGAACCGTCTCTTTTAGCAAGAGAGCCTACCATGGTGGCCTACCATGGCAGAAGAGATTAAGATTTACATCCAGGTGTGTGTCCTAGGGCGAAGACTTCCAATCAGCCAACTTCTAGACCCTTACAGCCTCTCCTTGTTCCTTGACACCCTTGGTCACACACCTCACTGGATTTTGTCACCGGTCTGCCAGAGTCGAATGGGAAAAATACATTCTAGACCATTTTAGAGGCTGTGCACTCAGTCACTCTAGCGGGACTCCCCACAGCCAAGACCACTGCTGAATTGATTATCGAGCACGTAGTCTGTTTGCATGGGTTCCCCAAAGACATCGTCTCGGACAGAGGGCCCCAGTTCATAGCCAAGTTCTGGCAGGTCCTCTGCCGTCTGATCATTTCGTCTAGCAGTCTCTTGTCTGGATACCTCCCTCAGACAAAAGGTCAGACGGACCAGACCAACCAACAGCTGGGGCACTTTCTGAGATGCTTTGTGATGGATTGGCAGTGGGCCCACTACCTCACTTGGGCTGAGTTGTCTCATAACCTCCAGGTCTCCTCTGCCACTGGCCTCAGTCCTTTTGTGGTATGTTATGGTTTCAAGCCTCAAATGTTTGACCATTAAGAACCGGAGGTGGATATACCATTGGCCCAACAGTTGGTCAGTTGGTGGACAAGTGTCTCTGGACAAGTGTCTACTCTGCCATCTTGCAGGCTAACGAACAGTATACTAAGCAACATTGTCGATGGCACGCCCCGGGATGATGGTTTCATGTTGGTGACAGGGTTTGACTTTCTACTAAACATCTTCACCTCCACACCGAATCCAGGAAACTAACACAGGATTAACCCTGTCACTTACCGGCTTTAGGGTGGAAATATGAAACAGGATGAACCCGGAGTGTGGTAGGCAGCTGAAGCCGGTAGGTGACAGGGTTAATCCTGTGTTAGTTTCCTGGATTCGGTGTGGAGGTGAAGATGTTTAGTAGAAAGCCAAACCCTGTCACCAACATGAAACCGTCATCCTGGTGCGTTTCAACGACGATGTTGCTTAGCCACCCCATGACTCCATGGTGGCAGAGTTGGACCATATGGCTTTTAGCACAAACACCTGGTTGGCCCATTGCCTGTGATGTCAAGGGCTGGGTTTGTGAGAAAGACAGAAAAGTAGATGAAAGGGAATAACATTTTAGAGTGTAGGTAGTCTATGACAATTGTTGGATATACTGTGATTTTCACAATATGAGCATGAGCCAAAAGGGGAGTCCTTGTTTATCCTTTATAGAGCGCTTGGTTGCTCACAGAAAAAAAAAAAAAAATTCTATGTTGTATAGTTTGGAGACAGTGGCACTGACAAAAAGACAGGAAGCAAAGCTGGTGGTGGTGACCTAGTGGGTAGGATACTTGCCTCTGGACCAAGAGGTTCAAGGACACTGTCCCCTGTAGTTAGGGAATGGAAGTGTCTGCTAAATGCTATAAATCAGATTTGTTTAAAATGTTAAGATTTGCATTGGGAGTGACAAGGATAGATGATTAGGAATGAGTTTATTAGAGGGACAGCTCGAGCTGGACCTTTTGGAAGAAAAGTCAGAGAGGCGAGATTGGGTTGATTTGGACATGTCCTGAGGACAGACTCTTGAGTTTGTTGGGAGGAAGATACTGAGAATGGAGCTCCCAGGGAAGAGGAAAGCCTAGTAGGAGGTTAATGGATGTGTTGAGGGAGAACATACAGGCAGTTGATGTGAAGAGGAAGAGGCACAGGACAGGAGGAAATGCAGACAGTTGATCTACTTTTGTGACCCCTAATCAGGGGCAGCAGAAAGTGGAAGAAGAAATTGACAGGGGATGTGTACATTTAAAGAAGATTTTGTATTTGAGGTAAGAGAGATTAACTCATCAAAATCTGTTACGAAGAGTAGTTACTACATGTACATGTACAAAAACACCCTCAGTCTGCTTAATGAGGAACAGTAACTTGCCTTTTTGCTTTTCCAGTACGAAAGTAGCCTGGAATGGAGGCTGGATGGCCTAGTGGTTAGCTCGTTGGCCCTGCGATCAGAGGGTTGGGGTTTAAATCCCAACTGCTAGTGCTGAGGTATTGTCCCCATACACTGCTCACTGGGCGCCTCGTTGGTGGCATCCCACTGCTTCACTTGGTGAATGGGTTAAATGCAGAGACAGAATTTCACTGTGTGATGTACTTGAATGCATGTGACAAATAAAGAATCTTATCTAGCCTGTAAAAATGCAGTTTTAAACACACTCAAGGTGCATTTATTGCAGTTTTAAATCTGATTTCCCCAAATCACTTCAGGGGGTCTTCCGAGACACGTTTCAGCCAGATGTTATTATAGTGTAAATCAATCATTTAAAGCCACTCAACAAACAAAACCCTCCTAATGCTGTGAGGGAACCTTCTCCTGTTGTCCTTTTGGGAAAGAGGCAGCTTTCTGAACTGCAGTCATTTTAGAGAGGCATGGCTGCACTCCAGTCCTTCATCTTTCTTTAAAGAGGACATATTATACCTCTTTTTAAACAAGTTATAATAGGTCTATGGGCTATACAAAACATGTTCATTAAGTTCTTTACACAAAATCACTCTCACATAAAGAGATCTCACCAGCTCTATTCTTGACAGTTTCAGTCCCTTTCAAAATGAGCTGTTTCAGGGCTTTGTCACTTTCATGCAAATAAGCTGTTGCTGGCCACACCCACCCATCCCATGCTTACGCTGCGCATTTACTACATGTGAAAATGGCAGAAAACAGAGGCGCTATCCAGCCCTATATGTTTGACCCTTAGTGGGACCCAGAGCAAGATGAACACAACACCTCATGCGTGACTTGCCTTTGCCTGTAGCCGTAGCGCTCGGCGTCTTATGCGTACTCGTAAAACCAGCCGACAAAAATGGCGGATCTTCAACTAATCTAGTGGGTGGGGGCGCGACAGATAAGGGGTGGTTCTGTGCAAATTTCCTTATCCTGACGTCAGGATAAGGGACCCGTCCAAACAGCTCATAGACGCATATGATTCTTGGCACCAAAATCTTTCAATTGACTCACAGAAAATGGATGGATGTTTTTTTTTTTTCACACTTTGAGTGTTTATAGGAGCAGTAGAGGAAATACAAAAGGTGAGTTTTGCATAATATGTCCCCTTTAAATTGGATACTTGCCAGCCTTCAGTTGAGCTTGTTAGAGTAAATTAAGTGGCATTTTTATCATTTTTCACCATCTCCGTTATGATACATTGACTTTTATCACACATAGTCCATGACGCTTACGATCATAAACAACGCTAATTATTCTTTTCAGCTGGAAAAGAGTTCTGCTGAATTGCATTTTACTTGTCACACAGGATTTCAATCTGATTATCTGGAGACACAAGTGTACCAAATGTAAATGCATGTGTTTAAAATCTTATCAGGTGACCATCCAGATACTTGTCACATGAAATGACCAGGTGCAAACAGGCTTTAAGAATTAGTATTGATGTTCCCAATCGATACCCACTGATATCTGTCTCTCTCTCTCATGCGTGTGTGTGACTGGCTCTGACATGTCTCTAAACCTCTGATAGAAGAGTTTTCCCGGACTTTATAGTGAAGCGACTCCTGCTTTCATTGTGTTATAGAGTAATCATCGTTAATTCCTAACGAGCATGGCAAAGAGCTTTTAATAAATTAGTTGTGACACATTAATTATACATTATTTATCAATTAGTTAAAGAGGCCACCCCCCCTCAATCTCCCTGTTCCTGTTCCCCTGTGATCTAAGTTAATGTGCGGTGAATGACTTGCTGTTCATGCATACCTAAGTAGATTTCTCTTCTCTTTCTCTCCCTCTCTCTCTCTCTCTCTCTCTCTTGCTCTCTTTCTCTCTCTCACACTCTCACACACAGCAGCCTATATTTAATATACTCATTTGTTTTTTTCTGTGCCTACATTTTAACCACTCTCCCTATCTCACTGTCCCTTTGCCCATGTTCCTGTCTTTTCTCTGTAATAAACTACTCTAGTACTGTAGTTTAACTCTAATCTTAAAATAGGTTTCAATAAAGTAACCTTGAACCTTGAGATATAAAGGTGTCAGTTAACATTTCTGGCCTATTGTACTGGCTTAGTTCTGGCTATAACCACAGGTTATCATAAAGCAGCATTACATATTGTGTGTATATGATTTGTTGATTTCTCCTCAAAATAATCACTTGACAGTAACATAAAATGCATAGATAAAATCATTTGTGACAGTCCTAGGTGATTCTTCAAATTTTAAACCACTCATTTGAAGGCTTATTTAGGGAAACAGAAGTGGTCCTTCAATTACATTGCTCCAAAGCCTGTAGTTGTTAGAGTGTAAGTAAATGTGGATGATGTTTGCACACTTCACTTTAAGTAAATATGTGCTTTCATAACAGTGGTCACAAACCCTCCTCCTGGAGATATACATTCCTTTGGTGTTTAGCTTCAACCTTCATCTAACATGCTCACCCCCTCGACCTTACTTAAGGCTCCAGGGACTTCTGAAGAAATCCATTAGACAGAGCAGGTGTTGCAGATTATGACCGGCATTGGGCTTCTCAGTAAGGTAGATCTCCACAATTCGGGTTGGTGAGCACTGTTTTATAGCCTCATACTATGGATGACCTCTCTCTGTCCTGCCTTTGATGACCTTTTGTCTGTTTCCCTTTGTGTCTGATCTTTCCCTTATCCTGCATGTTATCTAGTCCAACACACTTCTCCTGTCTCCTTTCATTTCTTATTTTACTGCACGACTCCTTCCTCACCTCGACTTGGCCATTAGCTTCCTGAGGAGAGAGAGATTGAGTGGAATCAAGAGCATATGCTGCTCCAAAGGTGCTGTGAGCCATTGATCTACATACTGTGCACACTCACGCACACACACACATACACTCATCGACCTGCTAATTTTAACCTGGACCAGCTGCTCAACTTCTCTCAACTCTGTTGTAGTGCAGCAGAGACAGATGTGTGTGGGGAGGGAGAGAGGGGAAAAAAAGGTGGGCAGCAGTGACGCACTTGAAATGGACACAAAGAGAGCAAAGGCCACCAAAAGAGAAGGTGGTGTATATTAATAGGTGTAGACACAGTTATTTTCTCAAACCCAGATGTTTTACACACACACTTACGCTCACACACACACACACACTACCACACAAGAGGCACTTTCCCAGCTCGAAGGTTATCGCAACAGAAGCTGAGAGTATTTTTAACCTTTAGTTCTATGAAAATGCCATGACACTGGGGACCTTTAAGGTGAGCCCAGAAGACAAGCTTTAAGTCTGGGCGCTATGCGGCCCTCTGTGGCATGACAGGCCTTTCATGGGGCAAGTGCCAGCATTTGGTGCTTTCTGCTCCTTCACAAGTGCTCTTTGCAGTGGAGTAGCAATAACTGGATCTGATCTCTGCAATTTAAATCAGCAAATATGGATACAGTGGTCTTTTATTCAACACTTAAAGCGACACATTTAATTCATTAGATTCGTATTTGTACATTGTTTTCACATTAAATTAAACACAGCAATAACATTAAAACCCAAAAGGGCTTAAAAAGACCTCTGAAAATGTGCTGTGGTATCTATCGTGAAAATGTTACAAGGAGAACCTTAAGTCCTGCAAGTAGTGAGGTGAAGCTTCGGGATCAGACTAGTTTGTCTAGCACGTCCCATGGCTGCTCAATTGGACTGAGATCTGGGAATTTGGAGGCCAACTCCTCTGACCATTCCTGAACAGTTTTTGCACTGTATCAGGGCACATCTTCCTCCTGAAAGAGATTACTGCTGTTAGGGATTTTCTTTGACATGCAGGGGTGTACTTGGTCTCGACTAAGTTTGGCACGTGTCAAAATAACATGCTCATGAATGAAAGGACAAAAGGTTTCTCAGCACAACATTGCTCAGAGCATCACGCCACTTCTTTTTTAGCAATGTGTGCTGTAGTAGCAATCACAGTTTAGCCCTTGTCACTTTATGCTTGTGATTCCCCTTTTTTCCTGTGTCCAAAACATCCAACTGACTGTTCATTGGCTGTCTAGTATATCACATTCCTATGACAAGTGTATTTGAATTAAAATAATCAATGCCATTAATTTGACCTGTCACTGGATTTAATGTTATAGCTAATTGGTGTGCATATTACAACTGTATTTCATTTTAAATTGCAATTATAAAGACTTCCCAAACTTTTTTATACTTGCCATGTGAATCCTGGTCTGGACTAAACAAATGGGCTGAGCGCAGGACAGGTTTCGTTGTTTTCAGACAAACGCTGCTGCACTCCTCATGGCATATTGCTGTAGAATATCACAAGACTATTAAATTAAGATTAATAAATATAACTGTGTACAGACAAAACGGAGAACAATGTGGTTCATACAGTTCTATATATTATCACAATTACTGCTGTCATATGTATCTGTTATCTTTGTAAATGTTTGACTTTTGATAACATCTTTTTGAATATTACATTTGTCAGGGTGAATGCTAAGCAAACCAGGACTGAAATGCAACAGTATGTACATTTTTTGCTTCGATACTGACTAATGCTTACAGGACCTTTATAAATTCTAACCAATTTTGAAAACGTGAGACCCTGCACACGTTTTTTGGCTCTTGGACCCTGGACCTGCGTACAAAATCTGCCCTGAATGAAACACCACACACTTTCAGATTATACTAGGGGCCACCCCACAGCACAGGACACTGAATATATATTAATAGTAATAAAATATTTTTATTGGACATGTTTAATGTTAATGATGCACAGTTGGCTGTGACTACACTGGGAGTAGATCTGAATTGTAAACTTTGTTTTATACATATTCAAGGTCAGTCTGGAAAAATAATCGCTTAAGATCACACTGACACCGGGAGACCTTTTGCAATTGTCAGGAAAGGCCAACTGGCTTCAAAATCATCACGGTTGTACTATAGTGCTCCAAAGAATTAGTGGTATTAAAAAAAAATACAGCTTCTTAACCTCACTATAGCCCTACACTTACCTTAAGCTGAGAGCTGACAAGCCGTCATGTCCTAAAATATAATTGCTAAAATGGACATGGAAGGAATTTTTGTTTCATGTTAAACCGAATAACTGAGATGTTTAATGGTAAGCTGTAGCATATAACCTGTAACGATTACAGAATCGTCTTAAATGTCATGTTCATGCTTTTTTAATATATTGCTTTATTTTCCCATAAGTTTCCAGTACTAGGTTTTGGATCCAGATTGAAGCTTGTTCTGCATCAAATTTCAGTTTAAACTGTTTTAGACTAAAACTTTTGATTCTATCTCATAATTTGGAGATATGTGTAATTCTTCTCTGTGTCTGTATCTGCTTTTGTAAGAAAAGGTACAGAGCTAATGTGTATGTATGTCTGTAATGTGAATCTAGCTTAGACAGACTCACTCTCTCTCTCTCTCTCTCCGTCTCTGTCCCTCTCTCTCTCTCTCTCTCTCTCTCACACACACACACACATACACACACACAGGCCGTGTTCTCAGCAGAAATGCTGTCAGCGTGGCGGGATTTGATACCATCTATGACATGCTCTTTGAGAGTGCTGCACACAAACAGAATGCCAGTCACTCGTCCAGCCCCCATCCCTTTGTTTCTTCGCCTTTGCTTTCTCTCTTTCTCTCTCCCTCGTTCTGTCTCCTTGTCTCTCCCTGTCAATCAGCGACGGAGATCTAAGCTAAGGCTAGAGTTTCATCTCTGTTTTACCATTCCCTCTGCGCTCGATCTCTCTCTCTCTCTCTCTCTCTCTCTCTCTCTCTCTCTCTCTCTCTCTCTCTCACACACACTCTCTCTCTCTTTCTCTCTCTCTCTTTCTCACACACACACACACACACGCACAGGCACACATACATACTCACACAAACTTCATACACTTTTTGCTCTCTGTCTATTCCTCCCTCTGTCTGTCTGACTGTCTGTCCATTTGTCCATCCATCTGTCTTTCTCTGTCTGTCCCTCTCTCTTTCTGTCTTTATTTTCCACTGTTCATCCTTCCCTTTCTCTCTCTCTATATATATTTGTTTCTCTGTCTGCCTATTTCTACCTACTTCCTTTGTCTTTCTATCTGCTTGCAAGTGTCATCTCACACTTTGTCCATCTCCCTCTCTCTCTCTCTTTCTCAGTCTCTCTCTCTACATCCACATGTTCGGTTTGCGCACTGGCCTTATGTTCAGATTGACAGGTGTACAAGTGTGTGCGCAGGTATGCATGCTTGTGGGCATCTGTGTGCGCATGCGTCTGTGTCTCTGTCTGTGTTGCTGTCGCTCAAGGCTCCCCAGCCTCTGCAAGTGGTTCATTCTAGTGCGGAGGCTGTTTGTGTGTGCTGGCAAGGACAGTACTGCTAAGTGTTTCAGACCTGACGGAGCCCCTTCTGCTTTATGATGTGTTTGGGGAAAGAGGGAGAGGGGTAAAAAAAGAAGCAAGGAAGAGAGGGGTTTTGCCCACCAGCACTAAAAGAGGCTTGTCACTTCTTTCATACTAATTTTGCCCTTCTGGCTCACTATTGCTTATATACCGTACAACTCTCTGATGCATCAGATTACTGAGGCTGCTACTGAGCCTGATGAAGAAATATGGCTTTAGCCAGAAGGGATAATAACATGTAACAATCTTACGGAATTCTTAATGTTTCTTTAGATAGTTTTTTTTTTTTGTATGAAACTTTTTGTAAATCCCTTTCCTAAAATAAACCAACTAACCAAGTAAACTTGTGTTTCATCAGGGACATCACCAACTTGTGCAACTCTGTGCTCACCCTGGCAGTGATGGTATGCAACAAAGTGGCGAGAAGTCATTAATTTCCATATTCATTTGCATTTCCGGTGGTTGTTGGTACTGGGATATTCTGAGTTACATGGTGCAGTGCGTCGCCTTGCAACATACAAGGTTGCAGCATTCAAAGTCCAAGTCAGGCAAAAGCGCAGATTTAAGCTATAGCCAATCAGACTACACGTGTGTTCCTCTAGTATATTAGTTCCCATTAGTTCACATTGTTTCTGCACATACACAGTGACTGTGAACGCTGGTGATTGTGAATATATATATGTGTGTAATACAATATGTATTATGTAGTACATATTGTATTAGAAAATGTATGCATTTCCTGTGAATATATTTGTATCCCATTTCCTCAAAACTATGTTAGCACTGTCTGCAAGTTGGCTGCAAGTGACAGTGACTTTGGGGATGGGCGGCAGTGACATACATCGACAAAGTCACAACCAGTGTGTACACACGATGAGGCCTTTCAGTATTCCTGGCCTGTTCTACATTTTACTGTTCCATAATGAATGATAGCGTAAGCAATAAATTAGTCACATGTAGGTATATGAATAGTTTTCATCTTCTACAGTAAATAATACATGACACCCCCCCTCCTCTCTCTCTCTCTCTCACACTCTCACTGCCCTTGAGGCTGAGTTGGCTGTACTCTCTGTGTTTAGACAGGCGTGCTCTGGTCCACTCACCCTCAGCGCCTCTCTGCAAAGCCTGTTTGAGACTCGACCACATTGCTGCATTGATAGTGCATGGGGGAGGCACTGTGTATTTATTATTATGTGGTTGTGTACTTGTACATGCGAGATTTTGTTTCCCTTTTCATGGTGTGACTGTGGTTCTGCCAGTGTGTGTTTGTGCTGTGGTCAGCTGGTTTGTGTGTGCGTGTGTGCGCGCGATTGTGTGTGTGTCCGCAAACAGTAGTTTGCAAAGCTCAGAGGTAAATGGGTAGGTGTGTAAGTTGCATGCACAAGCGTGTTCTCTGGGTGGTACCTGATAAGCATGTAGGGCTCTGATCCTCAAAATAAACACTCACCACAAACATACACATCTGTTTATCTCTTCTGTTCAGCTTGTTCTACCTTTTTTACTTTTTTGTCCTCTTCTCTTTTATGCTGTCTATTGTTTATCCTCTTAGATAGAGCTTAATCCAAAACTTAAATGTATTGTGTTCCAGGGTGTGTTTATATAGAAAGGTAACAGCAGGGTGCCCTTCCAAACTCGACTGAAAGAGGGACAAGAGTAGGGGAAGGTTACCCGAACAGGCCAGGTGCCACTTTAATCCTTCTAGATTAATAACCAAAGGGCTGCATTTGGACATTTCAATGTAATGAATGAATGGTTTAAAATACTTTTGCTTGTGTATGCACTGACGACACCTGTAGTTACTGTTGGTAAGCATATCCATTCTTTTGAACTCACCAAAATAATCCCTTAATCCAGGTGGGAACATCCTTGCTTTATTAACTTTTTAAAGAAACTATTTAGCAATAGTCAAATCGCTTCTTTAGTTTAGCAGGGCAGCTTTGAGGCTCTTCAATCATAGACTAGAACTCACAGACTTGATGTTATGACACATTTGACTTAATGTGAGTTATACACTCGTGGTGTGGAGATGTACAGACCGTTCACTAGTATTGTTCGCCAGACATGGAGTTTTTAATGCTGAAATGGTGCCCCTACTATCTGCCATGGGAGTTCTAAGCTGTGTTTTTGGTGACGTCATCAGCGTGTTAGAGACAACTCATTTACAATCTGTTTTTATTGTCGCTGGTGACTTTAAAGGGGACCTATTATGCAAAACTCACTTAAAAAAAAAAAAAAGTTATAATTGGCCTATGGGCTTAACAAAACATGTCCGTGAAGTTCTTTGCACAAAATCACTCTCACTAAAGAGATATCACCAACTTTATTCTTCACAATTTCGGTCCTTTTCAAAACGAGCTGTTTCAGGCGCTCTCCCTTTTATGCAAATAAACTGTTGCTGGCCACGCCCCACCCATCCCATGCTTATGCTGCGCGTTTAACTTCTGGATTTTGCATTAGAATCCATGCCGTTAACACCAGTGAAAGTGTTTCTTTCTTTCTTTCTTTCCTTCTATCCCTTCAATCTGTGACAGTGGTCCTATTCTGTATGGTGACCAGGCTGAAGGAAGGAAGGGAGGGAGAAAGACACACTACGTGGACAAAAGTATTGGGACACGTAACACATGCGGAAAAGGCAGAAAACAGGTGGTATGCAGCCCTACATGTTTGACCCCGAGTCGGATCCAGAGCAAGACGAACACAACACTTCATGTGTGCCGGTAGACATTGTGCTCGGCTTATCCGTGCTCGTAAAACTAGCAGACGTAATGGCGGATCTGGTGTTGGGGCGCAGCGGAGCGCAACATATACAGGAACAAAACACACATTTTATGTAATTTTCACGCCAATTTCTTTGCCTTGACCAATAGCAGAGGTTGTTTTATTGTGTGTTGAGTGAGTTTTTGCTACTGCAGTGGTCAGGCACGGTTGAATATAAAGCTGCAAAGACCCAAGATGGACGCTGAAAGGCGTGACAAGCAACAGGCTAGTGGGTGGGGTCTCGACATATGAGGGGCGGTCTATGCAAATTGGCCCCCACCTGACGTCACATGGGAGCCCTCCTTCCAAACGGCTCGTTTTGAATGTGACTGAAACTGTGAAGAATAGAGCTGGTAATATCTCTTTATGTGATTTTGTGCAAAGAACTTCATGAACATGTTTTTTACAGCCTATAGACCTATTATAACTAAAGTGAATTTTGCATAATAGGTCCCCTTTAATAAGTGCAACTTACGGACTGCACTTCCAAAATATCACCAACATGTGGACATTCCCACCCGTGACAAGAACACCTAGGACCATGTCTACAGTAACATACACGGTTCATACCACTACCCAGCCTCTTACTGGCCAATGTGCGGTCCCTGGAAAACAAGCTGGACGAACTACGAGCCAGGATCACAACACAGCGGGAAATAAGAGAGTGCTGCGCTCTTATTGTCACCAAGACCTGGCTTTCAGACAAAGTACCGGAAACTCATGGTGTGGAGATATACAGACTGTCCACAAGCACTGTTCACTAGACTTGGAGTTTTTAATGCTGAAATGCTGCCACTTTAATGCTTTAATGCTGAAATGTCAACATACAGGACTATGCTGAGTACGTGACCGGGTACATCAGCACCTGTGTTGACAATATTGTGCTTATCACACAAGTAAGAAAGTTCCCCAACCAGAAGCCCTGGATCAACAGTACTCGCTCTCTTGCATTCAGATCAGGCAATGAGACGGAGTACAAGGCTGCAAAGTACGGATTGAGCAAAGTCATCACAGCGGCCAAGAGGCAGTACAGAGAGAAGCTGGATGGATTCTATTCTTCTGCTGACCCCGGGCGGATGTGGCAAGCCCTGCAGCACATCACAGAGTATAGGGCCACCACCAGCACCATCAGGTCTGCGGGCAGCCTGCTGGATGATCTCAATGTGTTCTACACCTGCTTTGAGACCTCCCAGACCCTCCAGACCTTCTAGACTTCCCAGACATCCGAGATCTTCCAGACCCTCCAGACCCTCAGACCACAACCTCACCCTCAACACTGTTAAGACAAAGGAGATGATAGTGGACACGAGGAAGAAGAGGAGGCCTCATCAGCCGCTGTTTATCCAGGAGCTTGAAGTGGAGAGGGTGAGCAGCTTTAAGTACCTGGGTGTCCACATCAGTGAGGACCTCACCTGGACACTGAACACCACACAGCTGTTCAAGAAGGCTCAACAGCGGCTGTACTTCCTGAGGAGGTTGAGGAAGTTTGGTATCCTCAGCAGCTTCTACAGCTGCATTGTGGAGAGCACCCTGACCAGCTGCATCACTGCATTGTACGGTAGCACTACTGCTGTGGACCGCAAACGCCTGCAGAGAGGGATAACAGTTGCGGAGAAGATCATCAGGACTCTGCTGCCCTCTCTGCAGAGCATCTACCATTGCAGAGTCCAGAGGAGAGCTGCCTCCATCCTCAAAGACCCCACACACCCCCAACACGGACTGTTCACACTTCTGCCCTCGGGACAAAGGTTCAGAAGAGTGAAATCTAGAACCTCCCAACTCAACAACTCCTTCTTCCCCACTGCCATCAGACTCCTTAACAGCTGACCTACCTCATACTGTAATTTTGCACATTAAGCTCATTTTTGCTCATTAAGCTATTTTTGCACATTAAGCTCCTTTGCACATCCCCCTTCATCTACCTCATACTGTGATTTTTGCTCCTTTGCACGTTTCCTTCATTTTGCAAATGCACAGTTAATATTTATCTACATCTGCACATCACACATAAGTCTTAACTAACTTATTTTTTATATAAAAACTCTTAACCTAACCTCAACATTTGTGTGTGGACAGCAAGAAAGAATTTCATTGCACAGAGAAATGTAATTTCTACTGTACATATGACAATATCTTGAATCTTTGATTACATTCAATAAAAAATATACAATAAAAAAAAGCTACAGGCAGCCATTTGAGACAACACAAAGCAGTCATAAACCACATAAAGAGATCTTAAACTGCACTCAGATGTCTGCGTCACCTTAATTGAAATGTGATTTTTCAATAAATTATTCTTTTAAGGTAGCGCAGGATTGTTGGTGTGGCTTATGTCTTTTACGCGGCAAGCTATACAACTCTCCATAGATGTGGCATTTCGTTATTTTGTATAGCTCACATATCTGAGATGGAAGTATTTCTAACCAAAGCTCATAATAAAATGCTTGTTTATTTAAGCTATAATAAAACTGGCTCTGCTGGGAGGTAAGGGTATCATTGTAAATTAGTGCACATACTGGACACAATATTAACACACAATTGTCTATTGTCTGAGTTAAGCGTAAGTTCACATCTCTGGTGTGCTCTGACACAGACACTGCTATACAGCCTAGGACATGATTCAGCTACCGTTTTAAATGGCATTTGATAAGATCATCTGCTAAAAGATGTCATATTTATATTATATAATACAAATGTTTACAACAGTCCCATCTTTATGATGCTACATCCTAGTTTATACAAAAATAATCAATAAACCATCTTCAGAGTCTTACATACAAGACATTTTCTATGGGTTATTGGGTAAGTCTAGAAGTTCCACATCAGCAAATCTTCATCATTCGGTTGACCTTTCTTGACCAATCCTCGAAAAGGGGTTTCTGTATTTTTGCCTCAACGTGACACAGATCTGATCTTAAAAGAGCAGTTTGGACACACAAATATTCTCTTTTTTAAATGGTTTATGAGTCACTTTCATATGTGGTCCAAGATCTACTGTATATCTGATTTGTGGCCATACACCCCTAATGATAATGTCAGGTCAGAAGTCATGAGTTTTTTGTATGCACACATTACATAATCTTGCACCTGTCACGTGGAGCCGTGCACGGGGAGTGAGGCAAGGCACAAGTGCAGGTTCCATATGATGTTTTTTTACTACAAAAAGACACAGACTCAACACAGGAAATAAAGAGGCATGTGGACCTTTAACACAAAGCATATTAAAACAGAAGAGACATAAGGAGCAGGGAATTTGAAGGTCTAGGTGAAGGTATTTGTGATGGTTGACCAGCAACTGAAATACAAACTCTCAGAACTTAAATACAACCACAGACTTGGACGGAAACCAATCATTACATATAATCACTTTAACTGAAACACACAACAGCTGACTATGTGAAACAAGACACAAACATACACCCATTTCAAAATAAGAGTCCCAATAAACTTGTGCTCAAATAAAAAACAATGGCAGCCTCTACTGGCCGCTGGCCAAGACCAAGACAGCACCGCTATTAAAAAGCATCATGTTTGTTTATTTAAAGTGTTTGCAAACCAAACGTTATTACAATTTTGTTCATATAGCAGCACTTTAAAAATAAGTGTGCAATATACTACTTTTGAATTAATTATTTAATTTTGGATACAGAACAATGTGATTAATCGCAATTTAAAATGTTATTGTTGCCCAGCATTAATATATATATATATATATATATTAATGCTGGGCAAAAATAACATTTTTAAGTACTGCTATATGAACAAATATTATATATATAGTCCAACATAATTCATAATTAAAAATGTCTATTACAGACTGTTTGGCTTCTATTTAGAAATTTAGTTATAAGACGTAGGATTTAAAGATTAGGGCTGCATATAGGCTCTAAACGATGCATATAGTGTTTAAGCGATTAACCTTTATTGGACACTATACTTGTTTATACTGCTTGTGATTACTGCTGTCATTGCAGCTTCTGGTGCCTTTTGTTTTGGGTGTACTGAAATAACTTGAGCTTCCTCTGTTTGACCTTGCCTGGTCATGTGCTGTATAATAACCAACATATAGCACAACTTTATTGCCCTCGATCAGATATCTAGGTGGTGAAAGAGGGATGAGGTAGCAGGGAGGAACGATTGATTCTCATTTTGCACCATTAATTCCAGAGTTACAGTCACCCTTTCTCTCTTCTCCTCCGCCACGCTCC
Organism: Hydrocynus forskahlii; assembly: GCA_037974365.1. Taxonomy (NCBI): domain Eukaryota; kingdom Metazoa; phylum Chordata; class Actinopteri; order Characiformes; family Alestidae; genus Hydrocynus; species Hydrocynus forskahlii. Next base: position 24,880,514 of record JBBPCX010000154.1, read on the forward strand.
TTTAATCAATTCCTGTCAGCGGCACTAAAACCGTCAACGTGGCGATCCTTTGAGTGTACTTTAGCCTGGACTCCTCCCGATCGTTTTTCTCATCGCTGTCAATGCCACTCACTTGCTCTGACAGTGGCTCTGAGTCATACTCCATGGCCAGACACATTTACTCCCTCTGAGGGGTTTCCACCAGCGAGGAGGCTGATGTGTTGGCACTAGCACCACAACCAGCAGATATTTCTGTAATAGGTTAACTTACAGACTATTACTCTTTACTTGACTAAGCATTAAACTTTTAATTTCCCTCCTGCTGTCATGATTCAGAATTCTATCAACATTCTGCTTCTTTTATGGTGAAACCAGATCACAGAAGTCACATTTTCTCTAGCTATTTCTGTAGAGAATTCCTGGACTATATTGCATCATGTTAAGGTGATATTTGAAACATAAAATGAAAAAAAAGTACATTTTAAGAAATGCTAAACACTCTCCTCTCATTCTTGTACGTGTATTTGACAGAGAGCCTTAGGAGGATCGAGTGAAAAATATACAGCTGATGGCATATTCCAATTCATTTACTAAAGTTTGACCAACTGTTTTATTTGCCAGTGTGGAATTAAACCCCTATAGCTTTTTTGTAGTAAATAATTTATCTCTCTTCTTCACCAAATGTAAATTATTTGTTTAGTCTCAAACTTGTTACAGCTATTATTTCTCTATACCTTTTAAACTTTACACCTCACGGATGCGCAGTTATCAGGCAGGTCCGTGCAGTTATCAGGCAGGTCCACACAGTTTGTGTGATGGGACATGATTCTGCACGACGTCTGTGCTTGTACATCTGGCCCCTAGTCTTGCAGTCCAGACTTCTGCCTTAAATCTCAGCTCCTGATTAAGAACTGGTAACTTTAATTAGTAAGTTTAACTGATGCAAAATGCTACTTTAACATGACGTATAGAGGTGGGGAAATTGTCAAAATGGGGAATCAGTCCACCCATGGACAACAAACTTCTGAAAACATCTCACGAACAAACGTTTAAGTGCTTCAAAGAAAGCACTTCCAAAACCTCTCATTCTGAGTAACACAAAGTAAGTGATTACTTTCAAAATATTAATCGAATCTGTCCTGTTAAACTTTCTGTGCAAAAGTGTACTCAGAGATGCAGGAGGCTGAGCATCTGAGACTCTGGAAACATAAAGACTCACTGGGACCAGCCAATGGAGGCATTTAGAGAATGATCCATGCTTACATAAATATGTTCTTTTTGGAATTGATGTTGCTTGCCAGATATTTTGTAGCTTCGCAGGACCAGGTAAGAGTCTCAGGACAACCTTTGATAAACAGGTAAACTTTTGGTTCGGGATTGTGGCAAAATCCTTTTTTAAACAAAGGGACACCCCTTTGTGTCTGTTTATTTTTATTTCATACTTCCCTACACATATAACACATTTCTGAATGCTTAGAGTGTTTTGGTGGAACTTTTCAGCTTCAATCTGTTATGTCCATAAGCTAGCAAAAGACGATGTCCCGTTGATCTGTGTTAGTGAATGAGTCATCTAATCCTACTGAGCAATTTGTCCCACCGACATTTTACCCCAAATAGTCCCAGACGTTCTCATAACAAGATCCTTTGTGGAAGTTTGTATTAAAACAGGCAGATATAGATGATCAGGTACATACTCCAATTTTACAAGACACCTAGAAGTGTTTCCTCTGGACCCTTCATTTTAAATCCATTTTAAAATCCAATACTACAGAGCGCTGCTTGTTATTTGTATACGCGAGTAGATATTATGAAGTAACTTATGCCAGTCATCTTTATACATGTGTTAGCAATGATTCAGGCCATTTCCTTCCTAGAGTACTTCACCGAATATATATGCATGCATTGACACAAACACATATGTGCATACATGCACAGACATTATGATGTAATGTCAAAACGTGGGGCCAAACATGTACCATATATATTAAATACGATACTGATTCAGCTAACTTTTTATTAATAAATGTTTGTTTTTACAAATGGTTTTACTTTTGCATTTTATTTTAAACTAACACTTCTCTGTTGTTGATGCATTTTGTCCATTTAAATTTGCTCAGAGAGTTTATATTTAGTAATTACGTATAATAAAAACTGTAAGCTTATTTCTGAGTCTAACCTTGAGTTCAGTAGCTAAAAAGAAATTGCTTTACAATGAAACATGATGCAAAAAGCACTTGCCCAGTAATTTTTGAGTGTTCCTGCTCTGTCAGGATGTTTGACCTGAAAATGTAAGATGCAATACGTACAGTCTTTTACTAAGAAGTCTTGTCAAAGACAGATTTCTCTAAGTGTATCTGACCGCCATCACTGGCTCTGCTGCTTCATGCCAATAGCTGTGCATGTCTGACAGCTGATCTGTATTGAGTCATAGTGAAAGGTATTGACTCTGCAGTACTGCAGCCAGTCCTCCAGCGTCTCTATCAGCTCTTGACATTGTAAAACAAACATTCAATTAAACACTCCAGTATGACAAATCACACCACTGTCATCCCATTTTGAAGTCATAGAGATGGAAAGAAGATGGAAGGAAGCAAGAAAGAGAGAGAGAAAGCAGGAAGAGAGAAATGGAGAGCGAGAGAAGGATCGGGAGGGCACAGGATCACATGTTCCAGAAAAGGATCAGGAGCAGTGAGAAATGTTTAGGCCCAAAGTGTGTCAGGCTCCCAAGGGAGATGATTGCCAGTGAAGTACAGAGGGTTTATGCAGTCCAAGGAGCTTACTTTTTGCTGCCAAAGTTACTCTCAATAAGATCTGAAACAACACTCTCCTGGCTACACTAAAAAAGTGATATATAATTTAGTTATAATTTAGAATCAACATTAATCTCTGTTTGATTTAATATGTACAGTGTCCTCCCTTACTGCAGATGATTGAAAAGACTTATAAAAAAGTAACTTTTAAGTTTATGAAATTTAAGCAATCATCAATGATACCATGTTTCACTGGGGTATAAAATGTAGGTGAAACAGGCCCCAAATCCCTCAGTTATCCACCACTACAGGAAAGATTCAAGAGTATTTCAATGTTTCGGAATAACAGAGTTTGATAGCCTTTTTGGGTCAAAATGTCTCCATAAGGTGTCAACAAACAGTATGGAAGGTGTGTCAGAAAGAAGCCTTTCCTGTCTTTTTGCCTCAAGGAAAATGCTTTTTTTGAGTTTGCCAGAGGCCACTGGAACTTGAACTGGGGCAGGGTGCTGTGGTCAGACAAAACAAAATGTGAGCTCTTTGACTCCAAACACTCAAAGTGGCCTCGGGACAGAAATAAAGATTGACTACAGAGAAAACTTTGTGGGGCTGTTTCTTCTTCCCTGGCAATATAGTTTGCATACATGGCATTAGGGATTTGAGGAAGTACCATTAGATTTTTTAACCAAATCCATCAGCGTCTGTCAAAAACTAAAACTTGGTTACAGTCAGATCTGGACATTAGTCCAAAGCACACTGTCACAATGGGGCTGTGCCCGTTCAGAAAAGAGGGGCAGTTGCAGACTTCCATATTACTTTGTTTTCCTTTTATTTATATTCAACACAAAAACGGCACGATGGCCAGGGCTCAAAGTAAGGCAAAAACTGAACGGAACACACAACTCCAAGACAATGTGAAGGTGGACTGACAAAGAACATAAGACTCAAGGCCCTACACAGAACAAATTAAACTCAAATCAGAACTCAAGTAGTCCCCAGCCATTGCTGCGCTGGTAGGAATAAATTAATAAAATATTTTAATGGCATAATGAGCTGGCCCTCAATATGCTGTATGCTGTTTGTGCGGTTACTGTACACTTGATGATGTTTCCAGGCCTTCTGAATGTGTCTTGCTTTATGACACATGCAGCACCCTACACATGATATACTCAGAAAAGTGTTGATGTAAAGTCATGTAATTTCTCACTATGTTTTTAATGTGCCATCATCTTGGCTACTTCTGGTTTAAAGCTGTAATTAGGAATCCTGTTGACATCATTTGTTTGATATATGGGAAGCTTGCCTTAGCTCCTGAAGGTCTTGTTCAGATAGGCAGCGCAAATCTGATATTTCAGCAAAGATACTTTCTCCAAAGGTGTTGTAGCACTAGTCAGAAGCAATGGGAATGGTACATCTCTCACTAAATGTGTTTTCTGCTTTCCTGAATGTACATAAATTTGCATTAAACCAATAACAAAAATGCATCCAATTCACATTCTGTTTAATGCAGCCAACACATATAGTGGTGAAAGCTGTGTAAATAATTGTGATAAGCTCAAATAATTACAATCATACAATTATAGTTGTGACAGGGCTAATTTTACCCATGAGTTGCTTAAGTAGGTGATTACCTGTTCAGCCTATATTGTTGTATTACACATACAGATAATGACTGCAGATTCTTAGAGTCTATATTTCCAATTTGTGTATAAATTGTGTACACTTTTGATGTGAGAAGGCAATATGACAATGTTTGTTTTACAAAATTATGTTACATTTTGTCACAATATGCTTCTCTGAGCATATTATAAGATCACTACAAGTTTCATTACAGAGAGATCATAATTAGACCTGATTAATTGAATTCAGTGTAACTTGTGAAATAGTCAATAAAAATATTTAGATTTTTAAACTGTAGCTTTCTTATCTGCTTGTGGTTCTTTATGTCCATTTGGGAACTTATTAAACCTTAGAACAATGAAATATATTGCCATGTCATGTATTGTAAAGATTCTTTAAAGTATTTTTCATGTCTGAAAGCAAAACGTTACACCCTGTTCTACTAGACGATTCCAGTGGTGACGTGTCTCCAGTTCTTGCCTTTTCTTCCTCATAGGGGTGTATGGTTGTACATGTCCTGTGCATTGATGTCTACTCTTCTCTTTTTGATCTCTGTGTGTGTTTTGAGTTCATATTCCATCTCTCTATTTCACTCTCCATTTTGCTTCTTTTCTGCTTTCTTTCCTCCCCAAGGCTTGTGTTCCCCTCTGCTGGACTGTGACTGGACTGGGTGTGATAACTCAGAGAGAGCAAGCGAGAGAGCTGTGTTTATTTTAAGACTTAGATAGATGACCGGATAAACAGAGAGGTGGATGGGTGAAGAGAGAGTGCGAGTGTGCTCAGTGTCGAGTGAAAGAGAGTCAGATTAGGAAAGGGAGTTGTAACCTGTGGCAAAACGGTCATTATTCATCATGCAAATGAGAATTCCCAGTCCAGCAGACAGTACTTTTTTTGACCCTCTGTTGTCCTGGACCCAGAATTTTCCCTCTCTCTCTGCCCACATTCTAACACTGCGGCTTTTCCGCTCCCTCTTGGCTTTGGGACAGGATCATGCACCTACTCACACCCATGACTCATCCAGCCTCTCCTCTCAATAGCAATAAGAGAGATGGGGCAGAGTGTAAGAGAGATGAGTGGAAGAAACATATGATGAAAGGGCCCATGTTGTGGAAAATTTGGCTGTTCATTTTTATAGCTCACAGTACATCCTAGAGTCCTACCTCACCATCCACAAGAGTTGGATGCAGATTAAATGGGTTAAAATAAGTTTTAGAGATGTGTTTCCAGAAAAGATTTGGATGGCCATTGACTTCTGGGGTTTTTATTTTTTATTTTTTCAACATTAGCCTTTGAGCTCCACTTCTACACTAAAGCAGCAAACATCAGACTCCACACATCTTGGGTGATCGAACAAATCTTGAATTTTCACTGAACTGTGTCTTTATGTCAGACTTACACTGTGTTATTTATACATAGACTGTGCATGCATTGCTCATTCGTGTCTTCCCATTATAACAAGATTCTAAGCAGTCAGCTATAAGACTCTAGAGGGACATAGTTGAGTTGAAAAACTAGTGAAGAGTAAAAGCATTACATAAACAGAAACAGGCTACTGATGTAATTTGAATATTCAAATGCAGTGTTTCATACAGAAATCATAGTATCACATACGCTTATAAAACTTGAATGTGTGAGTTCTTAACTCTCATTTGATACTGTATTTGTGTTCCTAAAATGTTAAGTGGATTTTTATTGAGATTTAATTTGAAGTCTTTGTTTGGCAAAAGAAGTACTCTTATATTTTCACGATATCAAATGAACATGTGTGACTCATTATGTAATTAAATTTATAATTATGTAACTGAGCAATTATGTACAGAAAAGAATAACTAAAGCAGTTCGTTAAAGAACCATTTTTGTAAATGAGTTTAATGAGGTGCCATGAAGAATTCCTGGTGACAAAAATTTTAGTTCCCTTAATGACAATTTTTGTAAATGAGACGTGTAAAGAGAATCTCCATGTAATGTGAATACTCTTGGAAACACTGGTTGAAAACCAAAATAATGTAAAGGTTTTTCACATTCATGTATCTCATTTTCAAAAATAATCTTTTAAAGGCCTAAAATGTTTTTTCAATGGCATCTCTCCAAGAATTATTTGTGGCACTTTAAAGAGGGTAGTAAATAGCAAAAGCAATAACTCTAGAATCTGTTGCTTCTCTTGCTTATTAGCTTTTGTTCATCATTGCTCAGGGCCAGTGTGTAACTGGTGGTTAAAGTTGGGAAAACTTGTGGGACATTCTGAGTGTTTTCCCTCACTGGTCCACTCAACAACATGGAATATCAGGATTGCTGTTGTCCATCCACCAACATAGTGTAAAAGTAGCATTAGGGTTAACTCTGTTATGGGAACCCTACTGTATTCTTGTTGGCTGTGTCACAGATCCTTATAACGCATAGCGTATTAGTAAAAATCTGATTTCAACAAATAAAAATGGTTCTAGAACTGTTTAAAACTAGTGTGCACCCTCCTACATGCTTGCTGTTTGCTGTTCTTTTGCTCGATGCACCGTCCCTTGGCCACTTTGCAGGCTCTCTCCCTCTGTGGGTTTTTCCTGCCCACTTGTGGGCAGAAACTATCCTGAAAGTTCTCCTGGGTTCAAAGATCTCATGTTTTTTTTCTGTTTGCTTTGAAGCAAACATTTGGACAGTGCTGTTCTTTATGTGCACAACAATTTACCATTTGTTGCGCCGCCGGCACTGATCCATGCCGGTCATGCTTTAAAGGTTAAAAACACCCTAATTTCAATGGAATGGCAAGAGAGAAATAGTAGTGAGGAGAGTGGTGAGGAGATGAGAGTCGTCCAGAAATAGCAGCAGTTGCAGAAGGCTGTGGTGTAATTGGGTGGCTGAGTGGGTATATGGTTGAGTGGGTCAGTGACAGAGCAGATGAAATACTCTATGACTCCACAACACGCCAACAATCACTTGAGCTTGACCTCTCTTAATGTGTTCAAATTTTCACCTACCTCCCCTTCTCTCTTTTCCCCTCTCTCTCTCACCCTCTCGGTTACTAAAGCAGAGCACAGCTTATATACCGAGTTATTTTCTCACCTCCGGGTGCCCACACTGACCTGAGCCTTGGCCGTACATGCACAGTCATGCTGTACTAGTGCAGAATCACTTTAAGACTGCAGCCTCAGGGTTAACTCACATTGTTTCCTATCAGTGTCCTTATGGTGAGATGGAGTTCAGCTTCAGCTAGTAGGTTATAAAGGTACACAGTGCGATTGTACAACAAAAATAGTGACTCTGATGCTTGATTAGCGCAAAATCTGATGGAGTAAAATTGGATAATTTGTGATAAGTGCTCTAAATTCAAGGAACACAAAGGATCTGTTTGACAGTCTGATCTGTTTAACAGCACTGTATTCTTGCTCATGATGGAGCTGGAAAAGGATTTTTCGAGGGGCTGGCTTCTAGAATGAAGGAGAAACTTGCCAGGCGGGAGCTTGTAGTCACCATCAAGGGATTGATCCAGCAGATGAGTTTCACCCGAGGTCGGCTCCTCGCACCAATCCTCCCCTTGCTCCATGGACTTGTCTGCCTACCACGTCAGCTCCAGTCTCCGTGGAAGCATCACCCGGTGGGTTCTCCATCTCCTTCCTTGGACTACTCAGGAGCCGGAGGGCAACCCATACAGTTATGGCGCACCTCTATGACTTCAGAGGAGAGAGACAGGTGATACAGTGAGGACCTGTGCGCCTATTGCGCCTCACCCAAACTCCATTGAGCCTTCTGTGCTGTCCAGCTGGGAAACGGACTAACCAGGTAAGTTGGGGGGACTCTCATCTGGTCCATTGGTGATATCATTCACCTCATCGTTTACGTTTCCCGATTAACCATTCAGACCCACATTCAAGTGGGCCACCGATGGATCGGAATCCATGAATGCTGCCGGTAATTTCATGGATCGAGCTTTTCCTGCCCAGTTGAGTGTGGGGTTAGAGGCATTTTCCCAGCCTATAATTATCACTGCCATCGATGCTCAGACCCCTTCCAACAGCCCTATCACACATCAGACTTCCCCTATTTCCCTCACTATTGAAGATCAAACAGAGACAGTTCAACTATTAGTCACCACCCTCACTTCTCCTCCCCTGCTCCTTGGTTTTCCCTGGCTCCTCAGTCACAATCCCCTTATTTCATGGACTCAGCGACGGATTCGCCCATGGGGCTCGATGTGTCAGGAGCTTTGTCTCCGGATGAAGGCTGGGACGTGTTCTGGGGAGTCTGAGGCCCCCAAGGTCGACTCGGAAACCATTCCCGTCACATACCGTGACATGGTTTTGGTCTTCAGCAAGAGACGGGCTGTACAATTATCACCTCATAGGCCTTACAACCTAACCATCAACCTGTTGCCGGACACGGTACCTCCCGCAGATGCTTAAATTCCCTTCTCAGAGAGGAACATCATGGAGGAATATATTTGTGAAGGGCTTCACCATGGTACTATACAGCCCTTCACATCTCCCATGGCGGTGGGCTTTGTTTTTGTCAAGAAAAAGATGGGGGTCTCCATCCATGTGTTGGCTTAACTGCATCACGGTGAAGAATAGGCACCCTCTTCCACTCACTAACACCACCCTGGACACCTTCTCTGGTGCTTCTGTTTTCACTAAGTTGGACATAAGATCGCTTACAATCTGGTACACATCAGGGAGGGCGATGAGTGGAAGATGGCATTCATAAACCCTAATGGTCATTATGAAACCCTGGTTATGCCCTTTGGCCTGTACAGTAGTCCTGCAGTTTTCCAGCAACTCATCAACAATGTACTGCGGGACATGCTGGGCCGTTGGGCATTTGTATATTTGGATGATATCCTTAAATACTCCAGGACTTCAGAGGTTGCTGGCCCACCAACTACACTGTAAGTCAGAGAAACGCGCTTTCCACCAGCACTCCAACGCATTCCTGGGTTTTGTAATAAAACAAAATGGCCATGGACCTGCAGAAGCAGGAAGCTCTGTGTAACTGGCCTATACCCAATACACTGAAGCAGCCTCAGCACTTTCTGGGGTTTGCGGACTTCTACAGACGGTTTATCCGGTGCTTCAGTTTGGTTGCGGAACCTCTTACCGTTCTCACGAAACCTTCCTGGACCCACTTTCAACTCAACTCTTCAGCCATCGAAGCCTTCCATTGCTTGTGCCTACTCTTTACCTCAGCTCCCATCCTTCTCCATCCTGAGGCAGGTAAGCCATTTGTTGTGGAGGTGGACGCTTCCGATGTGGGCGTAGGAGAGGTTCCCTCCCAGCGACTGCATCCGTGAAGTTTCTTCTCCAGAAAGTTTAACCCCACTCAGCAGCAATATGTGGTAGGGGACCACGAGCTTTTGGCTATCAAGTGGGCTCTGGAAGAGTGGCTCCACAGTGGCGGTGACCCATTTTCTGTTTGGACCGACCACCAAAACCTGCTTACCATCCAGCAGTTAAAACACATCAACCCTCAACAGGCGTGGTGGTGTTCTTTGAACAATTTAATTTCCATCTTTCATACCATCTGGGGTTGAAGAACACCAAGGCGGATGCTCTCTCGCGTCTCTCGCATCAGGACCCCAGATGGATCCACGCCTGTCTTGCCATCCAAGATCATCATCTCATCGCTGCGATGGGAGCTGGGGGATCAGATCCACCGGACGCACGCCTTGGAACCCCCTCCGGCAGAGAACCCGCCAGGTTCAGAGAACTCCGCCCTCTCTGGGGATCCAGGCGGCCATCAGATATTTTTCATCCAGAGGGTGTTTTGATGGCCAGCTATGGCCAAAGATGGTCACACATTCGTCCAGGCTTGCGTGGTGTGCGCCAGGGCTAAGACATCCAACCAGCCAACTTCAGGGGATCTGCAGCCTCTTTCAGTTCTGCGGTCGCGCATCGTACTGGATTTTATAACTTGCCTGCCAGAGGCAGAGTGGATAAGTATTATTCTCACCATTGTATATTGTTTTTCCCAGGCTGTGCACCTGGTGGCCCTTGCCAGACTCCCCGCTGCCAAAGTCACTGCAGAATTAGTACCTGAGCATGTAGTCCAATTGCATGGGTGCCCCAAGGACATTGCCTCGGACAGAGGGCCCCAGTTCGTAGCCAAGTTCTGGAGAGCCTTCTGCCGTCTGATTTACGCCACCTATAGTCTGTCTTCAGGATACCACCCACAGACGAATGTTCAGACAAAGCGGACCATCCAACAGCTGGGGCACTTTTTGAAATGCTTTTTGGTGGATCAACAGCGCTTCTGGGCCCCCAACCTTATCTGGGCTGAGCGTTTTCTTAATCTTCAAATATCATCTGCCACCGGGCTCAGTCCGTTGGTCTTCCAAAATCTTTTTTATAAATAAATCAGAAAATATATGATTTGTAAGTGTGCTACAGTTTGATATTACAATAATTTAAAAATAAACACTAGCTTTGATGAAACAGTACACACTATGTATCAAATGTAAACAATGGAATAGACAAAATACCAAAGCAGTAGTGCCATCCTAGAAAATGTTTTGACTGTAAAGGCTTTGCAAAAAACAATGAACATTTACTGTTAAAGATGGAATGGGAGACAAAAAGCAAACAATTAGTAAAAATAAATTGGTAAAATAAGATGATGCGTAATGAGTTTAGTGAGTTCAGTAAATTGCAATGTTTATGAAGAGGATGTTGCATGAACTTAACTATGAAGAGGCTGTTGCATGAACAAGGACTTCTCCATTAATAGATAAAAAATTGCCTGATATACAGAAAATGCCACAACAGAAGCAAATAGAAAAGCCCTTCTGAGCACCTTGAAGCCATCTACAACCTCAGCTTCTGAAATAATGAAAAAAATTAAAAGTGGAATTTAGTGCCTGAAGTATTAGACTGGAAACAGAGATTGTCTATTGTCTTTTTTTCATTGTCAGTGTTTTTTTAACCCTGCCTGTCTTTAGTTTCAGTTTTAGTTTTGGCCACAAATTTTCTTTTCGCTAATTACTGTTTCACATAATACAGATGCCAGTGTTAAAGCTTTTAATTTGTAATACATACTGAAAATCTGTTTCATTTTCTTTTTTTCTCTCACTCTCTCACAGCCCCTGCGAATGCACAGATTGTGCACTCTGGACAAGCATGTGTGGTGAAGGAGGATAATATCAGTGAAAGGATCTACACAATCCGCGAGGGAGATACACTCATTCTACAGTGCCTGGTCAAGGGACATCCACGGCCACAGGTATACATGCACACACACACACACACACACACACACACACACAAATACACATATGCAATTAAGCATAAATGGATTTCTGAAACTTCTACATAAAGTGTCTTGTTTGCCATAACTCATGTACTGAAAGGTAGAATTTTCTTTATACATACAGGACTGCTGAAGCTCTTCCAGTTACAGTCTTTAGTCATATCAGTTAGTGGCCTTGTTCACAGTGCAATGCATTAACCTTCTATATACACTGTAAAAGAGCATGGCACCCACAGAGGATCTGCAGATAGTTCTCCTTATTGTAGGGGTGTGTTGTATAACGGCAGCTAATACACAATTAAAGGGAACATGTAATTATCATTATTCCATTACTAGACTGACATGTGTTACCAGTAGTGCTCTGAATATTTCTGTGAATATTGTTGATGAAAACAGTGGATAAAATCACAATAATACAGCACATGCACAATGTTACGTTTAACTATCACTGTAAGTGGCCCTTGACAAGAGTGCCTGTTGAGTAATGTAAAGTATGTAATATGATGTAAAAGTTTACAATAATCAAAATATGTTAAATATTAAAATCCACTAGGCCCATCATTGTCATAAACTTTTAGCTCATGATTGTCATGTAAATAATTGTGGTTACCTATTACATTTTTTTCTTAATTATGTTTTTATTTTGTGGAAATGTTAAAGTATAGATGTGCACACATCCCTTTAATACAAATACATGAGAGAGAGAAATTAATTTTAAATTTTTCCACGCTGCATAAATTGTGCCTTTAGGCACATATGACAGTTTTGAACGTGCCTGAGTGTGTGGACCACAACACAGTGACAGGCACAGTTTGTAATGTACTATTTCATACTACACTTATTAGTGATTTCATCAAAGATTACTTTTTTATAATACTTGTGGTCACTTGCAAAAACAGCTTATGAAATGAAATTCCAAAAGAAAAATACATTTTCATGCATTCGCCTGTCCAGCCCTCAGCAGTTTTCCTCCACCCATTTAATCTGCAGTTATGAGTTTTTCAGTTGGGACTGCTCTTTGATTGAGCCCTAGTACAAAACAGCCATTCAGAACATTGCTCGTTTACATATATTACTCTTAGGCCTGTTGCCTTGAGCTGTGCCTCATCCTATTTGTGCCCCATCCCCACTCCCATTACATTACACTGCTTCATCGTTTTCGTCCAGTTCATCCATATTTACACAATGCATCCTGTACTTCCAGGTACGGAACCCACAGTTTTTTCACCTTTTCATGATGTGGTTTAATGGTTCTTTAGTCTGCTGGCTTGAAGTTCTGGAGTCTTGTTTTTGTACTGTGTGTTGTTCCTGTGCATTCTCATATGCCCAGATTTTCAGAAAACACTGCACCACTGCTGTAGACCAAAGTCACCATTTGCTGCCATGTTTGTTAAATGGGACAGTCACAGTCGTTTTGTGCTTGTGCATGGTTTGATGCAGTCTGTGCCTGAGAACAAACTAAACCGTTCTCGAGCCAACATCCTCAAGCGCTCCTGAGCATGGTTCAGTGTACCCTGTCTGGGAAAGTTATCTAGCGACCACGAAACTGTGCTTTGATGGTCAAATGTGGTCAGGCACAATACACCTTCTTGAACCAGGTTATCAAGGCCACGAACTTGAGCCATCGTGTCTCTGTTGCAACTTTATTACATGCTAATTTAAGAGCTTCTAACACTATGTAAAGGATGGATATAGTTAGAAGAAGAAATCTGGTTAGTTCCAAAATTGGATCATTTTTACAGACATAAAAATTTTTGAAGAGAGAATCCAGTGCTGTTTTGAGGACAGCTGCCCAGAGGACAAAGAGCAAATAACCAGAGAGCTGTGAATATTGGGAGAACATATGGACTTCCCCAGCATTTCTACCAACCACAGATTACACAACTCTACCAACAGGCCCTCTGACATTACAAATTTAGAGGATTTGAAAATGCTAGTTTGTGTATGTTTGTTGTTTTACCACTCCTGATTATGGATTTTTTTATATTATGGATTATGGCAAGATTAAGTAAATTAAATATTTAGTTTTATGTTAGATATGTTTTACAAGGTTTTTTCACCCTGAAAAAACTGCAAGAGCCAGTATGTGTCATGAAAATTAGGTTTAGCAGCAAACATAGTGGTATGTATTTATAGTATTAATTCCCTGAGGGGAAAAAATCTCAGAAGTCTTTATCTGTATGTATGTGTGGAGACTACACTACTCACTCCCTTGCATTTTCTAAATACATCGGAACAGCATTAAAACATTCTTTTAGAACATGCCCAATACCTGTGCATCTGTCTAACTATTAAATCTGCTGCTGTTAATAGAAGGGTCTCAGCAGCTACCAAAACATCCAATGCATATTTTAACCAACTGGCACGAGTGGCGCAAAAGTTGAATCAAATGCAGTGTGTAATCAGCCTCACATATAATACCTCAACCCACTTTATTGCATGATCCTCCTACATTTTTCAAGGCCCTTCCTCAAGTGCATATGCACATGTCCCATAAACTGCATGTGTAGTGTTGCATGCCAGTTTTGTATATAATGCGTGGGTAGAATATGCACCTGAAGCAGCGCTGTTTATCAACCATGTAAGTGCGCACATACAAACATACGCAAGATTAAAAGTTTGCACAATATCACGCTACCTCTGCATGTGCCTGCCACATGGCATTGATAGTGCTATTCACCTTTGGTTAAGGCTGAGTTGTGTGCTCAAAAGATATTTGAGTAAATTCTAATTAACTGGGCTAATGTTTTTTATGTATTATTCACTCATATGTTCATGTGTATATATTATATATGCTGTTTTTTTTTTTGTTTTTTGTTTTTGCCAAAATCATAATGCTGTTTGTTTGCTTTGATTGTCTCAGGCCACAGCCCTGACTGTTAATAACCTATCATTCTGATCAGCATTGATATTGCTGCTTTCACTACCCCCCTAAGTTGATACCCCAAAACTAGAGCCCCAACATTGTATTCACATAATACATCAAACTAATCCTATATTTTAGTTTCATTATTGGGTACAGATGGCAATCAAAAGACTGCTCACAGCAACAGTAACCTATGCTGCTGGAACATTAGCATGATATTTAAGAGAAGAAAGAAAGTTCAAGAGACTGAGATATCAGTGCAGGATGCAACCAGACCATGTCAGCAAAAAGAGTCCATCTACAACTATATAACAACATAACATAACATGGCTGCAGTGTTTAAACCCCTTATTACAAAGGCAAATGCACGTTGGATTGTTAGTGTTGTAAAATCCTCGGAAACTGGAATCTGCAGACATGCGGAGAAGATGAGTGATCTGGTCATCGTTTACCATATGACAAAAATGTATAGACCTGAATGCTTAACCCACTCAATGAGGCAGTCTTTTGGCTGTAGTATGCTTTTGGTGGCCTTCTCCGGGCATTTTGCCACTTGCCCTCTTAGGGAGAAGGGTTAATGTGTGTCATATCAAGTTATTCTGACTGATCAGCTTTATCACATAATTAAACATTTCTGTCCTTTTAAGAGAAGGCATTACCTGTTCATATGTATAGACCCACATCCTGCCATTATATAAAAACAAACAAGTATGTGTTTTGTGGATTGTGGGCAGTACGACATGTAGCAGTGTGAAGATGATCTTCCTCAGGTCCTTGTCCATTACCATCAGATCATAAACTCAACACACACTTTCCTTTGATCTCTTCACATGCATACACATTTGACTTATCAGGGCTCCATGCAGAGAGGTGCCAGTGTGAGGCAGTTCTATAGAGGAATCTCACTCACACATGCAGAAAGTGAATTCTGAGTTACAGTGCACATCTTCAAAAATCGTTACAGGAAATCCCCGTGTTTATAGTGATGTCTTATTATGTCGTTGAAATATCTGAGTCAAATTCATATTAGGCTTTAAGTGCAGTTGATGAAATGACAAACAACAATGCTATATTCACATTACAGGTTAAAGTGACCTTGTCTTTTTCTACATTTGTGACACATATTTGTTTTTTGTGTGACATTAAATGTATTAAATGTGACATTTTTCATTCTGATTTGAGCTGCTTTCATTTGTGATCCTGAAACCCGATACAAGTCTGTGCTGTAATGCAGGCTCTGTCTGAACAGCCAGATCAGACTTTATGTAAAATTGACATCAATGCAACTCGGGAATTTTACTCCAGAGGAAGCAGACCTTTCATGTCAGTATCATAGACATGCCTGTTGCTGTGGTTATGTCTCACAAAAAAAGTTTTGTGTAATAAATTTAATCATACTAACATTTTTATAAAATTAGGTTCCCTTCAGGGATATTTTGCAAATACAGAGAAACGAAAGAATCAAAGCAGCTGCACACAGATCAAGTCTCTTTATCCCGGAAATATCATTTTGGAATTGGACTTTGCACCCCTTTCATCTTCTTTATGACAACTAAACAAAAGAAAACCCTCCTTTCTCTGTTTGGAAATACACAGTTTTTAACGTTTCGCTATAATCTTTGTGGTGGGGTCATTTGTTGTCTATTGGTGTGTCTCCTAATTTTAAAAGTGGCAGTTTGTGTGTCTGAGTTTGTCTGATATGAACATCATGTGAAAGGGACTTTGTTACTCTCAAGCAAATATAGAGCACAGCTGTGTTGGATGAGTGTGCTAGTTTTTTGTTCTGGAGCATGACCTGTTCAGACTAGTATGAGATATAGAACACATTAAATGGTAATGGGCAGTAAATCAGATTTGGGCAGTAAATCAGTTCTTAACCACTTTTACCTACAGCCTTAGCCTTCATTTTTAACATACATTCTTAAAAATGAAGGGAGGCACAAATAATTCTTTGCATGATGCCATACATTTTTGTTTCCCCAAAAAATCTTTCACTCAATGGCTTTTAAAGAATCTTTGTTTTTTATGATTGCTTGGGTTTAAATCATTTTTGAATAACCTCCATATACTGTGGAGTTTCCTGGAATAATCCTGAAATTGGTCAATAAGGTTCTTTATACCTTTAGAAAGTTCTTCACACTCCTCTCATTCTCAGTCATGGTCAAAATGGTACTTTGGGATCACAAAAAAAAGTCTTTGAGTGTAGATTTGGTAGTTGCCAATACCAGAGGATTTTGCAATTTTTTGTAACAATTTGATAACATGGCAAAACTAATGTAACTGTGCGTGTTTATTTATAAACAACATTAATGGTTGCATGCCAAGTCTTTTACTTGCAGTCAGTCAGATTTAACTCTGTTCTGTCCCTAGTTTAGAAAAAAACAGAACTGTTGCACCTTTTTCAATTCTGGCGCAACAGCACTTACTTTTAACATCCCTTAGAAAGTTATTTGTATCAGATTTTAAAAATTACTTGAGTAGTGTGTAGAGAGTATAATCTGTTTAAAATGCAACCAGCACATGTAGAACTTAAAGGGGACATATTATGCAAATCTCACTTTTTGCATCTTTTTGTGTTTCCATTTGGGTCTCTACTGCTCCTACAAACACTCCACACATCCGTTTTCTGTGAGTCAGTTGAAAGATTTTGGTGTCAGGAATAATATGCTTCTACGAGCCATTTCGACCGCTCCCCGATTGTGACGAAATAATAGGAAAATTTGCATAGAACCACCCCTCATCTGTTCAGCCCCCACCCACTAGATTAGTTGAAGATCCGCCATTTTTGTCTGCTAATTTTACGAGCATGCAAGACGCCGAGCGCTATGGCTACAGGCAAGGCACGCATGAAGTATTGAGTTGTTAGTTGCAAAGAACAACAAAAATCCCTACACTTTCTCCCAGACCATTTCATTTTTGAAGGCCATGTCCCAGCACACTTGGCAAGGTGTGTGCGAACCACTTCAAGGTAGACTGCTTTGAGAACCTCGGACAGTACACAGCAGGATTAGCCAGCAAACTTCGGGTAGGCTCTGTACCTACTGTCCATGGCAAGTCAGCAGATGAGGGAGATGTAAGTACTTTTAAGTAAAGACTTTTGTACTTCTACCGCAGTTAAGTATGAATAGCTTGTTCGTTTTGTTTTGTTTTGTTTTTGACCACTTAATCAGTAGGCCAGTTAACGTTACCGCTAACCATGCACAGGGGCGGACTGGGACAAAAAAATTGCCCTGGACTTTACCAGCTCGGCCATTGTTCCGGGGGGTTTGTGGGGGGGATGGTTGCAGGTTGGGGGGTTTGC